>OY755175.1:17876491-18476491 GCA_963576735.1 Bedellia somnulentella | reverse complement strand
ACAGTCTAAAATCACGATATCTCGAAAGCAATGCTTTGTAGAAAAAAAGGGTTGAGATATTTTTTGTAGACAATTGTACGATCTACAAACTTTGTTCGAACCATTTTTCGATAACTCTCGTTGTTTCAGAGATATACGCAAAAAACGCAAGTTTGTGACCTTTGACCTCGAATAAAAAACAACGCACAAGCGGGATCGATGGGGACTTTTGACATTTCATTTGTAATAACGTATTTAAGGCCCACACGAAAATCCAGCTTGTTGGGAATTAATGCAAACTTGGATCATAATTTAGTCTATTTTGACTGGACTATATGCAGAGCACGTGATAAGCAGAAGGTCTATCGCCGCTTTTTCCGTCAACGTCACATGAGCATAATTTTATATTTTGCACTTTACTTCAGTAGGTTCCTTCACGATGCCTTCCCTTACCGTTAACCACCTTGAAAGTAAAAACAGTCATATAGGCATAAAGCGAATATAATATGTGTGACATTAAGAAAGTCGAACTTCGGTCACAAAATGGGAATCATAATTCCATGCAACTTGAAAAGTAGAGACGCGTTCGCTCGGACGAAACGAACCAGGCTTAGAAATGCGGCCAAACTTTGCCAGAAAGGGTGCGGTATATTCACAGGGACATTAATATTTCAAAATACAGGTAAAAGCATTTGCATAATGTTGACTTTTCAATAATACCTTGGAATTAACCAATTTGTACTGTGACTTACCGCAATGATGTTTTCAACGTAACGTATACTGAACGTAAATGATTAGGCAAAAAAGGTTTTCAAGCTGTGTAGTGTAATGAATGAAAGGCTTAGAGTATCACTGAAACATTTCTTTCCGCGGGCGTCTACAAGACAATACAGAGGTGTGGGGGATGTGGTTGGAGACGCATCACAAACCATACCTTACTATTAAATCTTTTCTTTAACCAACATCTAAAAGTGGCTAAGGAGTTTCATATTCTGAATCACCAACCATATTTTTTTGGGAAGCCGCATTAGCTTCTTTATTTGGTTTAACTGGCATGATATTTCATGTCTGCAGTATGTCTCTCTAATAAGTCAATAGTACAGTAAATAATCACAAGCCTTTTAATGCTATCTTAATTATTGATAAGAAATTGAGGACTGCTCATTTTAAAACGATTTGAGACGCTTCATATTTGCTAAGTGTTTGACTTCGTGTTATATCTAGACTTAGGCTAAAACAAGGATTCAACATTGACACGAAACCCGACAACGGCTTCCCGCGACCCTCATCACATCACGGCTCACAAAGCCTTAATATTATTACATTTCATACCACATTTAATTCATTGAATATAGTATCTGAAACACGTATGTGAACTGTTGAACAATATTACTAATCAGTTTATTGTGAACGTAGTTGAATCTACCCCTATGTTCCATTCGGCAGGCAATCACAGATTACATGTAAATCTATCACCACTTAACAGTGTTTAAATATTTAACACGGAAATGATGTTGGCGTAAATCTCGACATAATTTTGCTCTCATTATTATTCCGGTACATGTTTTAATTAAAAAGCTGGAATTGCAATGCTGCGCTGTAATACGAACTCTTTCGATGAAAACTCCAACTGTATTTTTACAAGTGGATTGTTCGATATTTGAACTTTTGAATTATCCGATGGATGTATTGAGTTTTGTCTGTGTTCGTTTTTCATTTTGCGCGCCAGATTTTTGAGCGGGAAAATATGCTTTATTTCTTTTTGGCCGTTTTGTTTTCTAGATTCTGAATGCAGTTTAATATCAGTATGCGAATTTATATTTCTTCGGCGTGTTTTTACCGCTTGTCCGTAGGAATCTATTGACTTTTGTGGTTCAAATGTTTAATAACAATGATTTTGATTTGAAAAACAGTCACTTGGCGTTTGTTAGTGGTAGATTTATTAGTATTAGTAGTTTCGGTGTGTAGTGTCGATTTAAAATAGCACTACCCCATTTCTTCCCTTGGGTGTCCATAAGAGACGTCTGAGGGTATTCGATCTTTTTTAATGATTTTTGGGTGATGCGGTTGGAGACCCAACACTTTTATTTTACCCACGCAACATTCAAAACTGGCTGAGGAATTTCTTGTTGTGAAGCTCTGGCTACCCCTTCTAGGCATTAACAGCTGTGAGTATATTTGTGTAAGTACGAGTAGTAGTATTTTTTTTGTACAAATTTTCTTGAACAATAACTTTGTTTATTAAATAATTTTCTGCACAAGCGTGTTGAAAATAGTTGTATGAAACACGTGAGCATCTAGTCATTACTGCGCTCGGTTCCTTAAAGCCCTCGCCTTCGGCTAGGGCTTAGAATCCAACTCGGCCAAACTTATTTCACACTGTGGTGCCTATAGCAATTTTAATCTCGGTGAGTCAACTTAATAAAAAATCAAAGAACAGGTTTGGTGATCGTTCTTAGTATAGTAGATTTAGATAGTAGTTAATCTAGAATGAAACTGCAAAACTTTTGACATAAAATTATTGAATAGGGTCATATTCGACGAATCGTTGGTTTAGTTTTGTTACAAAATGATTTAAAACACTGTTTGCTAATTGCTGGTAAAATTTCTTTGGATGTGGTATTCCTAGAACAAAAGACCGGCTTACTTGTTGCTCCTGGTAAATTTTTCATAACGTATTATGATTATTAGTCATGTTAAAGTCGATGATAGTTAGTCGGTTTAGAATAGAATTATCGATTTTTTTTTATTAAGCTTTGAGTTAACTGGTTATGGATGAAGCTTTAGCGGTTTGTGTGTGACGCTGCTAGAAATCTCGAAATAATGCCTACTTGGCTTTAACATAATTAATTTCCCCTCGAGATTTTCAAAAGTGACTAATGCATTGTTAATTTTAATATTCCCCCTTCTTTGACCAGATCCGTGATTGAAGGTAGGTAGGTAAGGCAAACCATGATAATTTTGTACATAATCTTGTTTGTAGAGGACGGCCACGCAGGAAATAATTTGTTCAAATGAAGATTGTGCTTCAAAAGGCTAGCGTCCGAATTGTGACGAATAAAAAAGCATATACGAAAAGAGTGATGAATGTATACAAACCATACTAACTCCGATGGGAACTAACGGCTTGAACATATGTATGAATGTAATATGTTTTTTCTCATAATCTCATATTATTGTTAATATGAGCTTATATGAGCTAATGAATATATTTAATAATGAAAATATATCACCAAAAATTATATCATTAATTCCCCTTACAACCTGACATTACAACGCCTAAACTACCCGTCAAATACTCTTTCATTGCTCTTTTTAACGTATAGGAATTATTATCAAAGGGTAAACAATTTGGTTAGCAGATCCACCACGCTTCACCCAGTAACCGACAGCGTCCGAAAAGCGACAGGTAAACTGCCTCCCGCCATTGATTTACAACCCAAATACGATGTTTTATTTACACCCCGAAATGAAAAAAGGGTTTCCCTAATAATAAAATGTACCTCCCGTCTTCCGTATAAATTTCGTTATCCTTTAATCTTTTGAAAAGTTGAAGGGTCTTGGTGGCAATAAAATAAGAATTAGGTATAATACTGTGCGGTTTATTTATAACGCGTCGTGGTGGTTTCGAATATTTATTTGCAACGTTGATATTTAAATATTAATATAGTATTAACCGTGATCGATCAATGGGGTGAACACCGCTTATCGTGCAGACTATGATGGTTCAAATCCCGGGTCGGGCCAACAACAATTTTTCTTTTCTAAAGGCATATGTTTGGTTAATTTATCATGGTTGTTAACGGTGAGGGAAAACATCGTGAGGTAATTTACATGGCTGTGTGATAGTACAACTTATGTGGGTCTATTCATAAACCGTTCGTGGTTTTCCGCTTCATAGTTAGCTTTGCCGTTGGACTTCAATAAGAGCCAAGTATTTTACTTAATAGGAAAGAAACATTGTGGTATGTTTGCATCCCCCACAAACAAGAACGAAAACGAAATGGTTAAGTTTACTCGTATAACACATACGTTCGTATAGACATGAACAAATGAATTAAATGAACATTTCTTAAACATACCTGGTAAGGGCAGTGTTGACATATCTCTCTTGACATATTATGAATATCATAGACATGGCACCGCGACATTCAAGTTACATACAGTAAACTCTGACACAATTGACCGAATTATAAAAAGCCTTAATAGCAATGCCCAGGGCGTAGATAAAATATCGCTCTCAATGATTTTAATGACATTGCCGAATACGCTTGATGTCATTACTCATATTATTAATAAATCAATTGTTGACTCTGTATTTCCCGACAGTTGGAAAACTGCACTTATACGACCTATCCCGAAAGTATCCAATCCAGAAACAATGTCAGATTTGCGTCCAATTAGCTTGCTTCCGTGTATGTCTAAAATACTCGAAAAAGTTGTCTATGAACAAATGACCAAATACCTGGAAGATAACGAAATACTTCCTATTCATCAATCGGGATTTCGCAAAAACCATAGCACGTCGACCGCACTCATCGATATTGTAGATAACATCCTGTATGCCCAGGATAGGAAACAAGCCACAGTTCTTATGTTATTGGATTTCTCCCGTGCCTTCGAATGCATGAATATAACCCTAATACTATCTAAACTAGCCTATTATGGATTCAGTTCTGACACAATTAAATGGTTTGATAGTTATTATAAATAAATAAAATAAATAAAAATCCTTTATTTACAAGAAACAAGAGTATATGCGGTGGTAGGTTTTTTTTACAAATGTGCTTCCTGTTCTGCCTTGCGGCGTGTAAATATTAAATATTGATGACAATAGGTAACCGATAATTAATAAGAATACATTCAAATATTACACTTTGTTATGAAGTCTTTAACAGAATATATAACATAAACATAAACGTTCACGCCGTTTTATCCCCGAAGGGGTTGGCAGAGGTACCAATACTCCTGAACTCACATGGCAAGCGCCATCTAGTTTCCAGAGAAGGTACCCACGTTTTGCTTAGACAGTGTACTCACGTGGTAGGGGGCAGGCCTATCGCCGTTTTTGTACGAATACACTGTCACATGACTAAGTACAACTCAGCCATGTGGGTTTCCTCACGATGTTTTCCCTCACCGTTAGCAACCATGATAAATTAACCACACATATGACTTTAGAAAAGACAAATTGGTGTAGGCCCGTCCCAGGATTGGAACTCACGCCCTTCTGTTTTTCGGGCGGGTGTTCTTACCCACTGGACTATCATGTCGCTTAACTTTAACAGAATATATACAGTTGTCAATCAAGTAATTAAATAAGACAGTTTTAAATTTATTAAATGTTAACTTTTTCATGTCGTCACTAATTGTATTAAACAGTTTGATACACATGTCATAACTATTTCGCTGACAAATAGCCAGACATTTTGCAGCAGAATGCTCGTATTGCACATTATGATTACCCCGTTGCGGTCTGTTTTTTGGCGGTCTCAAGTTAAATAGATTCGGATTCTTGTAAGTGAATATTAAGAGCTCAAAAATGTATAGCGATGGAAAGGGTAATATTTTTAATTTTTTGAAAAGCGGCACACAGCTATCCAAAAAATCAGCACCGCATAATATACGGATACACTTTTTCTGAATCTTGAAAACTCTATCTGAGTCTACTGAGTTACCCCAAAGTATGATGCCATACCTTAAAACTGAGGACACATATCCGTGATAGCAGCTAAGGGCGGCACTCTCTGATATAACATACCTTATACGATAAATGACGAACAAGTATTTTTCTAGTTTTGTGCATATGTTGTCTACGTGATTTTTCCAATTACAAAAATTGTCTAAAGTAAATCCTAAGAATTTTGTCGATTCAACTTCTCTTATAATTTTACCATCATAGGTTATTCTTAAATTAATCGGTTGTCTCTTATAAGTTCGGAATTGTATGAATTCAGTTTTATTAATATTTAATTGCAAATTATTTTTGTTAAGCCACATATTCATATTATTTAAAGTGAAATTTATGTCATTTTCAAATGTGTTCAAATTATTGCATTTTATAAGAATGGTAGTATCGTCAGCGTAAAGAATACATTTATTTTCTGTCACTTGCGATAGGTCATTTATATAAAGTAAAAACAAAAGAGGACCAAGGATACTACCTTGCGGTACGCCACATTTAAGGGATTTCTTATCTGATTGGAAGACATTGAGATGTTTATTTGCGATATTACTGATTTCCACACATTGTTTATTTGCAATCGAGATCCCAAATAGTGGAGCTCCATAGGCAAAGTGGAGTGATAAAATATTCAGAGAACCGTCTAGTTACGAGAGGCGCCCCGCAAGGATCGAACCTGGCTCCCGTACTTTTTATTCTCTACACTGCTGACATCATCAAATGTATAAAAAATTGCAAATACCAAATTTTTGCTGACGACTTGCAGTTGTATATATCTTTGACTCCGAGCCGAGCAGTAAAAGTCATACATGATCTAAACCAAGATCTTAAAAATATCGAAGAATGGTCTATGCAAAATTCACTAGTGCTTAATCCTTTAAAAACTAAATACATGGTAATAGAAAGTAAGCATCAACAGCGTGAGATGGAAGAACAGAACTTTGTGGTTAAAATTGGCAACACACAAATAGAAAAAGTTAATGAGGCGCGAAGTTTAGGTTTGTTGTTCGATTCAGGCTTAACGTTTGAAAATCACGTTATTAACACTGTGAAAGGTTGTTTTTATAGGCTCAAAGTTTTATACAAAATACGACCGTACCTAAAAACTGAAATTCGAATAAGACTTTGTGAATCCCTCATACTCAGCAAACTCAACTACGGTGATGTGGTATATGGTCCATGCCTACTGTCTCGCTCGCGGAAATTATTACAACGAGTTCAGAACGCTTGTGCGCGATATTGTTTCGAAATACCACCTAGAACCCATGTTACGCCTTACCTGAACACTAGTAAGATGTTAAATCTCGAAGCAAGAAGAAAGCTACATCTATCTACGCTTCTTTTCGGTGTTATAAAAACCCAGATCCCCAAATACTTATTTGAGAAACTGATATGGTCTCGGACAGTGTCACAGTACCATACGCGCGGTCACTCACATCTATTGGTAACTCCTAAACATCGAACCACGGCCTTCCGAGGAAGCTTTAGATACGCGGCTTCGAAATGCTGGAACGACTTACCTCCACCGCTAAAAGATCTTACCTCTACTGCGTCGTTCAAATATAACGTTAAAAAATCTATGTTCTACATTTAAATTATAATTTACTGTCGCATATATAAATATTATGATAACTCTTCTAGCCTTTGTACGCGATATTTATCTACTAATATATTTCGACTGATCATTTATTGAATTATAAATTACTCCTATAGAATGTTATAAGTATTATATTATATTACCTATATATCTATTTTTATAATTTTTACTTTATTTATTAATTGGTATGTACTTACGATATAATGAGTGTTTTTTTTTATTTTATTGTTATTTATTGAAATTTTGTTAGTATTTGAAACGTTGTTAGTTATAAAATAAAAATGTGTAGGTTTGTTTTATTTTGTTATATATTTTTGTTTTGTTTAAATTAGGCGGTGTCGGCTGAAAACCAGCGTGTCTCGGAACGGTCTGTGTCCCGTTCCAGGCACACATGCTGAGACGACACCCTTTTGGCAATGTTAATTAATGTTTTTCCTATATTATTTTTTTATCTTTGTGTTTTCAATATGTTTTCTATTATGTGTCATTCTGTTTACGTTTGTGTGTATGTGTGTTAATTTGCCAAATAAATGTCTTTTACTTTACTTTTACTTTTACTTTTTACATGGATATCAATCCCAAAATGTGTAGTCAGAGCTTAACAATAAGAAATTTCTCAGCCACTTTCGGAAGTCGAGTGGGAAAAGATTGTAAAATTGAGGATTGTTGTACCCAGGGATTGCTGCGCTGTTTCTTCAGATTTAAATTATAATTACCTCCCAAACTGTACCAAAGAATCCATACAGTTTTCCACATATGCGAACAACAATATTGAATATCCCTCAATTTCCGCGAGCGATCGCATCGGCTACATTTTTTCGGTAACGTAACCTAATAAAGAGGTCTATTCATACACCGAACGAGGTTTGCCACCAAATCGTTTGCCTTTCCTTCGAGACGGCTTCATTTTATTTTATCAGCCAGTCTAGAGTCTATTAATGACTCGTACTGTAGGATTCGATTCAAATTACGAACGTCAAACTTTAAAGCTGATGTTTTGGTTATTGGATTACACAATCGTTGAGCTCACTGTCTTGTTAATTTGATTTTATTACTGGATCTCTTTGATTGCATTTTAATTGAGTTATCTTGAGTGTCATATAGTTTATTTGAATTAATTCAATATCCCAGAGATATATGAAATGGAGTGCAGAAATTTAAAACGATTAAAACTAGAACATTAATTAATTTAATGTTTTTTGACATGAATTCCTCATGTGGGGATTATTACTCATAAATAAAAGATGTTATTAAAGGAAAGAAAAATTTCGACACTGGCGGGGTTCGAACCCCGCGACCTTCGGGTATACGCCCCCGTCGCTCTGCCAACTGAGCTAGAGATAAATTATAATATATTAGAGATAAAAAGGATAGAGAAATTTCGCGCTGGATGCCAACTGACACTGTAGCTCAGTTGGCAGAGCGACGGGGGCGTATACCCGAAGGTCGAGGGTTCGAACCCCGCCAGTCTCGAAATTTTTCTTTCCTTTAATAACATCTTTTATTTAGAACATTAATTGTGCATCAGTGAGCAAATCTCATTTTGTTTGCAAGCCATTAGGCCAACTTCCAACCCTTCTCAAACCAAAAATAGTGTAGTAAGCGAAAACCCCACTCCAATAGTATTTCCTCAAGTTAATATGCAAATAAAACAAAAATCCGGTGACCCTATTGCGTATCTGCCACTGACGGGTCCAATTCCAACTTAACAAGAAAATAAATACACTATCCCGATTCATCTGGGAATTGAGTGACATGGCAAAAAGTTAGGTTAGGGATTACGAGAAAAAAACCATTTTGTAAGTAAAAAATAGCTCTTTATGTTACGTATACTCACGCTGATGATTCCAAAAAAACGAAGGTCAGGGTTGCAATCCAACATTCCCCAACCACTACTTATTAAATAAAGAAAAGTAAGACCTAATCGACTGAGTTGTCCTTAATCATATCCTTGTGAAGGTGTATCCGTAAAAAGTAGCCATTGGCCTGGCCTCAATCTTGTAAAGGCCCTGACCAGGTAAGTTAAATATATTCAATTGCAATCTGTTAATTCAAAAACACAATTAAATGAATGTCAGTAACATATTTCATGACTGAATATAAAACCGCAAGTCCTTTGAATATAAAATAGACTGTAGTAAAATTTACATTTATTAATATTGAAAGTAATGAAAGCAAACCTGAGCGGATCGTACGAAAATCTTAACATCGGTACTGTCGCCAAATAGATATAATAAATGACGTTCGGAACGATAGGGCGAAAACCTTGTGAATGTCACGACTTAATATTGTAATATTAACTTGATTACATCTATAAAAAGAACCAAGCTAAGCTCAGTTTTGTTTTAATTTTGCATGTATACTTACATTGTAAATTTACTGACCATTTGTGTCGAGTTTTGTCTGCGATGAGCTTTCAGCATAATATGCAATTTAAATGGTACTTTTTAAATTATTTGTAAATTTTCTATCCTTATTTTATTCTATCTTAGGCCAATCAACCGACTTTCTTTATATCAGGTGAATGCTCTGTCCAAGCAATACGTGGGTAATATGAACACCAACTGACAATGTCACGTGATGTTCAGAAGTATAAGTTTCTCTACCAACCCCTTCGGAAATATTCGGCGTGAATATTTGAGTCTTTTCTGTAAAATTAATAATGAAAATAAGTTTAAGTAATAATAGTTTCTTATTTAGATCCAGCGTGGATGGTAAGGTCAGTAAAGGACGACCGCGGAGGACACATTCAGATCAAATAAAGGTCGCGCTCAAAAAGACGGGCGTCCGAAGTTTGAAGAATAATAGTGCTTTTGTGAAAAGAATCACGAATGTAAATAAAACTGGAGAGGGTAGCCAGGGCCATACAAAGTGGCGATCGATAGTTCTTGCTTACCCCAATGAGTACTAATGGCCTGAGTATATGTATGAATGATGTAAGTAAGAATCGTTGTACACGCTTATGAAATTAATAAGTATCTGATAAATAAAAAGGTCACTATTTTTATAACATGGAAATAAGACGTTGTTCCAGAAATTTTAATTCAATAGGTATCACAGAAAATAACATTATTCAAAATTCAGTAACCAGCTTAAGTCTCGGAATTTATATCTTAAAATAAAAAAGTACTCAAGCCTGATCCGAAATATGGTAAGCGGCTTATTGTTATTAAAGAAATTCTCCAAGTAAAAAACCTCAGAGCCTAGCCAATGCTGAAAATGTAATCTATCATCGGAAAACGCAGGTGGGTTGCTTCAGTAATTTGGATATTATTAACCGACGGGTCAGCCTTTCAAGCCTTCACTATTATATACAGAATTCACCTTTTTAAACAGGTTGAGCAATTTAATAAGGGCTAAAGGTTTCCATGGAAATGTTAGATGTATATTTTGTTCAAGATTTTTCCTTAAAAGATAATTATGCGAAACAAAAATATAATGTTATGTTTTTGTTAATTAATTTGTGAGAAAAGGATATAATAAATAAAATTGGTTTTATTTTGAATGTTTTTGGTCATGAAAACCTAATGTGGGTATTATCTATACATATAATAAATCTGTAGAAAAGTAATTTTTGTACATTGAAGAAATTGAAAAAAAAAATAGCCAGCGTGTGAACAGATAAGTAACAGAACCCATTTTCATCAAACGTAAAATCTACGAATTTAATGCTGAAAATGTTTATATACAAAAATTAAACGTAACTTGAGGTATAACTTAGTTTTTGTTTCATCGAAATCGGTTCACTCTATCAAAAGATATGATTAATTTTGTGAGTTCAAGAAGAAAAATATTACGTTACGCAATTCAGTATAGTACTTGCAACGACATCTTAAGTCTAAATATAGAACTAATGTTGATAGTTGGAATCCAAAGTCCGATAGATGGCGTTGTGCAAAAATAAAATAAAGAACCAAAATAAAATAAAGCAAAAATAAAATTTGCATTTTTTTAGCCCCTTTAACCCCTTATTTTAAAGTCGGTTAAAGTAATAGAAGCTACAGGAAACAAGCTAGGCGAAATTAATACAAGCTGCCAATATCAAGTGAATTCGCCGACTATGAAAATAACTGAAATGCTTTTAAATATTATCTTTACTTAGTTTCTTAAATTAGGCTTATTAATATTAATATATTATGTAAATAGTCTGCCTATTAATAAATCCAATTTGGTGAGCATAATTTTGAAATTCTTAGCCATTCTTCAAATGCACGTCACTTCACAACCAGTTTTCGTGAACGTTTATAATAAAAAACTGAATTTTGGTCTACATTAAACACCAAACCTCTCTGGCTTCGTTTACATCCATCAATCTTTTCATACATGCTCTTTTATTCTTCATACTGCGGACACCTGCCTTTTTGAGCACGTTTTCTATTTGATCCAAATCTGTCCTCCGAGGTCGTCCTCTACTAACATTACCTTCCACATTGGCGATAAAAAAAGTGTCAAGTACAAAGTGGCGATCAATAGTCTCTGCCTACCCCAATGGAAACTAACGGCGTGAGAATATGTATGTATGTATGTATTAAACACCAGAAACATAAGACATCTTTTAAGTTCTACTTTTTTTAACACTAAAATGATGTAGTGACCTTAGTGACTAACCTTAATTTAGTTATATTTGCATATTATACATACATACATATACTCACGACTATAAATCCCTAGAAGGGGTAGCCTGAGCTAAGGAATTAGAAATTCCTCAGCCACTTTTGGAAAATTGAGTGGGGAAAAGATGGTAAAATAAAGGTTGTTGGTAATGGGTCTCCAACCGCATCGCCCAAAAATCCCTTAAAAACCCCCAATACCGTTAGTCGCCTCTTACGTACATCCACCGGAAGAAATGGGGTAGTGCTATTCTAAGCCGACACTACACAGCTACTACAGTGCATATTATGCCACTGATAAATCGATTTAATTCAATGTATTATCATAGTACAACCAACAACCGTAAACCCTAATAATAGTAAAGTACCTTTTTTGAGCGGTTTTATTTAGCTTACCCCGTTTGTTTTATTCTTTCTTGAGTGAAATTTAGTAATTTAGTTTTCACCCCCTTCCTGTCAACCGGTTAATATTTCTTTTCGGAAGGAAAAGACGTGATGAGCTCGAAGCAAAGAGTGATGAGCTCAAGGCCCGACCACCTGCGGCCATCAATAATAACTACCTATATATTGGAGGGGTACTGATTTTTCAACATACGTCATAGAACATTTGTCGGAAAGATTGGCTATGTCAGTCACATGAGAGCACATGAACACACTCTTAATAGCCGGATACCAGAACTTGCTGTGGCCGAAATCGGGCGGGATTGATATATGATCTATGTGCAAAATTCCGAAGTGTTAAAAACAAAAGGGCTTTATAAATATATTGATGCATTATGCAGATCTGCTAGGATCGTACAAGGTAGCGATCCTTAATCTTCGGCTAACCCTGTAACTGTATCTAAATAAACATTAATTCAAATGAGATACACACAGTTACGACCTTTTATTATTTCAACTGGATAATGGCTACTGTAATTAATTAAATATCATTATAAAATACTCAATAGTTCCTACATCACAATAAGTGTGCGCATTAGATTTCATTGGTTCTTTATTTTATTTCAAAAAGGTGATATACTCTTAACTAAACGACGTTTTTTTGTTCTCGACAATCACGCGAACGAAGTCGCGGGCACAGCTAGTTACTAATAAATAAAGGATAAATAGAGGAAAGAAAAATTCTGACACCGGCGGAGATCGAACCCGCGACCTCGGGTATACGCCCCCGTCGCTCTGCCAACTGAGCTACCGTGTCAATGGCTGCCAGCGCGAAATTCTTCTATCCTTTGTTTCTTTTACACTTTTTACGCAGTGTTTGCGTGTCCTACCTTAGAATTTTTACAAATTCGTAGTTGGTTTTATTGTCATAGGTTCATATGATTAAAAAATAAAGCTTTCGTCTTGGATACTAAAACAAATATATGATTAAAATAAAGTGAAGAAAGCATATAAAACTCCTAAAGCAAATCGTTCAACCAACGCCCGAACAACTCGCAATACTGAAAAGAAACCACTCAATTTCCCCAACATCTTAATCAAAGAAAACGAAGACAATTCCTATATAATACGAACAGATACGAAAACCGAACAAAGACTCACACAAGATAGGTTAGACGAACCAATCAAATATAACGACCTTATTTTCCTACGAGCGATATCTGATCTGAGGCTATCTGCAATTTTGTCCGTCTACAAATAACGCAGTGATTTTGGTGCGAGGACGTTTTGGATGTGAGGTCAATCCTTCGGGTTGTTTGTTACAGGAATTACATACGTGCTACGAGGTGCAAGAAAAGTAAAATTTACTATCAAAATCATTGACTTAATTTGAAAGAATGCTGGAAAAGAAATAAGACTAATCACGCGAAATCCGATAGGAAGTACTTTAAAACTACGCAATGGCTAAAATATTCATTTTACAACACCCTCTATTCTTAGAAAACAACAATTTGTATTAACAGTAGAAGAAGAAAGATTATTCCATTTCCGAATTGGCGTCCTGACATTTTTGCTGCTCCTAGTCTGGTTTTCTTGTGAGTCAAAGCATTAGAATGAAAACACATGATTGTATCTCTTTTATTACTTTTTTTATCGTGTAACAAAGTAAAATGGAGTTTTGAGAATTCGAAGTGTAGAATGATTGATGAGATAAAAATATAGAAAAGGGAACGTTAAGGTAGCTAGGGCATATAAGGGTTGTGAATGATCATAAATCAATGAAAAGTTATATATAGTTAATATCAATCGATAAAGATTATGAAAGACAAATTTATATTAAATTAAAGAGATCGCTAAAAAGCCACGCGTAGAAAGAGCAAATGATAAATGAGGATGTATAGAATATTGCATAAGAAAATGGCAGTCGTTTGTCTTTGACTACCCCTATTAAAACACTTGGCCTAAGTTTGTGTGTGTATGTGCCTTGTTATAATCCCCGTGTAAGGTGATTTCCGAGCTAACATAAAGGAGATTGCACGTTGCACAACACTTTGGTGTTTCATAAGACCACGTGAACAGCCCATCTCCGCACTGCTTTAGTGTTATGTAGAAGTTGCTGCAAACTTCTGAAAGCTGTTTCAGCTAAAGGCTGTTAACTATTCTAACATTGTTTGATTTAAGTTTGTCTTCAATAGATACGTAATAATATTAAGGGTTTCGTTGCCAACAAGATCCTTGTAGTATTCCATGACCGTTTATCTGTTTGGGAAATTGTGGTTAAGTATTCATTAGTTGGATTTATAAGTAGAGACTTTTTTTAAAAACTACCATTAAGTGTTTATGTCCGGTTACTAAACTTTAACTGTTTAAAAAACACAAAAGGTCAACGTAGGTATTTTTTTTAAGGTGCCGTTAGTCCAGCGAACAGGGTTTTTGAAACTTTATTATGCGTATGTTTATAATAATATGGTTTTGAAAAAAATACATCGAAATCTTGAGGCTTTTCTGCAGTGAAATTGGCGATTCGAAACATGATTCATAAATTTTCGCTCGATAGAAAAAAATCGCCAACATACCTCTAATTACACTCTTTAAAATGGTTTTACATTTTATTTATTTTACCTACTTTCATATAACTTACATCATAATTTGAACATTTGTATTTCTAATAATAATTGGCGATTATTTTTCTTTTTTAATAAATTCAATAAAACAAATATTTTAAAAACATCGATAATCACGGTCCTACTCGTGCCCGAGCGCCGCCCGCCGCTCGATCAGAGCTCGGCGAGCTGCCTAAGGGGTAGGACCTGTGTCGCGCGCGCCTTGAGTTACAGATCTAACAATTTACGCGCGTGCGGCGCCGTTAGTGTGCGAGTGACCTATCTGTATACGATGCGCGTCAATGTAGGCGTGAGAGTGACTGTGCGTACGGTTAGCATTAGCAAATATAAAAGAATTCATTCAATTTATAGATTTCACTCATTTTTATTGTTTAATTTATTAGGAGTGGGAAAAAGAACAAAATCGTTAAAGTAACTTCTAATTTCAATGAATAATATTAAATACCTAGTTACAGGTGTAAACTGACAACTATATACATATACTCACGGCTATAAATCCCTTAACGGGATAGCCAGAGCTTTGGAATGAGAAATTCCTCAGCCACTTTTGGAAGTTGATTTGGGAAAAGATTGTAATAATAAATGATTTCGTTGACGGTTCTCCAACCACATCGCCCAAAAATCACTTAAAAATCCCCTAAACCCTAAGTCGCCTCTTACGATCACGGGTAGAAATGGGGTAGTGTTATTCTAAGCCGACACGACACGGTAAAAACTATGAAATTAATGATTTTGTAATAATTTTGTATAAACTGACAGGGGTAGACAAATCTATCCTATCATTACATTTTATAATGTAAACGGCTATGGTAGAAACAATTTTTGAATTTGATAACCTTGGGTAAGCGATACAGTTTTCTTCACCCTGACTGTTATAGCCACTCGCAAATATTTTAGAAAAAAAAATGGAAATAGTCATAAACAAATGTCCGAACCCATACCATAGAAAATATTAGTGAATGGCTAAAACTGTCGAGTTGACAAAAACTGTATTGCTTACCCTACTGTATGTTTTTAAAACGCGCGCACTGCGTCGCGTCGTCGGGGAGACGGCCGCTCGATCGGCGCGCAAGCGCTTCCCCGCGCCCGCGGGGGCAGCACCCCCTGAGATGATATTTTTCGCTGAACCAACTGCGCCTTAAAATCTGTATTTGGTTTCGCTAATTAATTAATAACATATAAACGACTGTGCACTTTTCACTTTTGTAGATTCAAATACAAAATAAATCTTAAAATATTTCAGTTAACTAATTTATTCACATAACAATACGCGCATTTGCATGAACTACTTTGAATAAAATGAGAAAATCATTCGGTCATAGGCGTTCTGCGATTCCGAAGAAACGCAAATCGTGCTTTATGTTTTGATCCGCAGTTTCAATATGAGGATGAATTTCTACGTCGACTACAAATGTTATCCTTTTTCCAATGAAAGCCTTATGATTCGAATCCGCGTCCTTTGTGAGGAATAAATGGTGGAATAGTGAGCGCTCATGACGCCTTCGTAGTCCCGAAAACCTGAAATTTACATAATCCTAAGCTGCACTTGTGCGGTCGCGTCTATTCAGGAACCGTCATTTCGGTGGGCCGAATAAAATAGAATGAGCGGACAAGGCGACGAAAGTGTTTCGATGAATGTGTGAGGTGATATTTCCAGTTGGAATTGTTTTTATAGCTGGATAAATTGGTTGTGGACATTTTCAGTTATGTTTAACAACTTTAAAGCGATTAAACTTCAATTTAAACCTTGTTGCTAATAATAAAACAAGGTGTTTAACAGTGTTTATGACGCTCGAGTGGTTTTGCAAGATGTAAAAAAGTGGCAACCCGTTTCTGCCTACCCTAATATAAAGTATTCTATGAGAAACTTTTTAATTCTACCTTATATGAACACAGATATAGTGTTATCTATATCTCGGTATGTTTTTTAAATAATATCGCTGTATGAAGCGCTGGTTTTAGTTGAAGTAATGATTACATACGGAGTCTTTATCTTACACTCTAAAATAAAAATGATGAACACATATATTTTACTGCTACCTTCCATTACTAAAATTTGTGAAAGTTAAAGACTTTGCCGAATTCTTACTACCACTATTGAAAATATACAAGTACATGCCTCTCCTAATTGCTTCTAATGTGGTGAAAATCAGCTCTCATTCTAATCTTCGCTTTCCTATTTTTAACCGACTTCAAAAAAAGGAGTGTTCTCAATTCGACTGGTATATTTTTTTTTTTTTTTTTTTTTTTTATGTTTGTTCGCCGATTACTTTGTCATTTATGAACCGATTTTGATTATTATTTTTTTATTCGAAAGAAGATACTCCCGGATTGGTACCATGATGAGGATATCAGGGTCTGATGATGGGATCCTGGACAAATCGAGGGGAACCCTCAAATTTTATAGGCAAATGTACCGCGTTTTACATATTTTCTGAACTTATATCTATAACCAGGATCTGATGATGGCATCCCAGGAAATCGAGGGGACTGTCGAAACTCACAATTATGTGACAGTGTATTTGTTCAAGACGCCGATAGGCCTGCCCTGTATAACGTGAGAACACTGCCTAATAAATCGTGGGTACTCTGAACAACAGGTGACAATGTCACGTGATATTCAGAAGTATTACTACCTCTGCTAACCCCTTCAGGGATATTCGGCGTGAGCGTTTGAGTCTTTCTTGAGATGTAGAATTGAAGACCATCGCCTTTCGAAGGATTTTAAGAACAATGTAAGGTTACATATGGTTGAGCCTATTTAATATCGTACTATAATAGAAATACCGGAAATACGAAGAATAATACAGTAACTGTCGCTTCCTCATCCGAGAGGCATCTTTGCCAGGTCTACCCATCTCTAAAACTCGTGAAATAAAATAATTTTTAACAAAAAGAAAACCGACTTCATAGAAAAACAACCGAAAATAAACAATCTAGTACTAAAAAGTACGAAATAAGTGTTTTTAATTGAATATGAGTACTGTGATTGATACCTTAGCAATTTCTTTATTCCACACGCGTCAGTTCAACCTACCTAAATATTACAATTCTCTTAAATTAATTTTTGAGTCGGTGCCAGACAAACAAAAGTAAATTCACCCTGCTATCTATCTCTGATTATTACAATCTAAACAATATATATCTATCGCCTAACGTTTTAAATGATAATACGTACAAAAATCAATTCACCCTACAACTACAAAGTACCCTACATTTTACATGTATATGAAGTGCGAAACACACACTTCTTATTATCAATTATCATCGAGGCTGGCACCGGCTCACAAATTAATTTAAGAGAATTGTAATATTTAGGTAGGTTGAACTGACGCGTGTGGAATAAAGAAATTGCTAAGGTATCAATCACAGTACTCATATTCAATTAAAAACACTTATTTCGTACTTTTTAGTACTAGATTGTTTATTTTCGGTTGTTTTTCTATGAAGTCGGTTTTCTTTTTGTTAAAAATTATTTTTTGGAAATATAATCGTGATTGTAAAGTATGCCAAAGTGTCATTTGACCATATCATACACAAATATAACATTAACAAATATTCGTTTACGCAAAAGTAACAGAAGGAACAGTGTTTTAGTCAATCAACTCATAACAATTGCTATACATACATACATACATATACTCACGCCATTAATTCCCATTGGGGTAGGCAGAGACTATCGATCGCCTAATAATAATATAATATCATACGATATTACATTACGATAGCTGTGCAGTGTCGGCTTAAAATAACACTACCCCTTTTCCTCCGGAGGGTGTACGTAAGAGGCGACTAACTGTATTTATTTATTTATTTGTCATGAAATATAGTTTTTACAGGTAGTATCACCTAATGCAACTAAATTACACATTTTATAATTTACAAGTTAACAATACAATAACTAGATTACACATTTAATAATTTAAAAGTTAACAATACAATTAATTAGAGCAACTAGTTTACATTGTAACATAAATAATGCAATGAGCATTTGGTGAAGTCAGTCAAAGAACATGCGAAAATATCAATTTGTTCCGCGATCTCACCGAGTGCCACAAACGCCCGAGTATTAGGGCTTTTAAGGGATTTTTGGGCGATGCGGTGGGAGACCCATCACCAACAACCTTTATTTTACCATCTTTTCCCCACTCAACTTTCCAAAAGTGGCTGAGGACTTTCTAACTCCTTAGCTCTGGCTACCCCTACTAGGGATTTATACCCGTGTGAATATGTACGTATGTATGATATTGACAAACATCTCCAGCTTTGTTCACATCCATCAATCTTTTCATAAATGCTCTTTTTATGCGTCAAACTTTCGACACCTGCCTTTTTCACTACATTGTCTATTTGGTCGATGTATATTGCTAACCGAATATCCTAAAATGATGAAGCAATGAGGTAAAGGCGCTTTTCTATTCCCATTCTCACTGAAATATTCATTTCAATTTTACCATAGGTCATTTTATTGTATTTTCCGCCTCATTTCATCTCCCACTCACACTGTAGGTCTGCTCAATCTATGACGTACGTGTTTGAGGTACAGAGTGCTTTTAACCATACTCAGCTTTATCTGACTTGAGCTTTCTTGCCAGTTTTTAGGTTTTCGCCGCCCGTAAATGGCCTTTTCCCAAATAAATTGGACTTAAGAGAGTAATGGCTGCTGTTCTCGCTGACAAAAGATGACATTTCAGTTGAAGACACTTTTGAGAAACGATTTCTGCTTGTTATAGTTTTTGCGATGTGAGATGATTTAAGTGACTGTGTCAGGTTTGCTTGTTGAGACTCTCAATCCGGGTTTTCCAGGGTCACAATAAACATCTAATAAAGTTTGTGATATTAAGATTGGCAGCTGTGCCTCAAAGGTCCATATAATTATGCTTTGCATCACCAAACACCATATATAAGTTGTATAGTTTAATAAGGATAGGGATGATAGAACTTTTATTCTTTTCGCCTTACTACACCAATTAATCAAAAGAAATAGTTTTTTTTAAATTTGGGTATATTTTTGGTATAGTTATAAACGTGTTGATATTATAAACCCTTACTTTTTGAGACGAAACGTGTTTTTGAAAATATAATCCAGTTAATTTTACTGGTTTAAAATCAGATATTTGCGAAGCGTATTCTTATTTACATTGGTCTTTGGACTCTTTCTATCATGAGAAGACTGATTTATGATAACATATTATATAATCCATATTAACCTATTTCTTTACATTATATATATATATATATATATATATATATATATATATATATACATCCATACATACATATACGATGACAAACATAAATACATACATATACTTACGAGTATCAATCCCTAGAAGGGGTAGCCAGAGCTATGGAATTAGAAATTTCTCACTTTGAACCGCATCGCCCAAAAATCCCTTAAAAGTCTCAATACCGTTAGTCGCCTTTTACGTACACCCACCGGAAGAAATGGGGTAGTGCTATTCGAAGCCGACACTACACAGCAAATATATCTAAAAAACTAAAATTACCTTTGTATAAAGGTGAAATTGTAAAGAGTAAAGAATAATAGGGCATGAATGAGAAAATTAATTAGTGCATTAAATAAAATATCTATACAGAATCTTATACCACATTTGATAAATTAAACAGGACA
Source organism: Bedellia somnulentella (assembly GCA_963576735.1). Lineage (NCBI taxonomy): Eukaryota > Metazoa > Arthropoda > Insecta > Lepidoptera > Bedelliidae > Bedellia > Bedellia somnulentella. The sequence continues at coordinate 18,455,982 of OY755175.1, read as the reverse complement.
ATCACATCTGAAATCTACACCCATCATGTATGTTCTGTTGTCATTTCTTAGTGAATTGAAGTGATTTTAAGTCCAATATAATATTCTCTTGAGTTGATTGCTTCTGTTGTCCGACTAATACTAACTTTATTGTCACACAACATTGAACTTTATCGTAAACTGTGAAGGTACAATTTGGCAGGTACTTAAAATTTCATACGCATTGTGAGTCATTGACCAAAATCCTTATTCTGATAAATTTATACCTGATTTCTGAATTTAGTATTCAAGCTGAGAACGACTTAAGTATCGTTTTGTCTCATTCAGTTGTTAAGATTTAAATGCGACAGAACGATACTTAAGTTGTTCTCAGCTGGAATACTCAATTCAGAAATCGGGCGTTTATCTGATTACATGTAGTTATGTTTTATAGTAAACAGGCGTTAAATATTATAATTTAAAAAAGATAAAAATAACAGAAAGCGTCATTTTGGATGGGTCCAGAGTCCGAACGTTTTCTTTAAAAAGAGTACGCTTTGATGACATTCTTAACTACCTACACCTCTAATATGAGTTTTGCAGCGACATATCGAGCTCCTTTTTACGATTTCAATTTGTACAAACATAGATATCCCCTAATCCACTTAAACTCTTTACATACATAATGCTGTGTAGTGTCGGCTTAGAAAAGCACTACCCCCATTTCTTCCGGTGGGTGTACGTAAGAGGCGACTAACGGTGTTGGGGGCTTTTAAGGGATTTTTGGGCTATTATTGGGAATTAGAAATTCCTCAGCCACTTTTGGAAAGTCACATAACATAACATAAACGTTCACACCGAATATCCCCGAAGGGGTTGGCAGAGGTACTAATACTTTTGAACATCATGTGACTTTGTCACCTGGTATTCAGAATACCCACGTTTTTCATGGACAGTGTACTCAAAAAAGTTACGGTCTTGGAAAGTTATGGGAAGAAAAGATGGTAAAATAAAGGTTGTTGGTGATGGGTCTCCAACCGCATCGCCCAAAAACCCCTCAAAGGAGCCCCACACCCTTAGTCGCCTCTTACGACACCCATGAGTAGAAAGGGGTAGTGACATTCTAAGCGTGCCGGTAATTATATTAAATTATTATTATTAAATTCGACTCTATCTCCGTTTACAAAAAAACCAACATTGAACCTCCCCATTAGCTCCACTCAATTTGCAATTGACTTCTGACCGTATCTAGTCTTTTAAAAAGGCGCGGCGTCGAGATCTTCTCGATGAGTCTCGACGAGCAGAATAAGGACGCTCAAGTCGAGTGCGGCTGGCAACAGGTGCTGCGCTGGCTGCCGGCCAGAACCTGAGCCGTATTGCATTATTGAAACGACAGTGATGTAAAATGAACAATAACTTTGACAATGCGAGTCCACTTAGCATTGTAGCGGCTGGATTTGACTTGTTTATTGTAGCGGCTATTGGGAGTGAAGATTTAAGAAGACTGGCCTGGTATGTCGATACAGAACGCTTATTATAGTGGGATACTTTTTATAAACGACGGCTATATAACCCTAAAGCAGCCAGAGCTTCAGAACTGGTCCTTAGCCACATTTAGAATTTGACGGGGGACAAGATGGCAGAAATAAAGTATCGTTGGTGATGTGTCTCTAACCACATCGCCCAAAAATCACTTTAAAAAAGCTCCATACCCTTAGTTGCCTCATACGACACCAGTGGGTAGAAAGAGGTAGTGACATTCTAAGCCAGTACTCCACGCCAAAAAATATTTATGAATGTTCAATAGGTTGTACATACAATGAAAAGCTCAGCTAAAGCAATTGGAGCGTAGAAATATATCGAGAGTATTGATTGTCAACTTATGCTACCCAGAAAACATCTTGTTACAGGAACACATACATATACATACATACGGCTATAAATCCCTAAAAGGGGTAGCCAGAGCTGAGAAATTAGAAATTCCACAGCCACTTTTGGAAGTTGAGTGGGGAAAAGATGGTAGAATAAAGGTTGTTGGTGATGGGTCTCCAACCGCATCGCCCAAAAATCCGTTAAAAAGCCCCAAGTCCGTTAGTCGCCTCTTACGTACACCCACCGGAAGAAATGGGGTAGTGCTATTCTAAGCCGACACTACACAGCTACAACACATAAATCGATAATGATATTGTTGTAAACCTAATCGTATACGATTAAAATATCAATGTAAATTACAACACAAGGTTTTTATGCTTATTATTATTAATATATATAGAGGATAGTTTTATTGTAATTTTATGATTTCATGTGAGTTAAGAATGTTATTTTATGATTATCTGCTCATCTGAAATGGTTTTTATATCTGCATTTATGCTATTACATACATATACATATTCTCATTTATTTATTTTCTTATTTATGCTATTGTTTTTAAAATATTTTATTTTTGTTACAGGTAAGTTGCCGCACAGAAAATAACTCAAAATCAATTCAATTCAAATTAGTGTAACATGGATATCAGCAAATTAAAGCAAAATATCGAATGGTGTAAAAAATATGGGGTGGTTATGATTATTTGCAGTACAGGGTAATCTAATACTACTGGTAAAGTACTACAATTTTGTTATTTTCCCGAAGAAAATTTATTAGTGATAAAAAGTTACATTGAAAGCTTTATCAATCTGATGGCGTATATTTAGTATAAACTCAGATTATCTTGCACATTAATTCATTCCTATACTCACGCTTTTCGTTTCCGTTGGGGTACGTAGAGACTGTTGAGTGAGCGCCACATGTGCGATCCTGGTAAACCTCTCTAGTATCATTCACATTTATCAATATTTCCTTATAGAATAAAAGAGCATGAATATGAGAAGATTGATGGATGTGAAAGAAGCTACAGAGGTTTGTCAGGATCGTCAAGAACTCTCGTACAGAGAAGCGATCGATAGTCTCTGCTTAGCCCAGAGTATTAATGGCGTGAGTATATGTACATACATACATACATATACTCACGCCATTAGTTCCCATTGGGGTAGGCAGAGACTATTGATCGCCACTTCGCACGATCCTGACAAACCTCTCTAGCTTCGTTTACATCCATCAATCTTTTCATACATGCTCTTTTATTCTTCATACTTCTGACGCCAGCCTTTTTGAGCACACTCTCAATTTGGTCCAAGTGTGTTCTCCGTGGTCGTCCTCTACTAACATTACCATCCACACTAGCTCTATAGATCCCTTTTACCAATTTTCTATCATCCATCCTCTCTATGTGCCCAAACCATCTCAACATTCCTTTTTCTATCTTTCTTACAATATCATCTTTCACACCACACTTTTCACGAATAACACTATTTCTCACTCGGTCACATAATCTAACATTACAAATTTTTCTGAGGGACCTCATCTCTACTGCATTCACTCTGCTCTCATGCTTCTTCTGCCACACCCAACATTCGCTTCCATACATAAGCGTAGGAACAAGAACAGCATCATGCACAGCCATTCGGGCCTTTTCAGACACCGATTGACAGGTCATTAGGCTATTCATTGCTCCATTTACCGCATTACCCTTTTTCACTCTTCTTTCAATATCTTCATCACATTTTCCATCCCTTGTAAACAAACTTCCCAGATATACAAACTCCTTCACCTGTTCCACATCCTTACCATCAATCGCAATCACGCATTTTGTCACATCTTCCTGTCTCTCAAAAACCATCGTTTTGGTCTTATCCACATTCACCCTCATTCCCTTTCTTACAAAAGACTCACATGCAATATTCATCATCTCTTGCAACTCTTCTGCCGACGATGCAAGTAGCACTTGATCGTCAGCATACAAGAGGCATTTAATGATGAAACCACTCATTCTTAGTATAACATAACATATAACATAAACGTTCACGCCGAATATTCCCGAAGGGGTTGGCAGAGGTACTAATACCTCTGAACATCAAGTGACTTTGTCACCTGGTGTTCAGAGTACCCACGGCGATAGGCCTGCCCCCTATCACGTGAGTACACTGTCTATGCAAAACGTGGGTACTCTGAACACCAGTATATGTATGTATGTTACATATTCATTTAACCTTTTATTCTTTACAAACTATATGCCTGTCTTTGTGAGCACTTTCTCTATTTAATCATAATCTGATTAGAGACTCCGTATAAAAGGCAGCCGGTACAAACGATTCATACATGATTTTGCTTAGATGTAAGGTTCTATGTAACCTTATGGAATATTACGGTAGGCTTTAATATAAATGGGCCGTCTTTATCTATTACCGTCACACTCATACCACAAAGGCGCGGCGGCTCACGTTGAAGTTCGTGTGATACGTAGTATGAAAATTGAGACTTTTAATTGATAATGTACTTCAATGTCTCAAAATAAGATTTTTAATTATGGTACATACATAAATGTACTCAGAGAGTTTTAGAATTATAAATTCTTCAGTTACTTCTGGTAGTTCAGTAAGGAAAAGGTGGTACAATAAAATATGGTTAGTGATGTTTGTCAGGATCGTACAAGTGTCGGTTAGTGATGGGTCTCCAGCAACATTTTATAATAATCACTTAAATAGCCCTACTTGAGAAACTAGCGTGCAAACATTTTCACGTGATGCTAGCAGAAATGATAAATAATATATAAATAAATATACGGTATAAAAGATGATTTAATGTTTGCTCAACGAAATATTTGTAAAATCTCCGATAATATACGATATGAGTACAAGAAATCGAATATAAGTCTTAGAATGTTTAACTTCTTATCTTAAATGCTCATGCTGCAAAGATAATGAAATATTTATTTATTTATTTTTCCACATTAACAATACCATTACAGGACAAGCCTAATTCGATATTGTAGTAATATAAATAATCAAATTATGTGTACAATGACTTTACTTCGTCATGACCGACGGTTACACTATATAGGTAGATTCCGAAAAGTCTTCTAATAAAAAATATTCCCCTCTTCTGTCTGTCTGTAAAGTTAAACGTAGATGCACAATGAAAAATGCGCATAGTTTCTCCAAACTGAAGTTTCCGCCAAACCTAACTCCTGCTCAGCATCTGCCCATGACTAATACCCCAGCCCATTATCTCCAACGTTTGAGGAGAGCAGAAAATCGCGTGATTAATAGCGCGCTATTAATTAGGACAGATAGCTTTGTCTGCGGCGCTATATTCACCCTTGTCGCCTCTGACTAATGTGTTTCGTTGTTTCGCATGCGTTGATTAATTGTATTGGGGATGTGTTTTGTCTGGTAAGGCGTATGTTGTAGTCGGAAAGGTCAGAGAGTTGGTAGCTGTGAGGTATTGAGGAGGCCCTAATATTTCATGCCGCATTCTTTAAGCGATATGTGTGATTATCATAGCTGTATAAAAATCAAGAACCTCACGCAGAACAAAGGTGGTAGTCTCTACCTACCCCAATGAGATTGATGACTTGAGTGAATCCATGTATGTATATTCATCAAATAAGTCACTGATTCATTCATCAAAACAGTATTCAAACATCATTAACCCACTCCAACGACTATACATACTATATTATGTCCAAAAAAAAATTAGAAACCTAATCCCGTCAATAGAATAGAGAGGTATAAATTCTATTTATTTTTCACGGATGGAAATGAAAATTTTATTCTACATACTGCTTCAATAAAATTCTTGTAGGCTTATTCATCTGAAATCTCTGATATAAATCGCTTAAGTAGCTTAGATACTACGGCGGAAAATACACATGCATAGGTACACCCATAGACTGCCAAAACCAAGTTCTTTTTCTTTTTTTGCCGTAACAGTAGCACGGCTAAAAAAAATCAACCTAAAGAGTGGGTATTCGACTTAATTTGTAGAGATTACACCACCCCGTCTCTCTTAGATATATGGTGTGAAGTCTTGTTGCATTTGTACTTAGCTTGGTGTCGCTTCATATATCAGAGTTTCAATACATTATGTTTTATAGCAGTACTTTACTTGTAATAACAGCTACTAGTAAATCATCTTTGTCACTATAAGTGCTATGTTTAGCTGTTGAGATCCATAGCTATGGAAAATTAAACAATGTGGTAAATGTAAGTGAGAAATATGTGCATAAAAAGGTTACAGTATATAACCACGGAGAACATTCGCCTGTTGGCATTTTTAACGCATACATACATTGTATCGTGACTAATTACAACTACTATGTATATTTCCTCACTATATTTCCCTCACCATTTACAACGTTGTTAAATTAATCACACTTGATAAAATACACAATGGCGTAGGTCCGACTCACGATTTCAATAATGTCTCCTGCATGAGAAATGTGTTCCTACCAGCCTATCAATGTCGAGATTAATGAGTACTTTTAACTAACCTGCTTTAACCTGGTCAGCCTTTTAGTATACAGAAGCCATAAACTAAAACTCAAGTGAACCCGAAATCAAGTGAACCCGAAATCAAGTGAACCCGAAACCCGTCACGCCATAACGTGCGAGACATTATTGTGGAGTATCACACAACAGCTGATATTCTGGCTTCGCTCCAACAGTTGTCGATGAATTGGACACTCGCCAGGCATCGAACCCGAGACGTTTGGACGAATCAATGCGAACGAGACGACGGTGATGTTACTATGCACGTGTTGCACGTAATTTATACTTTCAGGGTTCTTCTTGGCTTTGTGGTGAACGAAAGTATCGGGTGACCTAGTTTTTGCCACACATTTATTTTGCTGTGTAGTGTCGGCTTAGAAATAGCACTACCCCATTTGTTTCCAGTGGGTGTATGTAAGAGGCGACTAACGGCATTTGGGCTTTCAAGGAATTTTTGGGCGATGCGGTTCAAAGTGAGAAATTTATAATTCCATAGCTCTCTCTGGCTACCCCTTCTAGGGATTTATACCCGTGAGTATATGTATGTATTTATGTTTTTCATCATCAGTATCGTTTCAGACAACTAATGTTTATTGCTAGATATAGGTTCCCAAAGATCTCTACAACGAACGTTTCGTACCAGGAAGCATTCCTAAAATGATAGATAGACAAACTCATTGCAAATACCGTTTTAGAATACGCCTATAAATATTATTTAAAACGATGCTTTTAATAGCAAATATCTTAAAAATTCTCTTCAAATTTCTTAAAAAGGGTGAAATAGTTTTATTTAATGGGACATAACTTAGATTGTGCGCACGTCACACTGCGGTGTCCGGTACGTGTTTGCCACTCGAGAACCTTTGTACTTCGACAGCCACGGTAATAAGCATGATTCGGATAAACCGTTATATTATTACTTACATACATACATATACTCACGGCTATAATTCCCCAAAACGGGGTAGCCAGAGCTTTGGAATGAGAAATTCCTCAGCCACTTTTGGAAGTTGAGTGGGGAAAAGATGGGAATAATAAATGTTTTTGGTGACGGGTCTCCAACCACATCGCCCAAAAATCACTTGAAAAGCCCTTATACCCTTAGTCGCCTCTTACGATCACCCACGGGTAGAAATGGGGTAGTGTTATTCTAAGCCGACACTACACAGCAATTATATTATATTGGTAGAATATATTTACCACTACATACATACATATACTCACGGCCATAAACCCCTAAAAGGGGTAGCCAGAGCTACAAAGCTGGAAACTCCCCAGCCATATTTGGAAGTAGGATAGGGGATATGATGGTAGAAATAAAGTATTGTTGGTGATGGGTCTCCAACCACATCGCCCAAAAACCAATGCAAAAGCCCCATACCCTTAGTCGCCTCCTACGACACCCGTGGGTAGAAAAGGGTAGTGACACTAAGCCGGCACTACACGGCAACAAACTACTACAAACATAATTTTCCTGATATAATCAAAACTCTTCATTCCGTGATAACCCAGTGGGTAGAACACTCGGTTATCGTGCAAACGACTAGTGTTCAAATCCTTGGTCGGGCCTACACCAATTTGTCTTTTCTAAAGACATATGTGTGGTTAATTTGTCATGGTTGTTAACGGTGAGGGAAAACATCGTGAGGAAACCCACATGGCTGAGTTTTACTTAGTCATGTGACAGTGTATTCGTACAAAACGGCGATAGGCCTGCCCCCTATCACGTGAGTACACTGTCCATGCAAAAAGTGGGTACTCTGAACACCAGGTGACAAAGTCACGTGATGTTCAGAAGTATTAGTACCTCTGCCAACCCCTTCGGGGATATGCGGCGTGAACGTTTATGTTTATGTCTTCATTCCATACAAACTATAATAATACGGAACAATTACATTCTCAACGGACTTGCGCTTGACGGATTTTTCATTTTTACGACAAAATATATTTTTATGTCGCTGTTAAACGTGGCTGAGTGATAGTTCCTTTCATCGTTTTATGTTCTTACGCTTTTATTGTGTTTTATTGAGATTCACTATTTCATTGATATCATGATATGAGTTTAGTTGAGGTGGAGGAAGATATTACTGGCTTCTTCTATTTGAAAAGAAAGTATTTATCATGAGAATTGTACGTGTGTTGTTCGAGTGTTGTGTAGTGTTAAAAAATGGGGTTGTGTACTTATTCTTCTAATCACTCTTCATACCTTAGGAGAAAAGCATAACATAACATAAACGTTCACGCCGTTTATCCCCGAAGGGGTTGGCAGAGGTACCAACACTTCTTAACTCACATGGCAGCGCCATCTAGTGTCTAGAGAAGGTACCCACGTTTTGCTTGGACAGTGTACTCACGTGATAGGGGGCAGGCCTATCGCCGTTTTGTACGAATACACTGTCACATGACTAAGTACAATTTAGCTATGTGGGTTTCCTCACGGTGTTTTCCCTCACCGTTAAGAACCATGATAAATTAACCACACATATGACTTTAGAAAAGACAAATTGGTGTAGGCCCGACCCAGGATTGGAACTCACGCCCTTCTGTTTTCGGGCGGGTGTTCTACCCATTGGACTATCATGTAGGAGAAAAGCCTCAAAAAAAAGAAGCATACCATTCGATTCGGATATTAGGCCGATACATATACGGCGATCTTTAAATTATTGGTGTATATTCTTTCTGATTTTTTGGTATTGGAGTTCTAAGACAAAATTATAAATTAAATACATAAGGACATACAATCAAAGACAACTTAGCAATGACGGTAGAAAATATCGCTAATTGAATGATGATTATTGGAAGTCCATATGTCCGTCATGAAACTTAAGGAAAGATGTTGATAGAAAGGTTAACTTGTAAATCCTTACTAATATTATAAATCGGAAAGTGAGTTTGTTTGTTTGTTTGTTTGTTCCGCTTTCGCGCCGTAACTACTGAACCGATTACTTTGATATTTTGCAGACGTATAGCTAGAAGCCTAAATTAAATAATAGGGTACTTTGTATCCCGAAAAAAAAATGATTTTCGAGGGAAATCGTGGGAATGAGAAGTTTTCTTATAGTTGTGCTTTAAACCGCTATATATGATTTGTTGTGATTTAATTATTATTATATATATACATATATACATACATATACTCACGGCTATATTTCCCTAGAAGGGGTAACCAGAGCTAAGGAATTATAAATTCCTCAGCCACTTTTGGAATGTATATATGTATATATATTAATCCACATTTAACTTTTATTTGGCATTTAGTTATACATGTTGTTTAGCTATTAATATATTATTATTATTATTTAGGCTGTAAGTTTTCCGAAGAAAATAAAAAATAAAAATAACTGAATTCCACGCGGGCGAAGCCGTGGGCGGAAAGCTAGTAATAAATAAAAATAAAAAAATAAATAAAATTAAAAATGATTTATTTACGAAAACAAGAGTTTTAATAAGTTCTTATTTAAAATTATGTCCTGAGCTTGTTCTGCCATTAAGCGTGTAAATATTCAAGTCCTAATAGTCCTATCTAAATCCTTGTGATTGGATACTAAGTGCAGTTACAGCGCTCAAGTGCTACTTAACGTCATCCCTTACCCTTCGTCTTCACTCCATTTCGGTAAAGAAAAATTACTGATGTTAAGTAAACTATACTACTGTTAGACTTCAGGATGTTATAATAAAACTTCTAGTCTTCCAGTGAACTCTGTATATTTCTTATGTACAAACTATTCACGATAACCTCAAATACAAGTTGTTCACACTTCAAAAGCCAGAAACCGAATGACGTCAGTTGGTGTAGTCAGGGTATTTATACACACGTGTAAATAACTTTCCCCTTCTACACAAAAACACTTAATTTTAACTAATTTATCTAATTTACTAAATTTAAAGCATTATAGTGTTATGGAAATTCATTAAATAAATAGAAATGATTTTACAAAACATAATACCAAGATATAATCATTGAATATAACTTTATATATAATATAGACACTGAATATTTGCATTGATAACAAATCCATTTCAATTAATCAAACTAATGTCTTTTTACTATGAATAATGATAATATAATTATAAATGATTTGAGAAAACAGTACTACTTAAAAATAAATATTAACATACAAGTTTACCCTCAAATAATTGATGGCACATATTACAAAAACACAATTTCAACAACATTTGCAAACCAAAATATAATTAGAACCTTACACTACTAGTAATCGTAGTTCGAAAAAGTGTTCGAATTGAATCAGGAAAAAAGTGAAACCAAAAATATTGGTATAAAAAATGTCAAACTGAAACATCCCCGAAGGGGTTGGCAGAAGTGCTAACACTTCTGAACATCACGTGACATTGTCACCTGGTGTTCAGAGTACCCTCGTTATGTTTGGACAGTGAACTCATGTCGTTTTATACGAATACACTGTCACATGACTAAGTACAACTCAGCCTTGTGGGTTCCCTCACGATGTTTTCCCTCACCGTTAATAACCATGATAAATTAACCACACATATGTCACTAATAAATAAATGATAAATAAAGGAAAGAAAAATTTCGACGGGGGCATATACCCGAGGTCGCGGGTTCTTTCCCCGCCGATGGATGTCGAAATTTTTCTTTCCTTTATTTATCCTTTCTTTATTAGTAACAATCCCCACATGAGGTTTTCATGAACAAAAACATTCAAATCACACATATGTCTTTAGAAAAGACAAATTAGACATAAATGGGTTGTCTGGAAGAGATCGCTCTTAGTGATAAGACCGCCAGTTGTACTTTGGCTTTTATACCGATCTTTTTTGTAATTGTTGTTTTTATTTTGTAATGTGCAATAAAGAGTTTTATTATTATTATTATTATTAGTGTAGTCCCCCGGGATAAGAACACTAGTCGTCTGCAGGATAAGCGGTGTTCTACCCACTGAGCTATGAAAAATATGTTTGATTGAATCAGGAAGAAAAGTGAACCGAATATTCATCGCATTCTAATTCCAAACATAACCAACCCGATTGTCCGACCGCGAATGATCCCGCAGAATACCGATCTAATAGGTCCGATATTGTAGTGTAAGATGTATTTACAATGGACGCTGGCATCGTTTCAACGAGTGCGGCTCGGTACTGGGCGGTTAATCGAATTTACTGGCTGGGTGAAAAGAGCGCCGGGATTAGTTTGGACCTATTTACGTGCGTACACTTGATTTGCTTCCATTTATTAGCCGAGATTTTAATATTGAATATAATTTTGACTGATAACTGTAATGTGTAATGTAATGAATAAAATAAAAGGTTCCAACTTTTATGTATTTTATAAAACTTGAGAAATGGGATTTTGCAAGCGATGTATTTCCTGCTTGATCGAAATTCACGCATCCACTAGTTATATGGGATAAACCAAATCTAATACATTTAGCTTTAAAAGTGAAAATTTAATATTCATTAGACGAAATACCCACGTACCATTGACATTTCAATAAGCGATTCCCCAAACACAGCCCGAGAGAAAACCAGCTGTTTCAGCCAAATTCTAAAGAAAGGCCTCGTCAACATGACGACTTCGCAAATGATCACTCCCTTCCGTTTCCCGACATTCCATTGTTTTGGATTTTCACCGCCCCAGTATTTGTTGAAATCGTGAAACATTCAGCACTATCGGCGATCGCTTCGAGCGCTTTTTCGACGACGGTGTTTGCATTACAGCTCTATTGTTCTGTCTGCAAATTTACTAGGCGCAGGGTGGGTTTTAAAGATTTAAGCTATCTGAGTGCTGCAGCGGCTGTAGCGGATTAAATGTTGTTCATTTTTAAATTCTGCCACTCGCGAGCAATCGTAATGTGCACTGCGTTTTGGATTACGACTCGAGTTGAAACTATAAGTTTGTTGTTACAATTAAAAATGGATTATTATTCGTGAATAGATGATGTGGATTTTTGCTGTTATTTACTGAGAATTCATACTTGAGTACAAACCCTTTTTCGGAAAGGTTATGAATGAATCATAATTTGGAGTGTAATACTGTGTTTCATTTTATTTAGATTAAAAAAAGTACTCTATATCTTATCTTTGCCGTGTAGTGTCGGCTTAGAATAACACTACCCCATTTCTACCCGTAGGTGATCGTAAGAGGCGACTAAGGTATAGGGGCTTTTTAAGTGATTTTTGGGCGATGTGGTTGGAGACCCGTCACTAAAAACATTTAGTATTACAATCTTTTCCCCAATAAACTTCCAAAAGTGGCTAAGGAATTTCTCATTCCAAAGCTCTGGCTACCCCGTTAAGGGATTTATAGCCGTGAGTATATGTATGTATGTATGTATTTATGAATATCTATAATGAATATGTATGTATGTATAATGGATTTTTGGGTGATGCGGTTGGAGACCCATCACCAACAACCTTTATTTTACGATACGGCAGAGGAATTTATAATTCCTTAGTTCTGGCTACCCCTTCTAGGGATTTATAGCCGTGAGTATATGTATGTATGTATGTATATCAAATAATTTTACCATTTGATAGAATAGAAAAGATGACTTGAAGAATGAAAGATACCAGATTATGGATTCTTATTTGCATAATAAATAAAGAATAAATAAAGGAAAGAAAAATTTCGACACAGGCGGGATTCGAACCCGCGACCTCGGGTATACGTCCCCGTCGCTCTTGCCAATTGAGCTACCGTGTCAATGGCTGCCAGCGCGAAATTCTTCTATCCTTTATTTCTTTAACACGTTTTAGTAGTGTTTGCGTTTCCTACCTCCGAATTTTTTTACTAATTCGCAAGGCTACTTGTCTATCTTTTCAGATAGAATGCAAATGTTGAAAACGCCTAACTATCCCATAATTTAATTTTTTTTGTTCATGATAATCTCATGTGGGGATTATTACTAATAAGTAAAGAATAAATAAAGTAAAGAAAAATTTCGAAACAGGCGGGATTCGAACCCGCGACCTCGGGTATACGCCCCCGTCGCTCTTGCTAATTGAGCTACCGTGTCAATTATTATTCATCATTATTATAATATATCATCGTTAGTAATAATCCCCACATGAGGTTTTCATGAACAAAAAGATTTAAATCCTAGTTGCATAGCCCAATTATCCCTTGAAAGATCTCTAAAGCGTTTAGAATGATGCTAATGGTTACTATTTAATTAAGAGATTTCTACTAACTGAAACATGTTTGTAAAAATATGTGGGTGTACCCAAAAATATAATAACTCATTGGTAAATTTGTTAATCGTATATCATTGTATAGGCCTTAGAATATCGAAACACGGTAACCATACCTTCAGAAGTTAAAATGCCTCAACCACTTAAAGTAAAAAATGATTGGTGACGGGCCTCCAGTCACATCGCCAAAAACAGTCACAAAAGCCCAAAACCCAGAGGCGCTTCTCACGATTTTCGCGGGAAGAAATGAGTTAGTGCTGTTTCAATCTAACACTACACGGCATTCTTAGCCTTATTATTTACATATATACATACATACATATACTCACGGCTATAAATCCCTAAAAGGGGTAGCCAGAGCTAAGGAATTAAAAATTCCTCAGCCACTTTTGGAAGTTGAGTGGGGAAAAGATGGTAAAATAAAGGTTGTTGTTAATGGGTCTCCAACCGCATCGCCCAAAAATCCCTTAAAAAGCCCCAATACCGTTAGTCGCCTCTTACGTACACCCAGCGGAAGAAATGGGATAGTGCTATTCTAAGCCGACACTACACAGCAATTCTATTCCGTGACTAATAATAACTTACTGCAGTAGCGATCGCCATTTTCTGATCGCATTCATTTTGATGCTTACAAAGTACTTCGCTGATAAGATTATGAAAGTCTCAACTGTCTTTGGTACAGCTTGATTTTAGTTTGTACCGATTCCACTCGGGAGCGTTTTCGTACTGAATATTTAATGCTTACTTTCAAGTTGTTTGCAGATTTAATACCTTTATTTTAACAGTGATTTTTAGGTGGAAACTCCGGTTTTGTGTGAACATATTTTGCGATAATTGGATTATATAGAATATATGAATATAGTCAGTCACTTGTGTATTTAACCTACCCCGCCTACCATTTTAATAAGTAACCCGAATGGCCGAATGGCACTGTTATATTCCTGCACAAAACGAGTAAACCTTTTAATATTCAACTCGCAGCTACTCACAGCTGAACACTAAACAACATTACACACACTTAAATATGTGTTAACTAATCGCGAAGTGCAGTAACAGACAGAAAATGCTCGCTGAATTATCTTTTTCAGAACTCCGTCCAGTCTCGACTCTGGAACGAGCATTATACAGCCAAGTTAAATTGAGAGGTTGCTTCACAGCGCCGGAGGAATACTCTGGAGTGTCGTGCCAGCTTCGCAATTACGTACTATTACGGTGACGATGTTTTAATCTGATTCAGCTACCGGTATTTCTGTAGCTCTGTTTAAGAAGAGACGATTTAAAAACGTTACCTTGTTATACTCACGTTTGTAATCAAAAATAAAGGTAGCCCCTCTGGCTAAAAAAATTTGAAATATTTTAATCTAAAATATTTTGATCCACTGATCGAGATCACATTTTTTAAGCGTTTTAGAAGTTGCGGTTACAATGATTTAACCTCATCGACCATCAAGCACTTAGGAATCAGCATTGAATTAGTTGTTGCATATGATAAACATAATAAGAGATGGTAAAGCGCGATTCTAGACTATCATAATACTTCCATGTTTCAGTTATAACTGTACATGCAAAGGGTTGCCGTTATAGTCCCATTAATATCTAGTTGAAGTCCGTATAAAGCAAATATGTAAAATAAACCCGGTCCCATAAATCAATCCGAAAAGATACAAAAATAAAAAGCACATTTTGAAACAGAAACATAATGTTACAATATAAAATGATACGATTTTGCTACATGCAGGTTAAAAGAAGCATATTCCATGATGCAATGCTCATCAACATGTTGGTAACAGATGCAATAAAACACAGCTGAATGCATATTCATGAAAGTGCTATATTTTCTGCACGTTAAATTGACGACAGTGCCCATAAAATTATGAGGACTGGCCGCTGCGCCAGCTAAATAGAGCAAAATTACGAGAACCATTAAAATATTACCGAATAGAATTATCAGGCTGCATTATGAATTTTGACACTATTAACTGTGATTTAATATTCTATGCGTAATGAACACTTCGTACAGATAGAATCAGTTTTACAGAAGTTCGAAAGTACGGCCTTTGTGTCCCTCATATTCCTTTTGGCCTTTACTCTCACATCGGGCCCCTGCCTTTGTTAGAAAGTTATCAATCGAAAGAATCAAAGACTAAAACGTTCACACCGAATATCCCCGAAGGGGATGGCAGAGGCATGTTTTCCCTCACCACTAATAACCATGTTAAATTAACCTGACATATGTCTTTAGAAAAGATTAATTGGTGTAGGCCCCACCCAGGATTTGAACCCTCTTTGTCGGCATAATAATCGGTGATCTACCCACTGAGCTATCACAGTTGCACGGTTTTCAATCTGGTTTCCAAATGTCAACTTCTTTCAATTTGTCGTGATCGTGTCGTGATTGGCAGGCGATTGTTATTGTCTTCCTCGATGGTAAATAATGTTGTGAGCATAAGTTTGTTAGTAAATACTAAAGACGCTTTTGGTGGAAGATGATGTTCTGATAAGATTCCTAAAAGATGAATACACTTTTGAATTTCAACTCAAGTCAACTCAAACGTTCATGCCGTGTATCCCCAGGGTTTGGCAGATTGTCACCTGGTATTCAGAGCACCCACGTTTTGCTTGGAAAGTGAGGTCACTTATTACTGGCTTGCTTAATATAAGCTGCGTAGTGTCGGTATATAATAGCACTAACCCATTTCTTTTCGTTGTTCTCGTACATGGCGAATAATGGTATAGTGTATTTTAAACTTGTTGGATGACGTGGCTGGAGACCAACTTAACCCCAATCAATTTACAATAGTTGCCAGGGAATTAATTAATGTTAATGTAACTTATGTATACTCATGACATTATTTATTTATCATCGTTAGATACTCTACAGTCTCATACTCAAACGTTCACGCAGTATATTACCGAAGAGGTTGGCAGAGGCACTAATATTTCTGAATTTCACAAAAGTCCTTACTTAAATTGACAGGGAAATGTTCATAAACTGTGGTATTAATACAAAATATCTCATAGATTTAACAGACAATTAGCGTCCCGGATACTAGAGTATGACATCGTAATATCTGATTTAGCAAGTTTCAACGGGATGTTCCGTAGCCAAGTTAGATTGGGATGTTACTTGCCAACTTGACTTACAAGAGATCCCTAACTTATGTTTGAAACATTCAACTACTTGTTAGCATGCTGGATATGACTCCAAATTTAAGTTACTCGTTGCTCTCGAGTAATTAAAATTCTTGCTTAGCTTGATAGCTCGAAGGAAAGCCAAAGCTCTTATATCCGAGATAACATAACATAACATAAACATAAACGTTCACGCCGAATATCCCCGAAGGGGTTGGCAGAGGTACTAATACTTCTGAACATCACGTGACTTTGTCACCTGGTGTTCAGAGTACCCACGTTTTGCATGGACAGTGTACTCACGTGATAGGGGGCAGGCCTATCGCCGTTTTGTACGAATACACTGTTACATGACTAAGTACAACTCAGCCATGTGGGTTTCCTCACAATGTTTTCCCTCTCCGTTAACAACCATGATAAATTAACCACACATATGTCTTTAGAAAAGACAAATTGGTGTAGGCCCGACCCAGGATTTGAACACTAGTCGTTTGCACGATACGATAACCGAGAGTTCTACCCACTGGGCTATCACGGTTCCGAGATGTGAGTTCAAATACTGAGTCGGGCTTACACCAATGTGTCTTTTTGTCGTCATATGTGAGGTTCATTTAACAAGGTTGTTAACGGTAAGGCAAAACATCATGAGGAAACTCATGGCTGAGTTGTTACAACTTTATTTACATATACATATACTCACGGCTATGAATCCCTTGAAGGGGTAGCCAAAGCTAGGGAATCAGAAATTCCTCAGCCACTTTTGGAAGTTGCGTGGGGAAAAGATGGTGGAATAAAGGTTGTTGGTGATGGGTCTCCAACCGCATCGCCCAAAAATCCGTTAAAAGCCCCAATACCGTTAGTCGCCTCTTACGTACACCCACCGGAAGAAATGGGATAGTGTTATTCTAAGCCGACACTTCACAGCTTTATTTACTAATGTACTTTGTACGAGTACATAACACATGACTATTTTAATGCTCGCTCTGTATCATCTGAATGCAGTGTCCAAGCAAAACATTGTTACTCTTCACAGAAAATGTCATGTGATGTTCAGAAGTATTCATACTTCTACTACTCCTTTGGGGTTATACGGCATTAATTTTGAGTTTCAGAGTTTTAGTTTAGTTATTTTCATTAGTCAATTTTATCAAAATATTATCTTGACAGTGTTTCATGTTAAAATATTTTAAAAATAACACCCAGAAATTCAAACGTTATTTTAAATTCACTCTAATAATTCGTTCCTTCCTACTCACTCGCACGACCTATATAAATAAAAGTAAATCATTTCACTCACGCCTCGCTTTCACGTTTAATTTCTTTCAAAGCTTTACAGTAAAACCTGTAGGCACGCACTGGCGCTTAAAGTTAACGAGGTTGTTATTCCTTTCTCTGATTTTTACATTATTTACTCGCTGAACGACAACTGGTTAAAGCGGCAAGGGTCATAGTACACGCTCTGAATGTTATATATTGCATGTAATAAGGTGAACGGGAACGCTTTGCAAAATACCAGAGTCGCGCTAGGTTTCCAAGCACCGTCGGCAAAGTATGTGAGAATTTTTCAAATTTTACTCTTGAATCCTCCAGCGCATTTCTAAACGGCTTTGAAGCGTCGACTCGGAAATTGATATGTTAAATTTTGAACTTCGAAGTTGATGTTTTTGATGTGGAATTCGTGCTCGGTTTTTAACTGTTTTAGTTGCTCTTCCAACTTGGTGTTTATGGTAAGAGTTTTTCTGTTATGATGACACTCTACTCGGATTCTGCGTATTTTTCTAACTGCACTTTAGAAAGCAATTTAACATAGTAATCGTAGCTATTTTCTCTTTGAATTTATCAAGTTTTATAAAATAACGAAAATAAAACCAATTCATTTGCTTTAATTTACTTTCTTTTCCAAAATTAAACAATTTTTTTTTTTCTGAAATTTCTAAATTGTTATTTTTACTGAAAGTCCATACAAACATAGAAGTATGAGTATATATGATATTGGTTATGTATGACTGTAAGGGAAACGAGAAAGAAAAGCACCCCGTCTATAGAAACGATTCCTTACTAACCCCAATAAAAAAACATTTCACGTGATAATTACATAAGTACGACATTAAATGTACAAAAACCATTTACGTATTTGAATGAAATTGTAGTATTTGTAGTATCTGCTTTTAAAGTTAAATTTGTTTAAAAAGAAAAAGATGGCGTTTTATGTAATACCGGAATGCTTAAACCTCAACGTAAATAAATAAAACCTTTCAAAGAATACTCTCGCGTTTGAATTATTAATGAAGTGGGAAGCGTTGATTACAAAAAAGCGAAACGCTCGAGATGTAAAGGAAAATATGTTTTGCACTGAATCTACAAAAGGTACTACGACAAACAGACAAGTAAAAGTTTGTTCTGAAGTTCGTTGAAATATTTGTGCTTTTTCAACGTGCGCTATTTGAGTGTGCTTCACACCACGTACGAGAGGTTAATGAGGGCAGCGCTTACTGCGCGCTATAACTTTTTTAATTCTACCCTCTTTTTAACCTTAAGTGAAAACCACGGTCTTTGTCGTTGCGTTTTGCTATTAGGAAATGTGTGTCTTAGGTTTATTTTTGTTTTATTAGCTGGTCTTGGTTCATGAAAAAATATATCGGAAGTCAATTGTACAAACCACTCGCCAAATTAACCTAGTCAAAGTGACTGCATTGTACCTATAGAATATACGGGAAAAAAAAGGTTTGGATTATAATATCCTCTCTATTTTTGGATAGATCATAATTTGGTAGTTGTATAAAGCATTCATATTTTAGCCACTACAATTTGAAATTTTCCTATTCGGTTTTATATGACCGTTATAAGCCTTTTCCATCATAATATGAGCGTATCTATCTCATCGCATCGGTGTGGGTACGAGACGGTAGGATCGGCGTTTCGTTACACACTTGATGTAAAGTAATAAATATTCATTATATCAAAGGTAAAGGTACATAACGCTGATGTTGTAATTTGTTAGCTGTTATTCCGGAGTGAATCTGGTTGGCAAACAAATTTATGTAATGAGGGGATTATGTTGTGCATAATGGCGCTATCTACGAAGATCTCGGTTGGAGTAATGGCTGTTGGCAGGTCACGGAACAAATTCACCGGTACGCAAACTTTTTACTTTTATTTTCATAATAAATTGTGATATGTTTGGTTAATGATGCTAGTTATTTGTCAACGTCTAGTTTGAATGTCGGACCAAAATAATTATGTTCCAATTATTTTGGACAAAACAGTATAAAGTTAATGTTCAATGGTGAAGTTAATTTGCAACTAGTCTATTTGCAAGACGATGATAAAGATGCAAGAAACTACAAGTTTCTTCTAATAAAAAAAGACCAAATTTTTATTTTTGTCATATTAAATTGAAATGTGTATATTGAATTAATGAGCATTATCATCTATACACAGTATCCAAGAAGGATCAATAGAGAATATTCTGAATGAGGAAGCTCTACAAAGTGTAAAGAATTAAAGCTTGAGAAGTTTGCCAGGATCGTCTAAATTGCTGATCGAAGCTCGTTGCCTACCCCTTAACGAATTAAGGTAATTGTTCGAACCAGTTCTCATTAATACTCCAATGAAATCATTGAGCGTAAATCTAGGTTTCATTTATTAATGATTTGATATCCGCTTGAAAAAATCTATGCCTACCCAGCAGCCTGGATTTATTGTGACTAATGATTTCAGGAAAAGAAACTAACGACTCTTGAGTATTCTGGACTTGTGATTAATGGATCTATTCTTTTTTGCTTTGTCGTTTTTGATATTGTAATGGCAAATGTATTTTTAGGAGGTGTTGTTATAAGGATACTTGCGTATAAAGAAATGTTACCTCTATTAGGTACGTCTCTTTGACGCCAGCATGCTACCTTCTTGAACCCTTTATAAACTATTTAAAAATAGTCCCTACCATATACACCATAATGTTGACCTTTTTGCTTTCATAAAATAGTGGTAAAAATAACGATTTATGTATTGTAGCTCTGCAACGTTGTAAAGTTGAAAGTGTTGTTGGCGTCCAGCGTGTTTTAAAAAGGTTTGATCGGAAATTTAATTTTATTTCGTTTCTTTGAAGTCCTATTATATGTCCTAAGTACATCATTTATATCAATTGTATACAAAACAAAAGTTCTGAACACTTAGTCTTATTTCAATATCTACCAACAATGGAAATACTTTGAAAATTGTAAAATATTTCACATAACACAATACTCCGTAGAGGTTCAAGATACATCGAGTTTTGAAAACAATAACCGAAGATGTATCGCCGCTCGAATTTTCAATGGCTGCCGGAAACTTTTACAATTTCACTCCGATATCGGGACTTGCAAACGACCTTGTTATTTATCGGGTTTTTTTGAGAAACTTTGTCTGAAGAGTTTGCTAAACTCGGCTTTATTGTATATACATATTGGAACTAGTATTTATCTTGCTAATGTTAAACCAAATAGTAAACTATGGCCGCTATGATAACAAGTCTGCTATTGCATTCAATGCATTCCCAGTCTCAGTGTTAATTGTATAATAGGATTGAAAAAATACAGGTTAAACAATTGAATTTTCTTTTCCAACAGTTCGTGCATATTCTTTCAGTTTCAGTTAGGATGTTTTTAGAATAAAATTAATATCAATCAATAAAAAGTAATTATAAAGTATGAAGAATAAAAGAGCATGTATGAAAAGATTGATGGATGTAAACGAAGCTAGAGAGGTTTGTCAGGATCTATGAAGTGGCAATCGATAGTCTCTGCCTACCCCAATGGGAATTAATGGCGTGAGTATATGTATGTATCTATGTATTTAAAAAGTAATTCGTTATGTCTTCATTCGTTATAATAAATTTGATCCACAGTAAATTATTGAGAAGTGATGGATTGATACTACATATAAACGTTCGATCAAAATATATAAGGATATTTTTATGGAAATACCTTTATGTATTTATATAAATACAGTCAGTACAGTCAATTTTAAAAGTAAACTGTGTATTAAATCAAAAATGGCTCATAATGCAATAATTTATTGATATGCCATTTATAATCCATCTCACTCCGATACTTTAACGAAAAGTATTTAATTACAATAAAATATAATAAATGCTGTAGTTGTTATGTTTAAAAAATATGTTTGAAAGCGTGTTTCTCAGTTTTTTAAAAGATAAATAAAGAATAAATAAAGGAAAGAAAAATTTTGACACAGGCGGGGATCGAACCCGCGACCTCGGGTAAACGCCCCGACGCTCTGCCAATTGAGCTACCGTGTCAATTGGCTGCCAGTGCGAAATTCTTCTATCCTTTTTATTTATTAGTAATAATCCCCACATGAGGTTTTCATGAACAAAAAGATTTAAACTATTTTTAAAAGATGTTTATTTTCTTCTTTATAGTACTGAATCTTTTTTGTAATTATTTAAGCCTGGCGACCCTTATCAGGATAGCGATAAACCTCTGAAATTATTATATTGTCCCTGATTCTCGATAAGTGTTCAAATTTTGAATTAAATCGGTCCGTTTAAAGTGGGTCAAAATTGAGTTGAAAGGCGTCAGTCACATACAGGTGAAGCTATTATAAGCTTGTCATAAGCCCTGATGTTTTTATATAGAAAATAAGTATCATCATGACTATAGATAAAAGAACAATGCTTTTTCTTTTTGATATCATGAATCAGATTTCAGCGTTTGATTAAAAATCTGAATCCAGATTCTTTGGAATGGTTTTCAATTTGAAATCAATATTTCTTTATTTTGTATTGAAACACAGATTTCAATAACAGACACTGAAAAAAAGACAATAGCTCTGCAAAGAGTAATCCCAAGAGACAATGTAACTCGAAACATAATTGCAAACGACCATCATACATAATAAACCAGCGGAATTAATCCGCGGATTCTGAATTACGAGTGGTTCGAAATGTAACATTTTATTACTGACAGTGTCGCCATCTGTCAATCTGCCCAACATTCTATCAAGCACCGAGTAATACATTATTTCGTAACAGCAATAACATCAGCTTTATGTCTATAGGTGTAAGGGTTAATATTCGTGCTCATATTTTTGGATAAACATGTTTGCTGACAAAGTTGCTTTATGTTGTCCCTCACATGTGCGCGCAGATAATAACAATATTTATGACTTGTGCATAAATCTGGATGGGAAGTGGCGAGGCGACAGAGATTATACTGTCCGGTGTAGCTGGGTTCTGGATGATCTACTCGATATGTTGGTTTGTAATTAATGAGAATGAGGAACTTATAGCACGAAATTCTCACGAAGTTCCCCATTCATTCATATGCTCACGGCTATAAATCCCTAGAAGGGGGAGCCGGAGCATCGGAATAAGTAATTATTCAGGCACTATTTGTAAGTTGAGTGTGGAAAATATTTTGATATAAAGGTTGTTGGAGATGGGTCTCCAACGGCATCTCCCAAATACCCTTAGTCACCTGTTCACCACGAACAAACAAGGGTACAAATAGGGTAAAGTTATTCTAAGCTATCCCCAAAGTAAGTACAAGTTTGTGACTTGTGGTATGCGATACTAACTTAACGATATATCTCATACTATCATATAAATATTGCTCTCAGAGGGATTCAAAGTCGAATCTGTTGGACCCAGTAGCATCAACATGGGTAGTTCATTAAGTTAATCATTACTTTTACTAACTATATATTTTTGGCTGATGCTCATCATAGAAATTACACATACATCGTGAGTTTGTCTCAGTCCATAGAGTGTGCTGACAGTTTCACATTATTTAGAAACCTTCAACATAGGATAATAGTTAAATATAAGCCTAAAACTATTTCCTGTTGAACATTCAAAAGCAAATAGAACCTAACAATTCTAGTATATTCTTGGCTCTTTCTCAATCGTTTATATTTCATTTTAAAGCCGTTGACTGCACGTTTTTCTCAATTTAGATCCCGTGCGAAAAAAATAATAATTATATAAATTATAAATTGTGCAGGCTGTTGTTGCATTATAAATAGCAAGACTGACATAATACAATCAAAAAGCCATTTTGTTTGTGCTAGTGGAGTCAACGTCTGCAAAGAGCTGGATGTGTTTTAAGCTGAAGTACCATATATTTTAGAATAGCACTTCCCCATTTCTAACCATATGGGTGATTTATTTTAAAATCTTTTCCTTACTTAACTTCCAAAAGTGGCTAAAGAATTTTCTGGTTCTGAAGCCCGGGCTATGGCTGGTATGTGTGTATGTAATTATGTATGAAGAACAGGAAACCAACTTCGAAAGATTCCCTTTTTTTAATTTATTTCTGTAGATGGTAAAACATTTAGCTAATTGCTGCTATATTTTAATGTATCATTGGTGATGGGTCTCCAACCGCATCGCCCAAAAGCCACAAAAAAGGCCCCATACTCTTCGTCGCCTCCTCCTACGACACCCTCGGGTAGGAAGGGGTTGTGTCATTCTGAGCCGTAACTACACCGAACTCTAAGCCAGGACTACACGGCACATAAATTAAATACAAAAAACATTATTGAAATATAATACATTGAGATCCAAGTTTTCCCCACACAACTTCTAAAAGTGGCTGAGGAATCTCGGATTCCTTAGCTCTGGCTACCCCTTCTAGAGATTTATAGCCGTGAGTATATGTATGTATGTATGAGATCCAAGTGCGTAACTTAATTGTCAGTTGAGTCATCAATGTTTATGCAAACAAACAGAGCAAGCAAATCGCAGCCATTTACAAATTGAACGTATCAAATCGAGAACGTCTGATTCGTAAAAAGGAGCGCTTGTTAAATTGTACGGAACGAAGATGTAAAGAAAGTAATATGGGAGGAAACTGTTCCACAGTTATTGGAGTTACGAGGCAATTACAGTCCACCTCTTGCAGTGAAACGGGGAACATTTATGATACAAGGCATGCTTGTATGTACAGATTTAAGTTACAATTTACAAAGCGACGTAAAACGCAAACATTAGAGAATGAAAATGTTCAATCTGGGAAATGAAATTTTATTTAGTGAAGCTGTTTAAGTGATCTTATATGTACTGACTTTTTTTGAAAAACATACATACACTCATGGCCATAAATCCCTAAAAGGGGTAGCCAGAGCTTTAGAGTTAGAAACTCCGCAGCCATATTTGAAAGTTGATAGGGGTAAAAATGGTAGATATAAAGTACCGCTGGTGATGATTTTTGTTATGGAATACATATTTCAGACCGTGATTAGATAGGATATCAAGGACATAGTCCACCAAGGTGGTCAACTACCATTAACATGATAGCAGCCGGCTCCGACGACTTAACGTGCCTTCTGAAGCCTCTTGCAATTTTCTGCCAAATAGTGATTAATCTTCCAATTATTTTTGTTAGCGTTTGTTATAGCGACATGATAGTCCAGTGGGTAGAACACCCGCCCGAAAAACCAAAGGGCGTGAGTTCCAATCCTGGGACGGGACTACACCAATTTGTCTTTTCTAAAGTCATATGTGTGGTTAATTTATCATGGTTGCTAACGGTGAGGGAAAACATCGTGAGGAAACCCACATGGCTGAGTTGTACTTAGTCATGTGACAGTGTACTCGTACAAAACGGCGATAGGCCTGCCCCCTATCACGTGAGTACACTGTCTAAGCAAAACGTGGGTACCTTCTCTAGAAACTAGATGGCGCTTGCCATGTGAGTTCAGGAGTATTGGTACCTCTGCCAACCCCTTCGGGGATAAACGGCGTGAACGTTTATGTATGTTATGTTATGTTATTTTTGTTGATTTCCCCCAAGCAATAAAAGCGAAGACCCCAAGATAATGAGGCGTATTTAATACTGCTAGAGGACGGAACTACTAATTCATAATTAAAATTGTATGTTTTACATTGAAGCAATGTTTATTGTTTCTAAATTTAGATATAAAATAAAAGAATTCAATCTCTTTTGTAACCCAACGCCCACAATTTCCACTTGTTTGCCTGGAGCCAGTTTCGTACAATAGAAAGGCCCCATTTTTCTCATTCGCTATTTATGAAAATAATAACAATACTTATTAACACGAATTAATGAGTTAAATCCCGTAATGCAAGCTTACTTGTTACGTTGTGTTAGTATCCCATAATAGAAGTTTACTCAGTTTGGGGCTAACTTGATCTGTCCGGATATTTCTATTTCTAAATATTGCAATGATTTGCTATGAAATAATAAGTGAGCGTAATTGAATAACAGTTCTACGAAACTATAATTCAGATGCTCCAATAAACCGTTCCGGGAATTATTTGTCAAAGCTGTTTCATGAAGGATGCCAGGGTAGCAAGGACGGCACTTTGATAGACTTAGCACTACGAAATAGGTGGGTTGAGCTTTGTAGCTATTGGAGTTAACCTTTAAAATAAAATAAGTATTAATAAGATTGCTGTGAAGTCGACACACTTAGAATAGCACTATCCCATTTCCTCCCGTGGGTGTTCGTAAGCTTTATTTTACAATTCGCGGGTTCGATTCCCACCTGTGTCAAAATTTTTCTTTCCTTTACTGATTTATTTTACAATCTTTTCCGCATTCAACTTCCAAACATGGCTAAAGAACTTCTTATTCCTTCTAGGAATTCATAGCCGTGAGTATATGTATGTATGTAATAATAAAATAACAAGCTTATATTTTCCCTATTTTGTAGGTTCAGAATAGCAATAAAACAATAATTTTATATGAAACTATGACCAAGCTATATTCCGCTCTGCCTTCAGGCCTCGTGCATAATGAGTTTCAGTGGAGATCGTGATCTCGTTAGATTATTATTTTAATAATACTGTATCATCTTATTTTCAACAAAGCGTAAGAGATATTGTTTGCCTTTTTAGTCTCCAAAGGCGTGACAGGGATACTAATTCTTCTGAAAACCACATGATAAACTATCGCGTGGTATATGGTGCTGTGTAGTGTCGGCTTAGAATAGCACTCCCCATTTCATTCGGTGGGTGTACTTAAGAGGCGACTAACGAATTAAAAATTCCTCAGCCTCTTATTGGAAAGTTAAGTGGGGAAAAGATGTAAAAATGAAGGTTGTTGGTGATGGGTCTCCAACCGCATCGCCCAAAAATCCCTTAAAAGCCCCAATACCGTTAGTCGCCTCTTACGTACACCCACCGGAAGAAATGGGGTAGTGCTATTCTAAGCCGACACTACACGGCAAAGTAATCTGAGAAATGTTATAAACAATTAAAATAAATATATAAATCGTTAAACCGTTCATTTTATGTTCTCTCCATGATGCGAATATTTCTCAGTAATTTACTGAAGCGTTATTAATTGTGCTGAGAATAAATATTTCTTAGAAATTGACGGAAATGTTGAAATTGCATTAAATAAACAAATTATTTAGTACAATAGTATTTTCTAAGATTTTCACGATTGTACATTATAATTGAAACAACTATTGATTTTAACACGCAATTAAAATATCCGAAAATCAATGGTTGTTTCAATTATATTTAGTACAATGTTTGACATTTGTTTACAGTATTTTGTCAATAGTTTTAAATAACGTTGAACAAGCATGTTATGCGATATTAGAGCATCGATAAAAAAGGCATTTATATACGTCTGACTTGAAAAATCACTTAAAAATAGAAAAAACATTTATAGGTTATTCTATTATAAAACTGTTTGGTGAGTTTTCATTATTTGAGTTTCTATAATTTATTTATGGTCTTTAGCCTAATTACTTATATTGTAGAATAAGAATGAACTCTCTTATCTTTTCTGGAGAGATAGGAGAAAAAATGAAAGATTATATTTAAGTTATTAATAGTGGCATGGGTGGAATGGAAACACATGACCCAAAAACCCGTATATTACATTGTTTTCTGTATTCAATATCTAAAATTTCATACATAGGGTATACTCATGCCGTTACTTCTTATCGGGGTGGGCAGAATTTATTAAACGATAAAATAGCACGAGCGCTATTTTATCGACACGATAACGGTTAGAATGAGATGGCAGTATACGATACTAAGTAAGTGCGTAAGAGATGGCTGCTTTATCCCACGCGACAACTAGTTTAAACACGGCTCGTGCTTGCCCTTCTGATATTGAGAGTGTGCTCAAAAAGGCCGGCGTCCGTAGTATGAAGAATAAAAGATCATGTATGAAAAGATTGATGGATGTAAACAAAGCTAGAGAGGTTTGTCAGGATCGTACGAAGTCGCGATCGATAGTCTCTGCCTACCCCAATGGGAACTAATGGCGTGAGTATATGTATGAATCGTTGAAAACACTCATTAATAAAGGTATAAATATACGATAGATATACGATATTTAGATATGTTTAGACAAAAAAAAACAAGAGCTACGTAACACAAAGGAGCAATGCAAAGACAGCAGAGATCGGTCAACGACACACCACTATTAATAAACATAGCGAAACTCAGTCGATGTGTCCGCGATACGGAAAGGTAAGCACATATCGCTAAGAAATCCCAAAAAGGGGTAGCCAGAACTTCAGAATAGAAAGTCTTTGACCGCTTTCAAAATTTGAGGAAGAAAAATATTGTAAAATAAAATATGGATGTTAATAGACAGCAAAATATCCGAGTCGATGAGTTGCGCGATACGGGAAGGTAGGCATGTAGCCACGGTCAGAAATCCCGAACAGGCATAGCCAAGGCTTCTAAATGAGATAATGCTTGAGCATTCTTGGATGTCATGGGTAAAAAAAATAAACGAAGGTTGGTGACAGGTCTCCAACCACATGACCCAAAAATCACTTAAAACGCTAACACCCTTAGTCGCCTTTTACGTACACCCACCAGAAGAAATGGGGTAGTGCTATTCTAAGCCGCAACAACACATCTATTGTAAAATAAAGTGTGGATATTAATAAACATAGTGAAACATTCGAGTAGATGAGAGCGCGCGATACGGAAAGGTAAGTGCAGACCACGGGTCTCGTCCGACACATGTGATTTTGCACGTGATCTAGAGCGGGCGAAATATTTAGGACGGGCCACTGTCACCTGCTACGGATAGAGAAATGTTGAACTCTTACATAAATATGTACACTTTGAATCCCTAAAAGGTGTAGCCAGAGCATCGAAAAGTTGATTGAAGACACAATCGCCCAATCACTTCAAAAGCCTTAGTAGCCTTCGTCAACGTATGTATGTACGAGGGCCATGCTAATAGAAGTTAGATACTCTTTTCTTATTTAATTGACACTGGCAAGCTATACACCATCTTATAGGCTGATTTTTGTTGACATATTTGAATATAGAACACACTTCTTTTATTCATTTTTTATTTGAATGAGCATCATTTTCCCGAGAGTTTGGCGGGAATTCACTTGCAACAATGGAGCTCTGTCGACGTGATTTTCGCGCTATGATTTATTATGACTTTAAAAAAGGTTCAAAGCCTCAAGAATGTTTTGAACTTTTGGCTTCTACTTTTGGTGAGTCTGCTTGTTTCCGAGCAACAGTATTCAATTGGTTTGCTGAATTTAAAAGAGGACGGGGATGTCTTGAAGATGAAGCGAAGACAGGACGGCCGCCAACCGCTGTCACGCAAGAAAATGTTCGTGCAGTCGAAAAACTTATTCGCGAAAACCGACGAATTATATATGTAGAGCTAGAGTGAGAACTAGGAATTGGATCAGTAGCAATGGAAACCATAATTCACGACCACCTTTCTCTCCGTAAACGTTGTTCGAGATGGGTGCCGCACAAACTTACCTATGAGCAGAAAGACCGTCGGATGGATTGGTGCCTATTTCTGATAGATAAATTCAACGGAGGCGAGAAAAAAAACGTATTTGATATACCCACTGGTGACGAAACATGGCTATATAACTATGATCCCGAATCAAAGCTACAGTCGACTGTATGGTGCTTTGAAGACGAGCCCACTCCAGCGAAATGTCGCCGTGCACGAAGCACACAGAAACAAATGGTCGCCTCGTTTTTCTGCAAAACGGGTCATATTGCTACTGTTGTGCTAGATAATGAAAGAACGGTGAACTCCGAATGATATGTGACAATTTGTGCTCCAACAGTAATATCAGCTTGGTGTGACAAGCGACCGAAGTCAGGAATCCGGCACCTTCTCTGGCACCACGACAATGCGGCGCCGCACACGTCTGCTAGAACACTAGACTTTTTCAACTCGAAAAATGTGTCAATTCTCCCTCACCCGCCATATTCCCCTGACCTAGCGCCTTGTGATTTTTACTTGTTTCCAAAAATCAGAGAAAAACTAAAGGGGAAGAGGTTTGAAAGCAAAGAAGAAGCGCTGGTTGCCTATAATTTCGAGATTTCTGAGGAATCTAAAGAAGAGTGGTCACAGGTATTTTCCAATTGGTTCAGACGTATGGAAAAGTGTATACGTGCTCAAGGTGAATACTTTGAAAAGATCGATACTTGTAATAAAGAATAAACTTTATAATTTTTGAGTATCTAGTTTCTTTTGGTATGCCCCTCATATGTGCATCAAATGTTTATGAAATAATGAAACATGGCCAATTGGGCTCGTATATTACAAAGTTTGGGTGACCAGTTTCATCAACACAGCTTTTTACTCATACATCTGTTTCGCTTCCTTGCTTTAATCCACAATTCGCTTCGCATGCACAAACCGTCTTATCATTTTATAAAACTGTTCGGTTGAAATATGCATGGAAACTAAAACTAAAATATTTTATTATTAAATATATTTCCATTGTATAGATCCCAGAACTCAGAACTGGGTCCCGCATCTCACAATGCCATTGTGTTGAAGTTGTGTTTCGAAAAAAGAGCTCAGATACTTCGCTTAGATAAACGTTGTCACTCCATGTTTTGGCGCTCCTTTATTTTTCAAAAGCGGCTGTGCCATTTTTAATGTGTTTTTTCTGGGACTGATCGTGAAATGAAATTTATTGTTTTTATGTTATGTCTTTAATCTGTAGCATTTAAAACAGTTTGTAAGCAACGTTTAGTTTATTTACAAAAGTCCATTCAATTTTTGACCGCTCTTGGTGAATGTGGTACTTAATATATAACACTGCTCCCTGGCACGTGAGTACACTGTCCAAGGAAAACGAGGGTACTATGAGCACCAGGTGACAATGTCAGTTTAGTAACTCTACCAATTACTTCAGGGATATATGGCGTAAACGTTTGAGTCATCGAAATACACATAAAGCACTTTTTTTCGAATTTCCTGAAAAAAACAGTAGTATGAACTTGTTAACCTTATAAATACCTTCATCTATCGATTTTCGCCTCCTGCGTAACACAACTTCTTTCTTAAAATTGTAATGTAAAATGGTACGTTTTTTTTATTTTACTAACCCCTTACGGGTTAATAGGCGTGATAATAGACTTCATATATATGGATTTATATCTCAGAACGGGATGGTGGACACATTATTATATAAAAACAATTCCAATCAAAGTAAAAAGTACTTGTAAAGTAGTTTCAAACAATTCTCTTATCGCCATTAGCAGGTGCAATTAATCACCATTACTGCTTAAAGCCTTAATTCACTCACGTATTGACTTGAGCGAGCCTTCCAGAAAATTTGTATTCCGATAAGGAGTTACGCTCAAACTTTTTACATTTAGGCATAATACCAAGAACAAGCAAAGTAAATAAATCTATTCAGAAGTTACGCCTGTCAACTTGCGTTTGTATTTTGCTCTTTGGTGTAAGATCAGGAGTAAAAAACTCACGTTTTAGTATAATTTAAGTCTCTCCGATTACAGTGAAGTTTGGTGAAATTTCTGAAGTGATTTTCGTCGCGGCAAAGTTTGCGGACAGGTGAAGTGGAGTCGACAAATCGGTTTTAAAGTTTGTTAATTTGGAACGGAACACGCATCGTATGTGTACGTGTGGCGGGTTGGTTATTTTCTTTGTGGTGGGGTATGTCAACTCTACGTTTAAGACGAAAATTGCCAGAGGGGTAATATAGGTACTATAACTTCTGAATATCAAGTGATATTTGGTTACCTAGTCACGATGCTTTGCTCGCCGTTGGGTGATAAGTATATATGACCTATAATAAATCCCTTCACTCTGGTTTTCTATTAGGTGACTAAAGGATATGGGGGTTTAAGTTATTGTATCGTAAAAAACATGACTGTCTTCGAAAGACAGCAAAATTTGGCAACTAACAATAATTATTATAATAGAAAGTGTTTGCTAACAAAGGCACCACGCCTTAACTTTGTGTGTAATCCTACAACCCTTTTACTTTGATGTAAAGATGTGAGTTCACCAACATAACTTGAAAGTTTTATAATATTTATAACAGAACACCTATTATCTTTATATTCATTATAAGATAATGAACATCCACTGCCGGACATATACCTCCCCTGGACAGCTACTTACCTTAACAATTAATTAAATTAAAATATACCGTTATATGACACAGATCACGTTAGTCCTAAAACAAGTACAACTTTCCGATGTACTTATTTACTAAACTACGAACTATCATTTAAATAGAAACAAATCTGAATAGAGCTCAGCTAATATAACTAATAAACGAAGCAATCACAATTAGTACGTCTATGCTAACATAAACACTGCAATTCGATCTTATCAAATACCCTACATCCACCAACACTATACATCATAAATCTATACCAAAGAAAAACGTAAAACCGTATAAAAACCGAGATCCAATCAATTGCAACAAAAAGTTTTGCTGCAAAAATTCGAGCGACAACAAACGAAGCATCCTTTTAAATTAACCAACCGCACCTGACACTTGTTGCCAGGAAAAAAATATCAACACTATTTTCTGTGTTGTGTTCTAGTTGTTAGTAATTGTACAATAAATAACAGAATGTTGCCCTCCCAGTCTAATTGCACGATGAAATGCGCGTCTCCTTACATGAGTGTCTCGCATAGCGCACAAATTGAGCGTCCCTACTTTGATTTATTCGACGGCGGGCGGGAGTATTTGCACTGGCAAGTTGACTGGAATGCACGAGTTTTATTTTTGTTAGTCGATAGGTAATAAGTGATTGGTAATTGGCAGAGATGTACGTATATATTGTGCCAGTGGTTCTTATAGGGGTAGTCGGAGGCTATGGCACTCAATGCAATCTTGGCATTCTTGCGCTTCGTTCAAATTTATAAATCTTTTATATGACCTTTTTTTATTTCTGTTGATAAATCTTGTGGTTATCTTGTTCTGACATGTGTTCTCCATCCAAGTTCAACATAAATTTTGACAATAATGGTTTAATTAATTAGCATACTTATTACCGAGTGTGAAATATATATTTTAGAAATAACATTTGCATAATTATGCAAATGTTATTTCTATATGATTATAATCATTTCTTTTCTGCATCGTCCCATGCTATACGATCTTTAAAATTTACCGTCACTAAGTCCATTTCATTTGCAGTAAAGAGCTCTCAAGCAGTGAGATTATTGATTTGAACTGCAATATCGCATAGAATTAGAGCTTATAAAATTTTCACGTCGATTAATCCCATTTAGAGTTTTCCCGAAGAAAACGCTCTCAGCGATGAGACTGTCATTTGAATATCTTATTAAGTTATTTTTCAATTATATGATTGATTTGTGATTTGTAATATGGACTCTTTCATTTGATTTTAATAGAGTTTGATAATAATTAAAGATTATGAAGTTGTCTTTCAATTGTCTTTGTGAAAAATAGTTTTATTCTTATATTTAGAAGTCAAGGCTTTTAATCCTGAATAAGCTCCCATCTTTGGATATATGTTTGAGTAGCTCTAAAGACAAAATAGATGAAAATTATAGCGGCAATAACTGCACAAATTTTATTGTAATTCATTAATGTACATGAAAAGGCTTGTGAGTTTTCTTAAATGATAACGCTTGAGAGGTTTGCCAAATTTTACGCAGTGGTGATTGTTGGATTCTGTCTACCTAATGGGAACTAATGGCGCAAGTATATGCATTTTTTATTTCAACGGAACCTATTGCCGTTTCGTTCATACACACTCGTATGAGGAATTATAAACTCTGCCTTGAAAGTTTTCTTATGATGCTTATCCTCAACTTTATCAACCCTTGTGATGGACACACACAAATTGACTTAAGAAAAAAAGAACACTTTGTGTTTGCTATATCTGTTACCTTACATATTTTTTTTTCTTTTTGCAGGTATGTTGTCCTATGTTCTGCCAGTCAAAAGCTGGGCTTCTACATTCTGTTTTACATGTCGACAGTAAGTTGCATTTTCAGTGAATTTGAATGCGAAATTTATTTGCGTTGCAATTTAAAACAACCTGTGTTTGGTGTTTATTTATTTATTTACACAAGGAAAACAAACAGCTGTGATACTTAAAATTAGGATACACTTTTAACACACATTAGCCTAATAGTTTTCACCAATAAAATATGGAACCTTAGTCCTTCTCAAATTTGACAGTAAAATTAAATGTTAACTAGGTATTAATTGTAAATGCAAAAATATATATATATATACCAATAAAATAAACATAAACATACTCACTCAAACATATGTATGTGTATTATTTATACAATATTGTTTAATTCATATATATATATACATATATATATCTAAAAAACGATACAATACAAATATGTCATTAAATAAATTATCATATTTTCTCAGCATCAAATTGCTTTGTTGTTGCCTGTTATAAAATTTTCAAGACTCACTAGATTTCATCTAATGAATAACAGCATTTTATTAAATGTTAATAGCAAATGCAATGTTGAACTCCGTACCTTTCAAAATTTTTAGACGATAATAAATTTAAGCATTCAGAAAAGAGCGACGAACATAAACATATTAGTTTCCGATGTAACTTAATTGGGTCCTATTTAACTTAGCTGTGTAGTGTCGGTTTAGAATAGCACTACCCCATTTCTTCCGGTGAGTGTACGTAAGAGGCCACTAACGGTATTGGGGCTTTAAAGGGATTATTGGGCGATGCGGTTGGAGACCCATCACCAACAACCTTTATTTTACCATCTTTTCCCCACTCAACTTTCCAAAGGTGGCTGAGGAATTTCTTATTCCTTAGCTCTGGCTACCCCATCTAGGGATTTATAACCGTGAGTATATAAATGTATGTATGTATGTATGTATTTAATATAAAATTATTCTTTCTTATGATTTGGTGTAATTTATAGAAATTTAAAGTCAACGTCTCCTAATGCACCGAATATTTTTTCATGAATTATCGTGGTGCTTTCAATGGACTTGATTCTTATTAGCATTTCATAAGCTAAATTTCATATTTTCAAAATGTTCTATGCAGCTGAAATTTTCATTTTCACCAGGAGCTTATTTATATGCTGAGCATAAGTGGAATCTAACTATGATGCTCGACGAATCCTTGCACCGTTGTAAGTTTCTATCATGATATAAATTGATGAAAAATTTGAATTATTCTATGACAAATGGTTGAAAGGTTATGTGTGATCTATTTTGATACAATTTCTTCAACAACCTAAATCTTCAATACTAAACATGCTAAGGTGGAGATAGGATGGTATAATATGATAAAAAACTTACTATGTATAATAATACTAAATTGCAATATTATAATATATCTAGTTTCACCTAAAAGTTACAATAATTAATCTGGCCGTTTCTATACAGTACTGCTTAACGTTTATCGATAATATCTATAGTCTTTTTATGCATATACAATATATAAGTATTAGTATATGTAAGAATGTGATGCATGTTTGTGAATAAAACAAGAAATTCACACTTCCCAGAACATTCAATACCGAATGCAGTTATTTGTCTTACAGAATTGTTAGCAGCAACAGGCTAACAAATTTGTAAATGACAGAAGTAATTTCAAACATAAACTCGCCGACTTGTGTAATAAGCTTGCGAAAGGCTTTTACAAGCGACTGAGATATATGTACTAACATGTTTGGGTGTCGCGGAAAATAGCTCTGAAACCTTAAAAAGACTTAAGTTTAATACTGCAGATTATTAGACATTTAGTTGCCATTGTTTAGTTGTGTTCCAAAAATCTTGAGTAATAGAAGAGTTGAAATCCCTTAGTAACCTAGCTAGGTTACTAGGTGACACCTTCAAGAAGCGATAGGACAGTGTTATTAAGACTACATCACCCGGTACATGACGAAAAATGTACCTAATTGTTGTCAAACCGTCAAAATACTCCAAATTTCCATGCACTCTAAATATAAGACAAACCCGAGGAATGGCTCCCTATCTACTCAAAGTGATGTAGACCGATTGCCAGGCTCCCATTGTGGTTTTTAAATTGGATTTTCTCGTAACGCCTGTTCGCCCTTAGTTTTTTTGTCAGCAAATGAATAAGTTCGGGCACTCGCTCGGGAGCCAGAGCTATTTGCATTTGCGAAGTTGGCCTGTTCAGTTTGTCTAAGGAGGTTCTGTCTTTCAGCGTGTTTGGATAAGCGTTTCTGGTTTTGAGGTACACGTTGTTTATCATCGTATTTTCTGCGCTGCATAACGTAGAAGGAAATTGATCTGTTGTCGGTTTTATAAACATGAAATTAAACACAGTAATAAGATGTTTATTTAAAGATAGGCTCCGGTATATGTAACGTTTTTTTTTTTCAGCAAACAAATAAGTTCGGGAACTCGCTCGGAAGCCAGAGCTTTTTGCATTTGCCAAGTTGGCCTACACTACACTACACTACACAGCTATATGTTAAACAAGTGGCAAAAGAAACAGTCTCAGTATTTGTTGCAGACACTACCATAGGTGCTAGCTTGCAGCGCTGGTTTTCAGACTGTCCTTGACTAAAATAATGAAAATGAAAACTAAGTTCTACAGCTAAGGCTATCGCAACAATAACAAAATATAACATAACATATACTCACGGCTATAAATCCCTAGAAGGGGTAGCCAGAGCTAAGGAATTAGAAATTCCTCAGCCACTTTTGGAAATTGAGTGGGGAAAAGATGGTAAAGTAAAGGTTGTTGGTGATGGGTCTCCAGCCGCATCGCCCAAAAATCCCTTAAAAGCCCCAATACCGTTAGTCGCCTCTTACGTACACCCATCGGTAGAAACGGGGTAGTGCTATTCTAAGCCGACACTACACGGCACAAAATATACTTATACTTAAACAAAGATGGAAACAATATTACACACATACATATATATATTCGCGGCCATAAATCCCATAAAGGGGTAGCCAGAGCTTTGGAAGAAACTCCTCAGCCACATTTGAAATTGATAGGGGACAAGATGGTATAAATCAAGTATCGTTGGTGATGGGTCTCGAATCGCATCGCCCAAAAACCACTTACCCCTCACCCTTAGTCGCCTCTTACGACACCCGTGATTAGAAAGGGGTAGTGACATTCTAAGCCAGAACTATACGGCACGAAACAATATTATACAATACAAACGTACAGATTGCATCAGACTAATACGGTTCCAGATCAAATACATTTCGGCGACTGAGGTACAGAGGACAATCAACAGCATTCCAGTGTCCTCACAATGGCGGGGAAAGCTCTGGAATAGTCTAGAATAGTTCCAATTGTTGTCCAGACGTATACCTCGTTTAGAACATTCCGGAGACTTGGTTGTATGTGTAATCCTTTTTTGTTATTTCGTATTGGATTCTTTCGTGTGGTTACTAATATCCGCGACAGAATGATGTATGGGATTTAGTAAAAAATAAATTTATTGAATTATTGAATAGGCGTGTAGTAAAAACAATGATGAAATTATCTCCTTGGTCCCGAGGTCTCGAGTTCGAAGGCCGTAGGAGCACACTTCTAAAATATCTTTGTGAGATTTGCGTATGATGTTTGTAAAATATTGACAGTTTAAGAGAATGCGTTTAGGTGTCTGCTCCATCTACAATCACGGCATCAGCCTTTAAAGTCTACCTACCAGCACAAGTCAAGTGTAACTATGTGTAGACTATGACCAAATAGCCCTGAACATGGGCTGCGGTGCTCAATGATCTCAATTTACTTCAAATGCAGAGCCCATTGGTTCAATTTCAGATTAACTGTACGCCTCCAAGTATTTTTTTCGTGAAATGATAGTAAATGGCTGTGTCTCCACAAGTAAATAACGTTAAGAGTTTAAAAGTTTTCTATATTAAACCTCGCCATCATCCGCACTAACTATGTGAACACTTTTGCAAGTCTTGTTCTGACAGCTTAGAAATTGCTGTTTCCTTTCATACCCAGCTTTAGTTTCGCTGTCCATTTACTGTATGTTCTGTGTCCTATCGCCCCGGTTTGTACGAATACACTGTCACATGACCAACTACAACGTAGCCAGCCATATGGGTGTTTTGCCAGGTTCGGAAAATGTGGCGCTTTGTAGTTTCTGCCTACCCCGATGGAGACTAATGCCGTGTATATACAGGTTTTTGTATTTATAAATAAACCGGGGATCTATATTTAACTTACAAAAAAAGCCAATCGTAGCCAATCCTTATTCGCTGTGTGCCTTAAAAAAATATTATTTCTTTTCTTGGAAATTTTATTCTTTTGATGACTTCATTCCATATTTATCTCGTATTTCCCTTATTTTATTATCTATTTTCATGATTACGTTTTCAATATACACAATATTTTGTCGTTCTGAAAAAAAATTAATCAGACGAGTATTTTCATTATTTGAGAAATAGAAATGATTTTATTCCTTAGTGACTACCATGCGAACCAAAACTTGTATTGAGGAGAAAATGTCTTTCATTTGCTATTGTTAGTTTATGATTTTGTATTGATTTTTGGACCTCATCATATAATGGATGATGAAATAAAGTGGAAATAATGGGTCTTTATATTGTTAAAAACGTATATTTTTTTATATTAAAACTATTATAAACGATTAGTACGAAGAATAAAAGAGCATGTATGAAAAGATTGATGGATGTGAATGAAGCTAGAGAGGTTTGCCAGGATCGTACAAAGTGGCGATCGATAGTCTCTGCCTACCCCAATGGGAACTAACGGCGTGAGAATATGTATGTATGTATGTATGTATTATAAACCGTACGAACTTGGCGATGCTACTATACTGGCAAAAATATACTTACATATACTCACTGCTCCGCCAAAAAGGGTAGGCAGTACTTCAGAATCGAAAATACCTCAGTTACTTTCAGCTACTTTAGCTGTGTAGAGTCGGCTTAGAATAGCACTACCCCATTTCTTCCGGTGGGTGTACGTAAGAGGCGACTAAAGGTATTGGGGCTTTAAAGGGATTTTTGGGCGATGCGGTTGGAGACCCATCACAAACAACCTTTATTTTTACCATCTTTTCCCCACTATCATTTCCAAAAGTGGCTGAGGAATTTCTAATTCCTTAGCTCTGGCTACCCCTTCTAGGGATTTACAGCCGTGAGTATATGTGTGTATGTATGTACTTTCAGAAGTTATGAGAGAAATGATTGTAAAGTAGAGGATGTTTGGTTGTGTTTTTCTAGCCACATCCACCAAAAATCACTCTAAAAGCC
The DNA here is from genome assembly GCA_963576735.1 of Bedellia somnulentella. Classification (NCBI taxonomy): domain Eukaryota; kingdom Metazoa; phylum Arthropoda; class Insecta; order Lepidoptera; family Bedelliidae; genus Bedellia; species Bedellia somnulentella. The sequence goes on along the minus strand of OY755175.1, from coordinate 18,416,902 downwards.
CTTTAAACCCTTAGTCGCCTCGTACGACATCCATCGGACGCATTAGTTTAGTGCCGTTCCAAGCTGACACTGACTTAAAATTTTGGGAAAATCATACATCATACATACATACATATATTCACGGCTGTAAATCCCTAGAAGGGGTAGCCAGAGCTAAGGAATAAGAAATTCCTCAGCCACTTTTGGAAAATTGAGTGGGGAAATCAGTAGTTTCATATGTCATCATTTGAAATAATTTATTTATTTCATTTTGATTACCTGAAAGATATATTTCAACGTCACATGAAGTCTTGACCTTAGTTAGAGACCGCCCGTTTTCTATCCGAGACATAGATACATATCCTCTCGTCATTAGTACCTATTAGGGTAGACAGAGACTATCGATCGCCAAGTTCCTGGTAAACCTTTCAACCTTCATTTAGATTCCTCAATCTTTTCAAACATACCCTTTTATTCAATCTTCGGTAGCTTGCCTTTTTGATTACATTCTCTTTTTGATCTAAATATGTCCACCTTGGTCATCCTCTACTGACATTACTATCCACATGTCTGTTATTTATCACAATCATTTAATAGCAAACAGTTATGTAGTAAACTACACACCAAGCATATAAAAAAACGTCGGATGTATTAATAAAAGTCACGCACTACAGACGTGTTCGTCGTATGACACACGTCAAGCGCGTGTCGTGTGTCGGTCGGTGGCTCTTGGCGAGCGGCCATCGCGGTAATCTGACTATGGGCTTTGTGTGACGTCATTGGATAGCTATTCGGTTCTCTGTTCTCCTGGTATGCGGATTTCGGATTCGCTTTTATGTTTGGGAAGAATGTTTGAGATTTTACATTGTACACAAACTGTACAGTAAATAAAAGAGTTTTTGTGTTTGTAGGTAGAGATAACATATAAACATACATAAACATAAACGTTCACGCCGTTTTATCCCCGAAGGGGTTGGCAGAGGTACCAATACTCCTGAACTCACATGGCAAGCGCCATCTAGTTTCCAGAGAAGGTACCCACGTTTTGCTTAGACAGTATACTCACGTGATAGGGGGCAGGCCTATCGCCGTTTTGTACGAATACACTGTCACATGACTAAGTACAACTCAGCCATGTGGGTTTCCTCACGATGTTTTCCCTCACCGTAGAGATAAGTGCTGTTAAAAAAGAAATTATTTTTAAAAATTTAAAAGTTTAGTTGATTTATTTTATCACCCCATTGCTACCGATGAGCTTCGACTTCTGATTAACGATTTTTATTTTTAAGTGACTTTAAGTACATCTAGTTTGGTATCATCACTAACATTCCTTAATTTTATCTTCTAGTCACCATTTCCAAAAGTAAAGTAGCTGTGGTATTTCTAAGATATTGCTTTCGCTAGCCTTGATTTGTTCTGCCCCTGTAGCTTGAGGCATACTAATATCAGAACGTCACGAGAGAGGTAAGAAACTGACAGATTTATTCAGACAAAAAATGACATTGTTTATTTCCACCGTCTTGGCCATAATCAATTTCTAAACTTCCAACTCTGGCTACCCCTATTTGGGGTTTATGGCTGTGAGTATATGTATGTAAAAAATATCAGTGCCTCATTGCCCAGCTGATTAATCTCGCGCTCTCACACGCCTCATGCTAACATTTCAGTCCTATTTGGCCATTCGTACAGATTTATATAATTATGGAAAAAAATATATTTGATGGATGAAGAATAAGATTGCACAGAGGATATTTTGCACATATATCCAAATATGAACTCCCACTTTGCCGTGTAGTGTCGGCTTAGAATAACACTACCCCATTTCTACCCGTGGGTGATCGTAAGAGGCGACTAACGGTATTGGGGCTTTTAAGGGATTTTTGGGCGATGCGGTTGGAGACCCATCACCAAAAACCTTTATTTCACCATCTTTTCCCCACGCAATTCCAAAAGTGGCTGAGGAATTTATAATTCCTTGGCTCTGGCTACCCCTTCTAGGGAATTACAGCCGTGAGTATATGTATGTACGAACTCCCACTGGATACCACTAGCATTAAAGTCGTAACCACATATGTTTGCATATTCAAAACGCTCGCAGCAATATAGCAGCTTTCTCATAATGATATTGACTTACGAAAACACGCGAAGTACATTTGTTGTAACAACAGCAGTCGCTTCTTTGTTAAAATAATAACGTTTATACTTGCAATTGTCTGCACACACCATGGAATAAGGTTTTTGAGGAGGAGCCTGTTCAATATGTTATTGATAGATAATTATATAGAATTTGTTTTTCTCATTACTTGTTGTTTTGTTGTTGTTATTACTCTTGTTAGAAATCTTTTTATTTTTTTAAACTTTTAAAAGATCATTCGTTATGACTGCTTGCTTTTATATGTACCGGTCAGGTTAGTAAATTTTCTCTCTGTATGGATATCAGACCAGAGAACACCAAGCACTGTAAGAATCCGATGACGAAAGGTGTCCTCAAACAAACCGTCTTACTTTTGAGACAGTCATTAAGTGCAGTCTGGGATGTTCTAACCAAACTGGTATAATTATTAGAAATATTTCTATAAATGTTTATAAAAATTATAGATAGTGCTTATTTAAGTGGTTTTTGGGCAATGCAGTTGGAAACCCATCACAGTTTAATTCTACCATATTGTCCCATATCAACTTCTAAATGTGGCGGAGGAGTTTTTAGCTCTGAAACTCTGGGTACCCCATTTCGGGATTCATAGCCATGATTATATGTATGCATGTATATTAAAATATGTCTAATTACAGTAAAATATCAATCATCTATTGTGCGGAATTAAATTGTGTAACAGTCAAATTTTAAATATTTTTGACCTGAAAGTCTTGTTTTCATTCATATTTTTTTATTTGATGCAGCAACATAAAGTAAAAGCAAAATACATTTATTAAGCAAAACGAAAGTAACAAACACAACAAAACAGTAAAAGCACGCTAAAAACAAAAATAATAAAAACAAAGCTAATCAAAAAATATCTGTGCAAATATGCGAACCAGTATTGAAACGCCTCATCCTCATAATATTTGTTTCATGTATATATTCTGACTAAATGTAGATTTGTGTTTCTTTAGACTTTACGAGACTATTATTGCGTTTGGTTAACTCGTTTGAGTGTTTGCTTTGGTAAAGAAAATATTGTTTTTATCATATTTTGCAAACAACGAATTTGAAAGAAAACTTAAATTTTAATATTACATTCAGAAGCATGACAGATTCATAAGAACCACAGTAAAAAGAGAGAGAATAACGTAATATCTCCCAAAATCCGTCGAGATTAAGGAGTGATAGTATGAACTCATCAAAAGAAGACTAGGGTTCATATTTAAAGCTTTCTGAATCGACTTTAATAAAAAAATCTGCAATATGCAAAGATAATAAATCGTTTTGATTGAGCATCGTTTCCCTCCACAATCAGTTTTAAGCTGTAAATTAGCCTCGAGTTTTCCATTTAGATACAGATATTTTAACATATACACATATACTCACACTATTAGTTCACATTGGGGTAGGCAGAGACTATCGATCACAACTAAAAGGTAGTTTTGTATTGAAAAACACATTACAAGTCCTTCATTTGGGAGTTGAAACAACACATGTCGCACGAATACATTAACCGAGGCATCTTAGCTTCGCTTCTTAAATGTACGTAGTAGCGTCATCTGCACTCCAGAAGATCTAGCAAGAGCTCTATTTTATCGTCACGATATCGGTTACAATGAGAGACAGTATACAATACTAAGTAATTGCGAAAATGATGCCTGTTTTATACTACGCGATATCCAGCTAAAAGGTCGCTCGCACTAGATATGCAGGGGCACTCAACGCACGTATAGTCTGTGACGTCATTTCAACAAACATACTCAACGGTGAGTGTTGTGCAAGCGTACTTAGCTTTACGAAAAAGCGAATTTAAACCAGGCTTAGTTGGCCTTAATATTTCCTCTGGGTTTAGTAAAGCAGAGATTATCAGCAGACAATTTAACGATCATCACTTCCATGGCCAGATATTCATCCGATGTATTGTGTATGATCATGTAAACATAAACCCATATTACCTTTCATACCGTTATCTCTCTTAAGGTCATCAACACTTACTACTACTAATATAAGAACTAAACCCCTGCGATTTAACTCTTAATTCGTTTCCATCAAACCTTCAAAGTTACCTCGGTCATACATTAAAATCATCATATCTGACCAATCTCTATCGCTTTACGTTTAGTTTACATTAATGCAAATACCTCCAAAGTTTCACGGAACAAAACGTCCGGCCGGCTGAAATCTTGAATATAGTAGCAGCACTGCGTCATACATAATGTGTAGTGACTATTTATGCAGTTCCCCTGTTGAGAAGGTCTACTCTTCAAGAGGAAAACGATGATTTTTAACGTACCTTTTAAATCTTCTTGTAAAAACATTTAAATTTTATTGTTTTCGCAATTTGTTAGTTTGTATTTACTCAGTAGGTAAGTTTTTTTAAATGAGATGAAATGAAAATTTATTCACACATTCTAACATACAAATAAATAACACGTAATTACCTACATTGACAGCAGTACATATTCTTGAATATTGTGGGCAATCTTTTCTTCAACAGAGAAACCCTATATCGCAGGGCTATTCCCTTTCTAAGCGATGTTTACCAATACATTATGATGAGATGCATCAGTTTTCACCCATGTGGGCCCCACCGCCTCGAAGACCAAACCTAGATTACTAATAATTATTGGTAATATAACATATATGGCACTCACTAGTCGATAAAACAAACAACCACTACTACAGAGCTTTCATTTTATTCTTCCAGTATCACCATGGAAACACTTGTCAAAAATCTAATCTTAGTTTAAAATAGAATAGAAAACTCTTTATTGCACATCTTAAAACATAATATTTACAAACAACAAAATTTTACAATGAAGTACAAAAAGAGGCCTTATCACTGAAATCGATCTTTTCCAGACAACCTAAAGTTTAGTGCGAGCGAGAGGGAAACTGATTAAAGTAAGAGTTAGAAAAGAACCACACGAAATTATCCTAGTCGGTTCGAAGAGTAGACCTCCCGCATCATACATAATGTGTGGCGACAATTTATGCAGGACTCCTATGCAGGTGTTCGGGCAGTTACCCGCGCTGCTGACTCCAGCACACCTGTTGCTCTGGTTATCGGCTTATACGGGATTTATTGTGATGGTAAACCGCTTGAGGTGGCGCATTATGGAGTAGAGACAATATGCGGCTTAATTTGTGGTTATAGCTTGGGTGCGGAGTGTGTAGGTTTGGTTAATCTATCTTAGAGCAAACAGGCATAGACTAGATATCGATTTATGTATACTGTTATATTTGTATGTTGAATAAGTTAAATAGGTACATGGACGTAAGTTTAGTTTTTGATCCAGTTTACACTACACTTATGCTTTTTTTGATGTGCTATATTTATCTTTGCTAGAAACTTTCAGGAAAAATATCAAGAGGAAACCTACATACCTCATATTATAGAATTGTGACAGCGTATTTGCGCGAATCAAACCAGCAGAAAACCACGTAATAATATTTTCTAACATTTCTATATAAGAGTGTTGTGAAATGTAACAAATAGCAAACATCTCTCATACAAAACGCCTTAGTGCGGCTGTCACCACCAACAATGAAACAATAGCGTGGCCGAGCTTTGTGCTATATTGCACTTATTTTTCATTGTACAGCGTAGAAATATATTTTATTAGATTTAAACTAGGTTCAGTTCAAACGTTTTGATTTGTAAACTATTTAATAATTTTAATAATTTTATATAGCAGCCGTGATAGTCCAAGGGGCAGAACAACCGCCCGTCAAACAGACAGGCGTGAGTTCAAACACCGAGTCGGACCTTTATTGTTCAAGCAAAACGTGGGTACTCTAAACACCAGGTGACAATGTCACGTGATGTTCAGCAGTATTAGTACCTCTGCTAACCCCTTCGAGGATATACGGCGTGAACGCTTGACTTATTTTATAGGAAAAAATACAATATTATGCAATTAATTCGCGGATGATAAGATTAAATTTATTAATCCAAATTAAAAAGTTTTTATTCTAAATTCACTTTGATAGTATCACACTGGCTTTAATGTATGTTTGTACGAGAAACAAAACCATCAAATATGAGTGATTCCCAATCACGCGTCGACCCAAATCTTTACATTAATACCAATTTGTAATCAACTATTAGTGTAATGCCTTCGGGCTTAGGAAATTTAATGGCCCATTTACAAGCGGGGTGTGACACTCGCCCGAGAGGAGGGTTCCTAAGACGCTCTTAGTGTTTAAATAATGAAAGTGGTACTTCCGAGACTACCTTTGATTTTATAGATGTTTCCACTATACGATGTTTGTGTGCGAATGTTTTTAACTGGATATAATAAGATACATTGGGAATTTTTAGCTGGTTAAAGTAACTATAGAAAGTTGAATTCATAGAAATTTAAAGACAAACTTTATTTTTTGTTCCGAAGAATGATCAACATATAGTATTTATTAAGACAAAAAGAAGCATAGGAAATCCTAACTATGAGGCAATATAAAACAAAACACTTATTTAGAATACATACTAATATGAACTTCGTGAAAAATACTCGTATCTATCAACTTACCTCATGCTGTTTGTTTGATTATAACTTATCTAATATCATAATGTTAAATATGCTTTATATCATCACCAAAACTACTTCACTAAACCACATGTGTAATCAGCTCTAGTGTTGTTACATCTAAATTCTGCTGAAGATAATAATATGGTGTTGACAAAGTGTAACAGATTTGATGAGGGTGTGACATTTTCGTTATGTACAGCTATAGTAGGCTATGCCCTTGCACTTAGAATTACTGTGATATGTATTTTAGGTAGAATAGATATTTTAGTGTTATTAATAAATTATTTATCTTATAGCCGTGCAGTGCCGGCTTAGAATGTCACTACTCCTTTCTACCCACGCGTGTCGTGAAAGGTGACTTAGGTTATAGGTTATAACTAAGTGGTTTTTGGGCGATTCGGTTGGAGACCCATTACCAACGATACTGTATTTCTACCATCTACTCCCCTATCAACATCCAAATGTGGCTGAGGAGTTCCTAGCTCTGAAGTTTCTGGCCACCCCTTTTAGGAATTTATGGCCGTGAGTATATGTATGTATGTATGTATAATTCCAAAAGTAGCTACTAAAAGGCTTTGCCCGCTCCAGATGATTATAATGGCTTGAGTTTAAGTAAGCTAGGAAAAAAAGTTACTCGCATCAAATGCATTGCTGTATAGTGTCGGCTTAGAATAACACTACCCCATTTCTGCCGGTGGGTGTACGTAAGCTGGAGCTTTTAAGGGATTTTTGGGCGATGCGGTTGGAGACCCATCACCAATAACCTTTATTTTACTAACTTTTCCCCACTCAACTTTCCAAAAGTGGCTGAGTAATTTCTAATTCCTTAGCTCTGGCTACCCCTTCTAGGGATTTATAGTCGTAAATATATGTATGTATGTCGCATTAAATGACATTTCATATGCCTGCGATGTTTTTATCTGTTTATAAGTCTCAGTTTAAACTTACAAGCAAAAATAAATGTCTAACATAAACATGTTAGCTCAGTATGCAATTTTTCACAGTCAACTAATTTTATTGCCTCAGTCAAGGGAAATAAGTTAAGTGGCCTCCAAGGTGCAGACAGCCTGCAATAGTGCGTTATTTCCTTCAAATACATGCCTATTTGTTTGTTTCGTCACATTTGTAAAGGTATTTGTTTATGCCGACGTGCAACGTATGAATAAATATCATATATATACTCACGACTATAAATTTCTTAAAGGGATAGCCAGGGTTTCAGAATCAGTAAATTCCTAAACCACTTTTGGAAGTCAAGTCGGGATAAAGATTGTAATATGAATGTTTTGGTGATGGGTCTCCAACCCCATCGCCCAAAACTCACTTAAAAAGCCCAGACACCATTATTCCCTTCTTACGAACACACAAAGCCGATACTACACAGCATTGATGAATGAATTTATAAACAAGAACAAATAACTTGAGCATTCCTAAAAGAACGTGATAGAAATCCAGAAATGCACAGGTTTTGTACAAAAATTATTTAGGACAAAAAGGAAAGGGCACCTATGAAAAATATTGACATCGCTTTAATTTACCGTGCACTATATTTATAAGGCGATAAGCCTGCCTCCTATTACGTAAGTAGTGTTCCAACCAAAATGTGGGTACCCTGAACACCAGGTGGTAATTTCATGTGAGTTTTTTGAGATGAGTGTTTTTATATTTTTAAGGAACCTTTTGCCTTTATTTTGAATATAAATGCATATGCACTCATTAAAGTTATACTCGTACTACATACATATACTCACGGCTATAAATCCCAAGAAAGGGGTAGCCAGAGCTAAGGAATTAGAAATTCCTCAGCCACTTTTGGAAGGTGCATGGGGAATATATGGTGAAATAAAGGTTCTTGGTGATGGGTCTCCAACCGCATCGCCCAAAAATCCCTTAAAAGCCCCAATACCGTTAGTCGCCTTTTACGTTCACCCCCCGGAAGAAATGGGGTAGTGCTATTCTAAGCCGACACTACAGAGCAAATACTCGTACTCGTACTAGTTGATTATATTTCTCAAAAACATCACAACCCGAAGTCAATTAGGAAAACATAGCGTTAACGTAATACTCACTGTATTACGGTAGCTTCCCTCCCCAAGTAACTCAACTGCATACAACGAATGATTTCCTTATTTACGAACAATCCTATCGAGACCGCAAACCCGGTGCAGGAACAAGCCTTAAATTTTCATTCAAAGTATAGTCTGAACTAAGGTCCACACTGTGCCTCATGCATTGTAAATAGCAACGACTCAACTGATACCGCTGTTACATGGCAGAGCACATTGTGACGGTAAATAAAGTAAAATTGAACTGTTAAGGGGCAGTGTAGAATTTCTGCAAACATTTGCCGGGTGCATTACGGGTGTACTATGTCTTATCACGTGGTCGCCTGGAGAGACCGGTGGGGTTGTTTAGTTAGGGAATTAGGTGATCTGTTTTAGTTGCGTTGTTTACTGTTCACTGTGCAAAGGGAATTTTAATATGATGGATTAAATTACTGGAGAGAGTGTGCTGGAGAGAGTTGCTGTGTAGTGTCGGCTTAGAATAACACTACCCCATTTCTTCCGGTGGGTGTACGTAAGAGGCGACTAACGGTATTGGGGCTTTTAAGGGATTTTTGGGCGAGGTGGTTGGAGAACCATCACCAACAACCTTTATTTCACTGTCTTTTCCCGACGTAACTTCCAAAAGTGGCTGAGGAACTTCAAGTTCCTTAGCTCTGGCTACCCCTTCTAGGGATTTATAGCCGTGAGTATATGTATGTATGTATGGAGAGAGTCATTGTAGACACAAAGTTAGCAGTTATGAAATCCACATAAAATTTCGGTATGTGCTGCCTTTTTTAAGTACAACAAGACGCATGTATCGTTTTAAAACTTCTTCGAATAAGAAGCAGTTTGCTTTCACATCAGACAGTTTGTGCAATGTACTGTACCGTACTCATCAACTCGTATACATTTGAACGCCTTAACGTTCTTGTGATGCAATATTGCAAACGGAAAATTATACATAGATATCGGTTTAAAAACTTAATATCATAATACTCACGTAATTTATTAATATCACCAACATTTATCTAAAAGTAAAAAATAGGTACTTCATATTCGGAAAAATATGTCAACTACCCTTTAGCAAATGCAACCCATTAAATCAAAACGGATCTAGCTAAACAAACATTTACATATGAAACTCTCAGCGCTAACTCGCGGCTACGGCTGCCGTTCCTTTTGATTTTCAATACGTTAACAGTGTTACTGAGCGCTAGAAGCGCTAGATCTACAATATAGCAGTTGGGAATTTTATCTGCAACTTTACATCCAATATCCGCCGCTGCTGCATCGCTAACAAAGAGCCGGTTGTTTACTTCGCTTGTGGCGTTGTCTGTACTATTGACGTGATATGTTCGCCTGGTACTTTGGTGTAGGTAAAAATTAACAATGTACGATACTAAAAAAACTACCAAGTACACACCATTACATATAAATACATTTAATTCTTAATATTGTATTAAATGAATATAATTAAAGTATTGCCGACGCAAGAAGTACCTAAGAAAAAATATTTTAATCAGTCACTCTAGATAACCAGACGTTGTGGTTGGACGTTGTGTTCAACTAAATGGCTGACTGAAGTTTAGCCCTTTACTAGGAGCCTAGGGTTTTAGCCCTTTAATTAAGCGCCTAGCTGTTTTGTCAGCTGGCTGATTTAACCAGTTGGCTGCGACATATCCAAAGTGCTATCACTTACTAAAAGTTCATTTTTAAGACCATACCTAATCATTTAAAGCTAAAAAATACATGATTATAGATCTTTCTAATACCTTCAATAAATAATTAAAACTAACACAGCCTTAGAGATTCTACCGAATCGCCTTACTCGATAAAAATAACACTTACAATTCCCCACAACTTTGTAAGTAGTTTGGATTCTCTACAAAGCTGTGATACAACTAATCACTAATTCCATTAGTAGATGTACACTAATCCTGCACAGCAGTTGACTATCGTGTCTCTAGAATGCCGAGTGGATAGGAAACCAGTCGGGTTGTAATGAAATCCATTTGCAATTGGCACAAGTCTGGAAAATCACGCGTCCCCGTCGAGCGAATTTTACATTGGATTAAATTGTTACAGCGATACTATCTATTTGACGGTGGTAAATGAAATACAAGTTATTTGAACGAGGGAAAATTATTTGTTCGGTACATCAAACATTTTTAAAATACAGCGTAGTTACAGGTGGGAATATAAATTCAATAAATTTGTGGCATGAGTAGCGTTTATTGTTGGTTCAATCAAACATTTTTAATACCATAGTGGAACACAAACAACCGGTTTTTACTAATATGATATGATGTTTATTATGTGTGTTTTGGTTCGAAATAAGTATAGCTCTTGCAATCTACGAGCGCACGTCGCCTTTATTTGTACTTGTGTAATCATAAATGCACATCTTTGTTAGTGTGCGTTCAAGAAATACGGTTAACACGTCAAATCCCGAAAGTGAAAGAAAACGCAAAGTAATTACAAATATGAAATATAAAATAAAAAGAATATATAAATTGTTTCGAATATGCTTCGTTATAAATGTCAATGACAGTGAATACCATGACAGTGACAGAGTAGAAATGTTTGATGAAGGCGGTGACACAAGTTAATATTAGTATTTTTTTTACATGCATGATTTTGATTTTGTGTTTCGAAAAGTATTTTTTAGGATTACAGTTTTTTTGTGTTAGTTTTAAGGTTTCAGCTGTATATATTTAATATTATAATTAAAATTAGATGTTACTATGAAGAATTTGATTTTTTAACCACTCCTAATAAATTAAATATAAAATTTAAAAATAGGTGAAATCTATAACTTGAATTAATTATTTTCTAATCGCTAACCGTACGCACGGTCACCTCTCACGCCTACATTGACGCGAAACTAAGGGCGACGTGCGCTCGTAGATAGCAAGATCTATAAGTAAATATAATTTAAGTTTGTCTATTTATTTTAAACAGTTATTTAGATGATAATGCTAGTTGAAAATAAGCACTCGTACTAAATGTATTATCTAATTAGCATTCAAATAAGAGATACACACTAGACATGTTTTGCCGTAGACACCATATATATTTTTTTAATCAACTTTTTATATCATAATTTGTAAGCTTCTTTGTTACCACTTTGGCACAAAGACCCTGAGCTACATTTTTTTTTGTTTGATATAGCATTGATAAAATTAAAATTAAAAATTAGGCCACTAGCAAATATGTAGAGTATTGTTGTCATTCCAGTTTAAATAAAAGCAATTGCTTTAGTATTTTAATAAAACCGTTAGACTTTAATATCACATAAAATTAATCAATCTGTCTCATTGCGCATAATAAATTATGATGTTTTATTTTCTCAGAAACGTACGGTATTAGAAATAATTTCTATAGAATAGTAAAATCCTAACGTTCATTGTATTAATTTCGCTTTACATTAATACTTGGAAACTGTCCAAGTTTAAAAGTTTGTAATTAATGCTAATTTAAAACGTGCGCATATAATTAAACAGGACATTATTTATTCGCTTCGTATAAATTTTAGTAAAATAAAATTATTTTTTGATCATCTTTATAGTGTTTGTTAGCCTTTCACAAGTTGTACCGATCTCTTGGTGAATGAAGGAAAGTAATGGATTTGGTTAGCGCAGGATCGTTAATTTTTGAAGATCTTTGCTTCCGAATATACTATTAGGTACTTTCCAGCCTGCATGCAGAAGTGGATGTCTTATTAAATTTTGATTATAATGAAAATGAAACCCACACGTCATGTATTCGTACAAAATGGCGATAGGCCTGCCCCCCATCAAGTGAGACTTTCACACGCTGTCAAAGCAAAACGAGGGTACTCTGAAAACCAGTTGACAAAGTCACGTGATGTTCAGGAGTATTAGGGCCTCTGCCCAACACCTTCGGGGATATACTTTTGAGTTTGAAAAGTAAATAATTTGTCATAAATTTTTGGTAACACTGGATTTTAGGGTGAAATATTTTGTTCTATAAATTTTAGTATTTCCAGCTTTTGTTTTATTAAATTGTTGTTGGAATATATCACAAAGGATGTTCTGAAATATACTACGTACGAAAAATACTTACGTGCAAAAATATTTTATGTCAGTAACGTTTACGTGGTAGTATTTTAATTTAAAAAACGAACAAAGCCATGCAGAATTCTCAAAAATCACCTATCAAAGCCAAGCGCTTTCATTTTATATGAAAGCGGAATATGATTTTTTGTACAAAAAACGACAAATAATTGTTGAATTCTCGGATATTTTATGCTGTGCTATGATTTGCACTAGGTATAAAAATAGCGGAAAAATTTATTGAGCTTTTATCACACGTATTTGACAAAGCTTTGACTACGAAAGCCTGCTCCTGGCATTTCGAACGCCCAACCTATTAATAAAGTAGTGTTCTGTAAGTTACGCTTTAGAACCTTAACAATTCTTTGATTTCACGTTGTATTAATAGGCATTAAACTATAAAAGAAATGATTTGTACAAGTATTTTTACCTTGCGCGTTAACAGACATGTGATATGTATAAGGGTGAAAAGGGTTTGAAATAAGGATTTAAAGACTCTCTTCTGGTGTTAAAATATATATATTTAACAATTTTTATCATATTACAATAAGCTTTTGTGCCTGTTGATCATGGATAATGAAATTTATGGTTGTACTTCCATGGACGTATTGATGGAGGAAATTGGGCGGATTCGTTTTTTGCTTCGGTTAGTGTAGTGTTTTAGCTATTATGTAAAATATACATGTGTGCTAATATTAAATAAAAATAATTTCGAATCAAAAATAAATATTAAAAAATGAGTCGTTAGATTGCCGCGAGATACTTGATTTTATGTTAAAAGAGAAAAACAAAGAATTGTAAACGATAGAAAGCTAGAAAGGTTTGTTAGGCTCCTAGAAAGTTATGATAAAAAAATCACTTCATCCTAATAAATACCTGTTTATGTGAAAATGAGATTTAACATCAAAACTAATATTTTTTTAATCCATATAGACCGTCTGACAACCGAAACGAGTAAAGATGCTTAATACTTTAAATTCTCATTTTTAAACTCAACTCTCCTCGAGCCGTTTCGAAAATGAATGCTAATTAACAACCCGAACCGAGATGAAAACAACACTTTTACAACAAGACAGTAAAAGTACATTATGTTTTTGCGAGCACCACAAAACAAGGCGGGATTTTCAGATTCAAACACTTGTAAAGTTTGCCTCGAAACAAGACGCCTCTAGACCTCTGAACAAAGTTTAATTAAACTAGGGTACTGTGCCAAAAAAAATATTGTGGTAAAATATTGGAATAAATTAAATGACAATCTATAGGACAATATAAGCAACCGTGATAGCCCAGTGGGTAGAACAATCGGTTGTCGTGCAACAACAACAACAACAACATGTGTGGTTAATTTATCATGGTTGTTAACGGTGAGGGAAAACATCGTGAGGAAACCCACATGGCTGAGTTGTACTTAGTCATGTGACAGTGTATTCGTACAAAACGGCGATAGGCCTGCCCCCTATCACGTGAGTACACTGTCCATGCAAAACGTGGGTACTCTGAACACCAGGTGACAAAGTCACGTGATGTTCAGAAGTATTAGTACCTCTGCCAACCCCTTTGGGGATATGCGGCGTGAACGTTTATGTTATGTTATGTTATGTTATGATTGTAACAGTGTTTTCCCGCTAAATAGTTTAAACGACCGTATATTTTGAGATCCTCTGGCATTCTAAGACGAGTTTGAATTTAACTCGCTTATGTTAGCTTCACCTGTATTGTAGGTATCAAACTGAATCCTTCGGACTCGATTTTGACCCGCTTGAAACGTACAGATTTAATTAAAACTTTGTACCTTTATCAAAAATCAGGGTCATTATTATTTTTAATAGATTCATAACATTAGTTAGTTAAGTACTAAAAAGTGAAAAATAAATAAAGTTTAAAAAAACTAAAATACACGCCTTTGAAGTTCCTCTTAAAATACAATAAATAATTCCTAACATAAGCTGATAGGTGATCTATAGTCTCTGCCTACCCCAATGCAAACAATGGGCGTGAGCATTAGTAAGTATAAGCTGAAAATTGTAATGAACGAAAAATAGTAGTATTATTGCGAAAAAGCGTGGGTTGCTCGATAGACGAAAAACATGGCAAAGAACTGCAAAAGTGCGTTTTGCATTTTTTTACTATATTTTTCTTATATTCACGTGGCAACCCTGCGTTCCGGCCTACTCCATTCCAATCTCTCATCTTGATAATGAATATAAATCGCTGTATCAAAAGAGCAGGTGCGTTTGTCTGCCAGTTATCTATTGTGCATCGGATGGTATTAAACCGATTTGTTTGTCGCCGGCCCTCGCCATGTGCTGTTGATTTGTCATTTATAATTAAGAGTAATTTGTATCGTTTAATTCCTAATGATTTTGATCTTAGCTTATTTTCGTGATCAAGTTTTATGAAAAAAAATAAAGCTGCAGTTTAAATATCGATAATTTAATTTTAACGTTTTTAGACCCTGCAATTGTTTATATGTTTTTTTATGTTTTTTATTCATTTATAAAAAAAAACTCCATACTTTATGGAAATCAATCACGCTAAGAAATCATTTCAAAGGGGTAGCAAGGGCATCAGAATAAAAAAAGACCTCTGCTACATTTGAAATTTGAGTGGAGAAAAATCGCATTTTTTTTAAAAATAAATATGTCCCCAATACTATAGTACATCGATAATACCCTTAGTCGTATCTAAAGACAGCCTCTAAGATAGTTCTTTTTAAAAACCGACACTACACAGACAAGTTTTGAAATATTTTTTAACATATACTTGATATTTCCCAATATATTTTGAGGCTAACAACTTTACAAATTGACTACAAAAAATAATCGAATCCCAAATAGAAATGAACCGAGTAGTACAATAATCGCAGTCTCAGCCGCTAGGTGTGAAATCAGGAACTGGGAACGCTCACGAAGCTGCCAATATAAAATGACGGCATAGTGTTTCCCGAAAGCAATATTACATATCAGAATGATAAATGTCCTAAAATGAAATTGAATTTATATTAATATTAAGAGTGTTGACAAAGCGGCGCACAACGCTGTGCCCGCAAGAGCGGATGTGCCTGACATTTTGTTTCGGTGACAGTCGAGATTAATAGTTTCGAGACGATTTCACATCAGCCAAATTAGTTAACTTGGCAAAAATTATAGAACTTTAGAGGAGAATGAAGCGAAATGACACGGTCAAAAAGTGTTGCCATCTATGTCGCTTGTATAAATAAGACACACGGATACACAATCTATCAGATCACTTGAATTTAATGTTGTTGTGTGTTCTAATCTGTTGAGTTACTAGTTGTTAGTTAGTTATTAGTTGAGTATTTATGAGTAATAATCCCCACATGAGGAATTCATGTCAAAAAACATTAAATTACATATTGGTTTATTTTAGAATAAAAGATAGATATCGAATTCGGGCTAACTTATCTGCGTAATGTATGTCCTTGTAATTCATTTATTGAATATTTAACTAATATAACTTCATCTTTGTTCCAGGTAATAACAACAGTCCATCTACATAATAATTCGGTCATCTTTGATTGTAAGTTACTAACGCTACTTCTTATTCATTTGGGTATTTATATGTATTTTTTTAATTAGAAAACCATCATAAAAATAGGTGTTAAACTTGTCATTTTATAGGACATGTATTCAAGAACATAATATCTATTCGATGTATTAATCATTATGTGTAAAAGTAATTTTCTATTAAATAGTTTTCGGAATCCAAAATCACTCATATAGACAAAAACGCCAGTGAACTTCCCAAATTGAGTTTTTGCAAATTCGCCAACTCATAAGCGCGACAATGTTAGCGTCACACTTCGGAACCGAAGCATCTGTGACGTCATTCATAACTTTGTCACGTGTGGTTCGTGACGTCACGGGAAGCAGTGGCCGACTGCCAAGCGTGGTAGTGATAGTTCGGAAAGAAAGAAAGAAAGATGTGTATTTGTTACTTTGGCAACAAAAATATATAAAAGAGACAAACTATTAAATTAAAATTAAAATCGAAAGCAATAAAAAACAGCTTTGCAAAAACATAATAACTAATTACTAATTCTTATGAAAATTTTGCGTTACTGCCATAGCAAATTCTAGGAAGAGGCAAGACAGCGTGATGTTGGATATTAAACAGTTTTGGTTAGTAAGTTCTATTTGGGAAAGAATTTGTATGGTACATGATAATTGGAATTTCGTCATCACAGAACAGCCTATGTATGTCCCTGCGAAGTGCTCGAGACTTTTTTGAAATAGGTTATTTAGCCATGACGGGTTATTAGACTAACCTAATAGTAGCAGAACCGACAGCTTAACAGATACGCCCGCCGAAGCACGGAATTATCATAACTTTCAGATAGTTAGATGATCCTAGCTTGGAATATTCTGCTCACTGCGTTAAATCTTTGAAACAAATTTGTGAGTTTGTACGGAGGCAAACTACGGAGGTAGTTGAGGCAATTAAAATTTGTTAAAGACTACCTATTATTTCTTGAAATGTCATCCAATCTTTTTTCTTTTTCCGGTGGTGTGTTAGAAAAAAACATAATGACGAAATACATGCTGGTACTTTTTCTTTATAAAGATATATTCTTCTTTTGCTATTGTTCTATGGTTGTTTTTATAAAATGATAAACTGTTAAAAACTCTTCTTAAGTTTAGTAGCCCACCACTCACCAAAAGTGCATTTTCAGTTTAACATTACTTTTTATCACCCTTTTTGTGAGATACTCTTATATGGTCTCAGAGGGAATAAAAGAAAGTGTATCCTAAGAATCCTAAAACAGAAAAAGTTTAGGCAAAAGTTTGGAATCAAAGACAGATCATTCAGTTTTGCTACTTTCATTTACATTGCCCATCAATGACTTTAAATGCCTCTGGCTCTTTCTGTAAAGTTAGCATAAAGCGCATGAGATTGAGTTAATCACGTGAAAAGTGAGATGCTGGCAGATTATTCATATAAATCTGTCATTAACCGATTTGCTTTCTCCGATCCTCTAAATCTGCCCAAATCAAGAAATATACAACCCATTTAGTTTTTTTTAAAACAGATGTCCTTGATATTTGTATTGATCGACCTGTTTGCAAACCGCGAATCACAAACCAATCTCCTACTCCTTATGAAGTAATCAAAAGTAACAAATTAGGGCAGCCCTTCAGCACCATTGTAATTTTCTTTCAGTAATAACGCGGGTAAGTGTTGTAACAATATCAAAGTTTTCCCATAAATCTTTCGCGTCAGTTCCGCGTTGCCAGGTACCTAATGTCATTTATTTGGCAACAGCTTTTGGTCAAACTTCTTCTGTGTACAGCGGTTTTATCAAGATTTATATCAGTTCTAATAGTTGCGGTAGTTTTGCGTTAGTTTTACCTAAGTTTGGCCTCTTGATCTTGTGTTCTGAGTTTGTTAATTTATTTTCGTTTTTGAAGTTTGTGTTTGAACAGTAGGTTTTTTATAAGTTTTGCAGGTTAAAACATAAATTCTATCAGATGATAGCAAATTAAATAGCTATAGAACCTTAAAAGTAATTCATGTTTAGATTCAAAAATGGGTGGAGCATTTTAACTCACTTCCTACCAAAACTTCTCTGGTCTGAGCTTTTGATTTTTGGAAATCCTTTTTTAAGGCATAGTTTCTTATATAAACAAAAATAGTGAATTAGAATCTATTTAGAAATTAGTTTTGAATTTAAAATAATTGCGTAAATTGACTGCATCACCGAGTTGTTAAAATTTCAATATCAGTGTTTTGTACCTTTCTATATACACACAAATACTTCTACTTACATCTAAAATATATATAATGTTTCGCTTAATTATTAAAAACTAATGTTTCAGCTGTTAAACACATTTAAAGATAAAAACGTTTGGTGCTTTTTGAACAATTGTGCCTATCTCCCAAACTATAGATCATTAAAGTTGCTAATAAAGGGAAAACTGTTTAAATTTTAAAGCAATATCAAATACAGCTAAACCGGCAGCATGCTTGTAGTATTTAGCACTTATCGTTTGAAAAGCAATTTACAAGACAACTGCAAATTAGAACCACATACATTCGTTTAAAGTGAACGTGTGAAGTTTCATTTTTATTTCTACTCACATAAATTAAAAGTGGCTTTACTTTTAATACTGCGCTGAAGTTAAAAAGCAGAGTATTAAACCTGCAGCGGAGGGTTAAAGTCGTTGTTGCGTGAAGTGGGGTCTAACGTGCCATAGCGGTTTCATAGGGTTAAGCTGTAATGTGCAATTTATAACTCCGTAAGCCGGTTTTGCTTCTGAATTTTAATACTTATTTCATAAACGAAAGAAATAATGCTGTGTTTAATTTTGCCGCTAGTTGGTTTTAATAGTTTGCAATTTGATTTTCATATTTACTCGTGCATACATCTATAAAGTAATAGTAATAGCAATAGTAAGAGCCGTGTAGTGTTGGCTTAGAATATCACTACCCCGTTTCTACCGATGGGTGTACGTAAGAGGCGACTAACGGTATTGGGGCTTTTAAGGGATTTTTGGGCGATGCGGCTGGAGACCCATCACCAACAACCTTTATTTTTACCATCTTTTCCCCACTCACATTTCCAAAAGTGGCTGAGGAATTTCTAATTCCTTAGCTCTGGCTGCCCCTTCAAGGGATTAACAGCCGTGAGTATATGTATGTATGTATGTATGTACATCTATAAAGCTTTGATCCTTCAAAGGGCGAGCAGGCATTATTACTAATAAACCTTCAGATATTTGTGTTTATGCCCCTTTTTTCTCGTATAAAAGTAAATAGTTACTTAATTTCACGGTCCTTGATTTAGTTTGAATTTTCCTTGACTACTTGATTGATAAAGTCCCAATTTTTATATCAAAGGCGAAATTGATTTTGATTATTACCTAAAAACTTTCATAGAACAGTTTATGGTTGTTAGTTCTGTTACATTTGTAACTAGCACATAAGAATAAATAACATTGAATGTCTGTATAGTGTCAAATGAAAATATATTATTTCTATAATATATTAACAGTGAGGGAAAACATCGTGAGGAAACCCACATGGCTGAGTTGTACTTAGTCATGTGACAGTGTATTCGTACAAAACAGCGATAGGCCTGCCCCCTATCACGTGAGTACACTGTCCATGCAAAACGTGGGTACTCTGAACACCAGGTGACAAAGTCACGTGGTGTTCAGAAGTATTAGTACCTCTGCCAACCCCTTCGGGGATATTCGGCGTGAACGTTTATGTTATGTTTAATTTATTGTTGGGCAATCTGGCTGAAGACCGATCACTAACTATTCTTTGATTTAATTTAATTTCACCGCTCAAGTTCCAATATTGGCTAAATATTCTCTAATTCTCAAGCTCCGGCTACCCCTCTTTAGGAAATAGCTATGTATATACGATATATATTTAACGAAACCATTATCCTCGCCACTAAAACTGCAGGGCAAGCACGAGCCGTGTTTAAACTATTTATCGCGTGGGATAAAGCAGCCATCTCTTACGCACTTACTTAGTATCGTATACTGCCATCTCGTTCTAACCGTTATCGTGTCAATAAAATAGCGCTCGTGCTTGCTCTTCAGATCATTTTAAAAAAATACCTATATCTCTGTTCCGCCCATGTCACGGTTGAGGCGATGATTCGGTTGTTAAACTGGTAAATACGTGTTTGTGATTCGTTACGGTAAACGTCATTGTACACGTTTCGTTATAATATAACTTAACTAGGCAGTGTGCTTTTATCACAACTTTCTGTGTGACAGTGACAGGATTTGTAGTACCGTTATTTTAGCTGGCATATTGTTGAGACTTACAAAGGGAAAGCCTATCACATAGCTGCTGGTACCTTTTGAGTTGCTATATATTGGACAGGTTCTATAGAATGTCAGGTTTTTTTTTAATAAAAAGCATATTTGTTCGGTGCAATATCACCTAACACTGAACTCGTGGATTGTCGGTCATGTTCGGCTCCGCTCGGATTACAATGTATTAATTATTTAGTAATTATGTAGAATAAATCTGTGTGTTTACCGCACTGACCTCCATTACACTATATAAGTACGCTGGACTAATTATAGGCCGGGTGACAGTGAGGCGATTTGATTTTCGCCATTTTGGCGCTTACGGCAGCAGTGAAGGAACGAGGAACTAATAAAAGAGATGGGACAGTAAGATAAAATATATCGATAAAATGTTTCTGCTTAAAGGAAAGGCTAAGTTTTATCGAAACAAAACTTTACAGCACTATTGATTTATAATTGTTTCTAAAAACCATAGATATATTATGCTTTATGGTAAAAAAACACTGGCCATTTTGCAGTTTACGTCGTATTTAGTTCCTCGTTCCTTCATTGGGGGCGCTTCAAATTGGCACAGTAAATAGCTGTCATTTTGATACGTATCGTTAGTCCAGCGTACTTATATAGTATAATGGAGGTCAGTGGTTTACCGTAATCGTACTTACTGGTCACATTCACCTATCATTATCATTTTCATCAACTTATCATAGTTAAATAAATAAACAGAATATTTGGGTTTAAGCAGTGTATCATTGAACTATCATTATATCATAAAAAGCCCAAACAATATTAAATTTTGTATCTTACTATATTCGCAGCTATAAATCCCATTGTGGATGTAAAAGTAAAGTGTAAAGTGGCGATAAATAGTCTCTGTCTACCCCAATGGGAAATAAAGGCGTGAGTATGTATGTAAATCCCGTATAGGTGTAGGCCAAAGCTACAGAATTTGAAGTTTCTTAGGGGTTGTCCATTAATCACGTGATCTTTTTTTAGCATTTTTTAACCCCCCCTCCCCCATTGGTGATGAGTAGTGAGGTTTAAGACCACCCCCCCTCCCCCTTCTCAACATCACGTGTATTTTTAGTAGCTACAACGAATCTTAAAAATTTCTGAATATTATATTATTTTAAATACAGGTAAGTATAAACTATAATCTTATTTTATTCTGAAATTAAGGACCGTAATAAAAATGTGCCGCTTAATATTTGTTTAAAAATCGCGCGTTTGACGAAAAATTAAATACACGTGATATCTTACTACACCCCCCCTCCCCATTGTGTTATTTTCGTGATTTTTATTAAACCCCTCCCCCCCCTTTCAAGCCTCACGTGATTAATGGACAACCCCTTAACAACAACTAGAGTTAGAAAACTATTGTGTTTTGAAAGATTGTTAATGATGTTCATCGCCAGCCACATCTATTAACGATCAATTTAAAATTACCAATACCCTTAGTCGCCTCGCGAGAACAAATATTTAATTTGATAACAAATATAAATGGTTGCGCACAAAATCTTCTTAACAGATTTTACGTTATCACTTCAGCTTTAGCCACATTCATCAATCTTTTATACATCAACTTATAACTTATCTGTTTTTTATGATAAGTTAACTCAGCATCCCCACCGTATGTCCCCGAAGGGGTTGGCAGAGGCACTAATACTTCTGAACATCACATGACATCGTCAGCTGGTGATCAGAGTACCCACGTTTTGCTTGGACAGTGTACTCAAGTCATAAGCGCCGGCCTATCGCCGTTTTGTACGAATACACTGTCACATGAAAAAGTACAACTTAGCTATGTGGGTTTTCCTCACGACGCTTTCCCTCACCGTTAACAACCATGATAAATTAACCACACATGACTTTAGGCAAGACAAATAGCTGTAGGCTGACCCGGGATTTGAACCTTCATCGTCTGCTCGATAAGCGGTGTTCTACATACTGAGCTATCACGGCTACTATAATAACTTAACTTCTAAGCGAAGCGAAAAGATATGAGCATGTTAAAATAAGAACGAATCAAGGTAAAAGACTGAAGCGTGAAAATGGAAACGCTGAAAATGAAGTACGTGCGCGTCGATTCTTAATAAGTTTTAATGAAATCCAATTTCACCTCAAGTCGGCGATCGGCAACTTCTATAATTACCGACAGCTCGCGTTTGTGTGGCCACTACTCTCATATCTTACTCTTGTTATACTATTTCATTTTTCACATATAAATGCAAGTGAAAGAAATAAGAGAGAGCGTATGAAATTTTTGATAAATGTGAATGTAGTGAGAGAGGTTTGCCAGGATTACGCAAAGTGGCGATCAATAAATATCGGTCTACCCTAATGGGAACTGATGACTCGAGTATTTGTATGTAAAGAAAGAAAGAAGATACATTTATTCACATATGAACTATTAAAAGAGACATAAAAAGTGATACAAAATAAAATAAAATAAAATAAAATAAATGAAACAAATGTGAATAGGTCCTGCCTCAGCTTATTTTTGTGCGTTTTACACACAACGCTGATTTTCAGTCAGGACCCATTTGGAGTGACACATATAACATACATTTCATGCTACATAAAATGATTGACAACAAAATAATAGTTAATTAAAAACGAAATACATAAAAGTCGATCAATAATCTGGCCATACCCACACATAACTTGCACTCTTACTTTAAAAAAAAAATGTTCGTAAATATATGTCCAGAATAATAGTTTAGCAGTGGAAGTAAGCGGATATAAGAGCTTAAGTAATTTTCTTACAAATGAAACGTGTTGGTAATAAGTATTAAAACCTCCGTCACCCTTTCGGCGTATTACGGTGTGAACGTGAAGTTAGGTTAATTTATAGTATGTGGTAGCCACTTCAAAATCAGAATGGGGTTCCTATAAATTTACGGTTTTTTTAGAGTGCTTAACAGCCTCATTTTTATTTATTTAAAAAATTGCATCGCGTTGATTTTAAATGGTTACGTTTAAGTGATTATTGGACGATATGCCTGAATATGTTTGCTGAATATTACCGTCCTTATCCACCCCATTTCTAAAATTGGTGAGGCTGAGGAATAGCTTCCTAACGTTTTAACTACCCTTTACTTGGTTACATAGCCGTAAGCAAAGCTAGATAAGCAAAAGATTATATAATAATTAAAATAGTATTATAATTTCTATCGTTTTCTGGCCCGATATCAAACTTAAGCTTCGCAGCGAGAAATATGATATAAGAGAAGTAATATTTTTAATTGCTATCTTAGTATAAGTTTTGATTAAGTTCATATAATCGTAAGTTAGTTTTAACATGAATTTAAATTATGTTATGATACACTTTCAGCTTTACTTGCATTCATTAGTATATGAAGTAATAGGTTTGTTTGTAATTGAGATAGTGAAAACAATAATGAACACTATGCAAATATGAGCAAATATTAAAAAATTGCATTTGCCATTGCATTTTTATGTCTCATAATTTATTTGTATATGTAGCCAGGTCACATATGAAGAAGGATGTAATTTATTTATTTTTATTTTAGCCATTTTTCTAATGTTAATTTAATTTATATGTTCAGAAAAAATGCAACAACTCTTATACTGAAGACTTTGCAGTGAACTTTCCTGGCAATAATGATGATTTGAATGACTTGATATTTTGCATCACGCACAAGCAAAAAGTTGTTTGTGATAAGACTATCAAGGTTTGCGTGTTAACCAATCATGATTTGTTTGGGTTTCATGTCACCTTCCTCTTGAAACATCTCATCATACAAATATGAGAACCGCAGTCGATCGGAACAATTACATAGACTGTATGTAATGATTCCTGCATATCGAACGCGATTCACCTCTGCTGCTGGATTTTGTAGAACGATATCGTATTAAACAGATGATGTTTTACTATGTTCCAAGATTTGATTCAGTTTGTTAGTGTTATAAGGCAATTTTTTGTTGGTTTTTGACCATCATCGGGCTAATATGATATCGGACTTCCGCATGTATTAGATACTAGCGGCAGAGCAATTCAGTGGAATGAGATGTCCAACGGAAGACGGGAGTAGATAAAAATATGCGTTATTTATAGTTACCAAATAAAAAACTCTTATACCGCGATGTAGGTTTTTTTGAAATAACTCGGTAAATACTACTGATAAATCTGAACTGTTTTTACAGAATTTAAAAAAACAAAAAGCAATGTTCGCACCTTTTTTATTCTGTTTGGCTTTGTTTTCGGATTGGCTTCATATTCGTTTATTAGATGACTGCAATGAAAAACTTCCATTTCGATAAAAAATATAACTTTCAACAGTAATAGTTAATTTACGAACCGTTAAGCAACCGTGATAGCCCAGTGGGTAGAACACTCGGTTATTGTGAAAACGACTAGTGTTCAAATCCTGGGTCGGGCCTACACCAATTTGTCTTTTCTAAAGACATATGTGTGGTTAATTTACCATGGTTGTTAACGGTGAGGGAAAACATCGTGAGGAAACCCACATGGCTGAGTTGTACTTAGTCATGTGGCAGTGTATTCGTACAAAACGGCTATAGGCCTGCCCCCTATCACGTGAGTACATTGTCCATGCAAAACGTGGATACTCTGAACACCAGGGCCCGGCGACGGGGGCGTATACCCGAAGGTCGCGTGTTCAAACCCCGCCAGTGTCGAAATTTTTCTTTCCCTTAATAACATCTTTTATTTATGAGTAATAATCCTACATGAGGAATTCATGTCGAAAAACATTAAATTACCAGGGCCCTGTTCAATAAAACTGACAATCCGATAAATATGTCAAAAACTGTGATACCGTGATAGCCCAGTGGGTAGAACACTCGGTTATCGTGCAAACGACTAGTGTTCAAACCCTGGGTCGGGCCTACACCAATTTGTCTTTTCTAAAGACATATGTGTGGTTAATTTATCATGGTTGTTAACGGTGAGGGAAAACATCGTGAGGAAACCCACATGGCTGAGTTGTACTTAGTCATGTGACAGTGTATTCGTACAAAACGGCGATAGGCCTGCCCCCTATCACGTGAGTACACTGTCCATGCAAAACGTGGGTACTCTGAACACCAGGTGACAAAGTCACGTGATGTTCAGAAGTATTAGTACCTCTGCCAACCCCTTCGGGGATATTCGGCGAGAACGTTTATGGTTATTTATGTTATGTTATTATATGTCAAAAACTGACAAATTTGTCGGATTGTCAGGCTAAGCTTGTTCAATAAAGATGACAAATATGTCCGACATTGACAGGTAAATCACGACAATTTTGTCACTACCGAAATGCGTTCAATAAAAATTAGGAATTGTCACAAACCATTGTCGAGTACGATGATAATTGCCCCTGACCAAATTGTCGGATTGTCACGACACGACATATATGTCAATTCTTGACATATTTGTTTATTTTATGAAGTAGAATAAAAAATGCATGAGGGTAGAATAAGAACAAGATTATAAGAACAAGATTATATGAACGAATATATTTACTATCCGATTATTCGTTTGCTATCGGTGCTAAAATGGATATGAGCAGCAAACTAACCACTTTGGGACTAATATATGAAAATAAAAATATTCTGTTTGGAAAGCCTTGCTTGTATTTGAACAAAGTATTCATCTTCACTACTTTCACTACTCGACGTAAGCACCATCTCTTTTAACAAACGTTTTAAATTCCTCCATATGAGTGTGTGACACACAGTACTTCACCTGTCGGGATTGTCCGACAATTTTACAAATATGTCGATATGTCGTGCCAATTCTCTGTTCAATAAAGCAGAATTGACAAGTTTTTCACGATAAATTGTCACCTATCACCTGTCGCGCTAAAAGTTTTGTTGAACACAAAATTGTCGAATTGTCGCGACAATCCGACAATTTTGTCAGTTTTCCGCTTTGACAAATTTGTCACATGTATTGTTTATTGAACAGAAACTTGTCGAATTGTAGAATTGTCACACTTGACATATATGTCGGATTGTCAGTTTTATGGAACTGGGCCCAGGTGACAAAGTCACGTGATGTTCAGAAGTATTAGTACCTCTGCCAACCCCTTCGGGGATATTCGGCGTGAACGTTTATGTTATGTTATGTTTATGTTAATTTATTTTCGATTCGGTAGTGCAATTACTCGGAAATACTTCAACTAGCAATCATTCGAAACTTTTTTTTTGCTTTGGAATTCAAAATGTTTACGCAATCAACCAAATCAACATTGCCCCTCCGGTACAGTTAATTAAAACTGGGTTTAAAAAGGAACTATTTCAAATATTTTTCAAGTTGAAGCAATGGAGTATTTGTTTTTTTAAAGTGTAAGAACCGTATCGACGACTTCACTCTGAGTGCTGGCTTGAAATCGTACTATTTCATTGGGTAAATAAAACTAAATTAAATTCAAATATTCTCTACAACATCTATACACTTTGCTATAATAGGCGTTTAGATGCTTTCGCTATTCAGTATAGAATTAAAATAAAATCACCAGGACTATTCCTGTGCATTTTTTACTTGGTGATAATTTGTGGGTAAACTTAATTAATTGTATGTTCATATTTTTTTTTCTTTTGTACGTTTTTAAGGGGACCATGTTCCATGCCACAAAAGGAAAACGGTCTATTATGGTAAACGGTTATAATAAATTATTTGGATCACTTTGAAAACATATAATTATAAATAAAATCAGACATATATTTTTATGTCTTTGTCAGAATAATAACGGAATCCGTGGCGCTCAAGCCAACTAGGATTTGGCCAGCACATATACTTACGCCGTTAGTTTCCATTAGTGTAGGCAGAGACTAAATCCACCACTCTATCCTGGTTAACCTCTCTAACTTTACTGACATCCATTAATTTTTCATGCATGCGCTTCAATTATTCATACTTCTGACACCTCTTTGAGGATTACATATACCTGTTCACGAATCTGTATTTCAAATTGAATGTATTGAAATTTTAACTAGGATTTTAATTTTATCAAGGAGTTTTTTGGGAGATGCGGTTGGAGACCCATCACCAACAACCTTTATTTTTACCATCTTTTCCCCACTCTACTTTCCAAAAGTGCCGAGGAACTTCTAGTTCCTCAGCTCTGGCTACCCTTTGTAGGGATTTATATTTTGGCGTTCCTATAAGAACAACAAATTGTTTTCTGTTATTTATCTCTTAATAGCAATGGCAAGAACTTTTGAAAGATTTTTAAACAAAAAGATGAAGAGTTGTTCCAAATATAATTAAAAACAAGAATATTTTTATGAATAGTGGTTTGGCTCCGAAACAATACTGGTCGTCTGCAAAGCCTTCTGGCGCACAAACCTTATTGTAATTAAGATACACCTATCCAGTACTCAACATTGTTGTATTTTACTATAATTATCTCTCACAACTGACCTTGCATTGTGCCAAAGAGCAGTAAGACCGAAAAGTATAATTTTTTGGGATGTTTTTTAAATGGTTTACAAAGATATTATCGCGCTTGTATTGTACTACTTAGGAAGGTCATTATGCATCTTTACTGTACAATGCATATTATGCTTTATGCTCTTATAGTTTATGCTGATCTGTTGTTGAGATAATTTAAGGAAAATTATGTAAAATATGATAATGATGATGTTCAGCCTTGGGTTGAGTTTTAGTATCAGCTTCGGTGGAATTCTGATGACACGATGTCATGTGATATTAGAAAGTCGGTGCTTCTGCCAACTCATTTAGAAGCGTCTCAAAATTCAAAAAGTTTATTTTTCAAAAATAAGTTAAAAACTAAAATTTTTTGAAAGTCATATTTTTTAAATTTGTCATTAGTCCGTTGCTTCAAAGCAGAAGAAGAAGAAGAAGCAATAAAGAAACTCTTTACATTCACATTTTTTATTTTTTTTTAGAATATGGTTTGTACAATTTCAGTTTATAAACATGTTTTTACTTTATAAAAGATTTTCTATGCGACCAAACCAAACGCTAGTTTGACATAATTAAAATAAATTGTCCATCACAAAAAGCCAATCACATAACGTGAGAAGATTCTCGGCTTTTTGACTCGCAGTTTTTACTTTAACCAAAAGATTAAGGTTCTATAACTATACATGCATTGGTTTAACTTACTAACTCACCTACTTATACTCACGCCCGTTGTTCACATTGGGATAGGCAGAAACTATAGGTCGTCACTTTGTATGATTCTCTCTTGCTACTGTCACATTCATCATTCTTCCCATACACGCCTTTTTATAATGGCAAATATTTAACACGGCAACTGAAATCCTTTGTAGGCAACTTTCTTTTAAGTCACAAAAAAACTAGCTTTGCAGTGATTAAATATCTTAGCAACTATTAAACTATACAAGCAACAAAATGCTAGGATCAAAAAACTAAAAAAACGGCTGCTACTGTAAGGTATCAAATATATCAAGCAGGATCAGTGTAAAACTGGTTAAGGTATTATAAAACCTAATGTGGCGACTAATTTTTCCGAGGGGATATCATTCTTCACTGGCAACTATTGGATTTCATTATAAAAATACACATCTGGCAGCGATTTTTAGGTAGCTTTAAAACTGAAAATGGGTATTATAATATTGTATTTGGATATTAGAATATTGTTTGCAGATTCGTAAATTCTTGAAAAGGCGGCAAATGCGCTCACTCGCTTTTTTATTTTTGTGACTATACTATTAAGTAAATTACATATTATGTGTATTGAAGTAACAATTAATAAAAATAAAATAAATTAGGTTAGGTTAAAAGTTGCTTCACCCAGCCTAATGGGCAGATGCAATTAAGTTAGGGAACGAAAACAGAGAGGGGAAGGGGGGGCGAAGACAATTTGATGACATCCACCCGAAATTTATGACGGTACAAAGTCTGTCAGGTAAGCTAGTAAATGAATAAAAGTAATCTTTACGAACTCATAGTGTAAAATGCAAAATTCCAAGCATAAAGAGACCCAAATTCACCGATACCCAGCAAAGAGGAGGTTATAAATTTGATCCAACACTTTTATTATCACACAATTGATCATTTTTAACACCGTTTTTTGCATCAACGAAAATTGAACCTTTTAACCAAACGCTCGCCGTAAATTTATACGTTGCGATATGATTTTAGCCTGCAATTTTACTCATTTAATTTGCTAGTAGGATTATGTTGTGCGATATGAATGCTTATTTAGGTAAAAAAAAAACGCATAGGTTTCTATTCCATCACTTTTTCCTTAAAGCTTGTTTTCCATATATTTTCAAAATGACTTTATGTGTTTTAAGTATTGTTTTTTATAATTTGGTATAACTCATTACAATTTAATTAGATTTTTTCCGGGTTATACCTATAATTAAACATATTTCTTAAAGTTTATTATAAGCCTCATTATTAAATATGCTTATAACATATGATATCTAAATCGATTAGGCAAAAGTTCCTTGATGAAAGTGTAAGTTATTCTTCATTCATAAAAAAATGCGAAAAATAGGACTTTAATGTGTCTCACATCACTGTTGCCCTTTGATTTATTAAATTGGTTTTCGAATTAGTCGATTCAATGCGTGCTTTGTAGTAGAATTCAAGTTTCTATTGCAATATCTTGGCTTTTAATTCTCAACTAATTATAATCCGAATTGCTTAGCTTCCACGTCTTCACAGCCCATATACGTTCCCACCAAGGTGCCCGAGCCTACCCTATATAGGGTGAATTTATTTATTTATTTATTTTATTTTCTTAGGAAGATTTACAGACAAAAGTATACAATATAGAGGTAAAATAGATCGTCCTATGCTATTAACAAATCTCCACAGATAGAATGTTAACAAACAAAAACATAGACAAAAAGATCGAGGAATAGTTAATTAATTATGTAATAATTTTATATTACGTAGGTACGTACATATCACGAGGTGTTAAAATAACTTTGCGTCATTAATCGCTTTATGGTGGCAATGCTGGTGCAAAATAGGTCAACATCAAGAGATATTTCATTAAATTTAGCTGGAGTTCGTATTAAGAAGGAATTCTTACGATAATTAGTACAGGCTTTAGGAACAGACAGTACAGGACGTAGTCTCAGTCCAAGCTGGTTAGACCGCAAGGAGATGCGCGCGAGTAGTTCTGGTGTGTCCATGGTGCCTCTTGCAATGTTAGCCAGGAAGCAGATATCGCTTATATCCCTTCTAATATTTAGTGGGAGGAAGTGATATCTACAGCAGCGGTGGTTGTAATCAGCAGAACGCTGTCGAGTTTTAAAGTCAAGATACCGCAGATATTGGCCATAGTACACCACGCTAGCCAATTGCGGGTCGGCAAACTAACGACTACTACCGTAATAGTAGCCGGGACCGACGGCTTAACGTGCCCTCCGAAGCACGGAATCATCTTGATTTTCGAATAATTAAGTGATTCAAGCCTGCAATATCCTTCCAAACTGGGTTAAAGCTTCCAAATTAAATTTGTAAGGCTACCACCCCCCGGGGATCGAACCCGGGATCTCCGTACTTAAAACCAAGCGCTTAACCGCGAGACCACGGAGGCAGTCATAATTCATAATAATAAATTAAGAAAAATGAGACTAAAATGTTTCTCACATAACTGTTGTTCTTTGATTTATGAAATTGGTTTTCGAATTAGTCGATTCAATACATTCTTTGTAGTAGTTTTTTTTTTATTGCAATATCCTTTCTTTTAATTTTCAACTAACTATAGTCCGAATTGCAGTTAGCTATGCGTGTTTAGTTGAATATGTCCACTTTGTGACTTTACAGTCAACTGTCCCTTCATCAAACCGCCCAAGGCGAACGGAAATCCTGAAAGCGCTTTTTACAAACAAAAAAATCCAGTGATCATTTACTAATTGTTTCCATTGGGCCCCAAACTTCCGGCACAAATACCAACTTCCGTGCCCTAAAGAGAGGTTTTAGCGCAATGTCTGAGTTAGGCGGAAGCGATGTCATAATTCATTTGTTTCACAAAATAATTTGTGAACAAGTAATTTACGTTTTATTTACTCGAGATATCATCAAAAGATATTTTCATGCTAGCGAAATAATTAGTACTCGCAATTATGAAGCCGTATTTAATTCTGTAAATTATTTGCTTTCTGTTAGGATAAAATACATTCGTAGATCGGATTTGTAAAAGAAATGTGATGTGTTTGGCTCCATAAGATGTGCGATCGTACTAGTAAAATTAATTGGTTTTAACTAATTGAACATACGAGATCTCATAATTATTGTCTCAGAAGAAGTTTCACAGAACATATTAAAAATGGTACAAAGATTTTTACTCGGCCGCTTAAAATAGAAAGAATGATTGGATACTAAAATCGATTAGTTTTAAATTATTTATAAATATTTAATAATCGCTTCCTTTGCCAACACGTAAGGTATTGTAATTCCAAGCCAACTCTACATTTGAAACGTTTTAAAAATCGAATCGATATTTCTTTTTTAACAGAAAACCATGATGTATTTTTCCGTGTTTTTTGAGTTAAAAAAAAACAATTGTGTTCAATAGTCCAAGGAGTTGTCGTGACGTAATATCGCTACGACCTCAAAGGAGTATTGTTTTGTTTGGCATACTGAACGCGAAACATTGCCTGTGCCGCTAAAAAACCGCAGAAAAAACAAAAACACAACAAGCGCTTTGTTTTGAACGCAACTATTTTGAAAGATATGCGTTTCTGTTTTACGATTTTTCGGTTTTATTACCTTTGCCTTTGTTCTTTGAAAACACATATTTAAGTTTGAATTTCATACGTCATAGTGGGCTGGGTTTGTTGAGTTATGAAATTGGCTTTTTGAGTAAACTTGTTGAAATACGTGCTTTGTAATAAAACTCTAGAATAAGGTTTCATCAATGTAATATATTTTGTTTTAAATTGTAAAAATACTATGCCGTGTAGTGCTGGCTTAGAATGTCATTACCGCTTTCTACCCACGAGTGTCGTAAGATGCTATTAAGGGTATGGGGCTTTTTTAAGTGGTTTTTTGGCGATGCGGTTGGAGACCCATCACCCCCGATACTTTATTTCTACCATCTTTTCCCCTATCGACAACCAAATGTGGCTGAGGAGTTTCTAGCTCTGAAGCTCTGGCTACCCCTTTTTGAGATTTATGGCCGTGAGTATATGTATGTATGTAAAATATTAATTTTAATAGTAAATGCTTGTTCTTAAAGACAGAAAGGAAGAGGTAAATTCTTATTTTTTTGCCTCATTTTGTATTTTTGCTTGTCTATTGTAACGAAGTATTTTTTATGAATGAATGGGCATTCCTTCCTACCAACCCCGAACTAGTAGTAGCGATATAGCCTAAGCATTATACCATAAATGTATATTTTGATTTTTTATTTAATGAGTTATTTGCTGTGTAAAGTAAGAACATTATATATAGCGAACTAAACTTAGAACAGTCATTATTGAGGCATGGATTCTACCACTCTGGACTCTTGTTTTGATAACCATACTTATATTTATTCATCAAATTTGGTACTGTTTCAAAGAGTAAAGAGTTATTCAATCATTCTGAAATTAATTCACCAAGCCAGTTTGGGCCTCATCCGATATTTGAACCTTCGGGCGTATTTTGTAATTATAATTTTGTATTTCGTCCTTTTTCAATTGCGAGGTTAATGTTGGTATTTTGCAATCCGAAACAGGGTTTTCTTATAAGACAGAGCAAGTATTTTGGAATTTTAATAAATTTTAGTTAAATTTACCCTTTTTCAGGACTAAATAAAATATATAGAGCCAATGTCGAAGGTATTGTTAGTAGAGGTCGACCTCGGAGGATACATTTGGATCAACTGCAAAATGTGCTCAAAAAGGCAGGTGTCCGAAGTACATACATACATACATACATATACTCACGGCTATAAATCCCTAGAAGGGGTAGCCAGAGCCAAGGAATAAGAAATTTTTCAGCCACTTTTGGAAACTTGTGTGGGGAAAAGATGGTAAAATAAAGGTTGTTGGTGATAGGTCTCCAATCGCATCGCCCAAAAATCCCTTAAAAGCCCCCAATACCGTTAGTCGCCTCTTACGTTCACCCACCGGAAGAAATGGGGTAGTTCTATTCTAAGGCGGCACTACACAGCAGTGTCCGAAGTATGAAGAATAAAAGAGCATGTATGAAAAGATTGATGGATGTGAACGAAGCCAAAGAGATTTGCCAGGATCGTACAAAGTGGCGATCGATAGTCTCTGCCTACCCCAATGAGAACTAATGGCATGAGAATATGTATGTATGTATGTAAAAAAAATATAACCTAACCAATACTCACAATTATAAAACCCAAGTGGTAAAGGTTTTGGAAGTTGATCGGGTCGCTTCTCTACTGCAGCCACATCTTCATCAGCCAAATAATCATGTACTACTCCCCAAATCTTTATACTTAGTTGTCTTGAACGTCATTCGGAAGAGATGGGTTAGTACTATACTGAAAGACTCTACACAGCTGTTTACAAAAACATATCAAAAACCGAGTGAATTTTAACTTTAAAGTATTGAAATCGTCATTATATCACAGCTTTGAGTATATTTTTATTATCTTATTTAAATAAAAGTAAAAATAAACGTTCTAAAACGGTTTTAACAAAATTAAGCGGCTGTCGTTAATTTAGCCCAAAACTTAATCCATTTACTCAAACAATCCTTTAATAACAATATCATCGTACTTTAAATAGTAATTACTGCGTCAATGTCGGGCGGAAGCTAGCAAAACGGTTTAATTAACTCGAAACCTCGGCACAATAGGCAAATGCTCTATTGTCAAAAACATTGCAGGCCTGCTATTATGAAGGAAAATGTCTTGCTGAAAATGAGCTCTCGCGAAAGCACGTGTGAGCTTCGCTATCGCACGTTTTTGCAAGAAAAACTGTATGTGCGTCTCGCTTTAAAGGACAGCGCACGCATTGCAGGTGAAGTTTAAAATTCGAATTACTTCGAATCAGTTTCGTTCTGACCATCGCGCGGGTAGGACGCGACGCACGCTTTCCAATTTCCCGCGTTTCTCGTAAGCCCGCGCTCTCTACTATCATAGGAAAATATTTTCTTTATTGAAATAAGCAAATGGGAATATTATTTCCGAGGCAAATTTTTGGATAATAAGAGTGAACTGAACGTTTGTGTTTTTTATTTGGAAAAATCGCTGGATTTATTTCTCGGAAAAGATCTTCCATTATTTTTATTTTTTCTGCGAATCTGTAAGTATTTAAGTTATTAAGAGAAATTTAATTGGCTTAATTTTTTTACGTCTTTTCAATTATGTTTTATTTTCAGGTTATTATTCATTAGAATCGATAGACAATTGTATTATGAAATATAACTGAAAGACAACATTACATAATTCTTCATTTTCTAACGCAAGATTCACGTACTATAAATTGTATACAAATTGTTGATGTTAATTAAGTTTAATAATCCAAAAAGAGTAGGCAGGGCTTTACACAGCGTCTTACATACGAGTATCTTGACGTTATAATATCATTATATAAACATAATTTCTTAGTATGTAGCTTTCGTTTTTAATAGAGATTTATTCTTTTCACACATTATTTATTTTTAAGCTAAGCTGTGTAGTGTCTTAGAATAGCACTACCCCATTTCTTCCGGTGGGTGTACGTAAAAGACGACTAACGGTATTGGGGTTTTTAAGGGATTTTTGGGCGATGCGGTTGGAGACCCATCACCAAGAACCTTTATTTCACCATCTTTTCCCCACTTAATTTCCAAAAGTTGCTGAGGAATTTCTAATACCCTAGCTCTGGCTACCCCATCGAGGGATTTATAGCCGTGAGTATATGTATGTATGTATTTATTTTTAAATTAATGATAAAAAAGTCTCCAATTTTAAATTTTCTATAGTAATAATATAAAATGCTTTCAAAATATATATACGAATAATAGCGAAGTGATGACTTAAAAAAGCACGACTATTTGCATTTAGGCTTTCTGGAACAGTTGGTTGGCGAATTAGTTATAAACTAAAATAAAAAATTTGCCCTCTCAATTATTCTAAAAGGCTGAAAATTTCTGTTATTCCAAAACTCTGACAAAATATAGTGGTTATCATTGCAACGCATGTATGTGCGTCCCCTCCGTAGGAGTCAAAGGTAGTCTTAATATTGAAATTTGGTTATAGTTTTCGACCTGGATTTTTTTGCGACTACTTTTATACTACTACGTGGTAGAAGCCGTTACATACAAACATTCATATACTCACGGCTATAAATCCCTAAAAGGGGTAGCAAGTGCTAAGGAATTTAAAATTCCTCAGCCACTTTTCGAAAGTTGAGTGGGGAAAAGATGGTAAAATGAAGGTTGTTGGTGATGGGTCTCCAACCAAAAATCCCTCAAAAACCTCAATACCGTTAGTCGCCTCTTACGTACACCCACCGGAAGAATTTGGGTAGTGCTATTTTAAGCCGTTACTGAGTGTAGTATTTCATTGTTATACTGAGATGACTTAAGTCCTTTTCTATGTAGTCAAACGTCGTGTATACCTTGATTTTAAAAGATATATTGCTTTACACGATGTACGATTCGATGAAAAGTTAATGTTTATATACAAAGTTCTTGTTCAAGTCGGTCTGTTTGTTATTGCAACGTAATGGAAATACTACTAATCGGGTTTCGTAAATGTTTTTAAATTATTTGAGATGTTTTACAATTATCTACTCCTATAACATTTGTTTAATGTTTTGGTGAAACTAAAGAAGATGATATGCTGGAAAATGGCTACTTCCAAAATTATTATCACTATTATTGCAAACAACCATTATTATTATTCATTCAGGTTTTAATACAATTTAAAAGCCCTTGGGTTATGTGGCTGGAGACAGTGCCTTGGTACTTGCTTAATCAACTCTGTTTCGAACAACAACTGATGGGATATTATCCCACTGAAAAATCGTTTGACTCACCATTAAGACCCCATACTCTGTTTCCAAACACAAAATTGATTATAATCAAGATTAGATTTTCTCTGAAAGTCAGCGCGAAAACTTAGTTAATGAAATACGCTTCTAATCCATAGATCTTACAAAACAACATAATACCAATCTTAATACCAGCACCTTGTCCAGGTTGATAAGCGAATAGCTTCTATACCTACCTAGAGGTTGCAGGTTGATACCCTCTGAGGAATCAAATATATGATGACTAACATAACATAAACGTCCACGCCGAATATCCCCGAAGGGGTTGGCAGGGGTACTAATAATTCTGAACATCACGTGACTTTGTCAGAGTACCGACGTTTTACTCACGTGATAGGGGGCAGGCCTATCGCCGTTTTGTACGAATACACTGTCACATGACTAAGTACAACTCAGTCATGTGGGTTTCCTCACGACGTTTTCCCTCCCCGTTAACAACCATGATAAATTAACCACACATATGTCTTTAGAAAAGACAAATTGGTGTAGGCCCGACCCGGGATTTGAACACTAGTCGCTTGTACGTTAACCGGTGTTCTACCCATTGAGCTATCACGTCGTTTTATGATACTACTGATCAATATTATTATTATTATTCCGAAGCTCTGGCTACTGTTTCAAGGGATTTATTTCCGTGAGAATATGTATGTATCGATATTTGATTAGGTCTTAAATGGTTTTTGTATGTTGCACAATTTTACCTTACTTTGGAAGAAAAATACATACCTTTGTGTGTCATATCCGTTATTATTATTTGTTAACTGGGTGGATGACATGAATACTACAGCTGTATTTTATGTATATCATTTACAATAGACTCCTGTCTACAAACCGAGTCCTATTTAAAGAAAAGTCATTAAAAATCTATTTTATTTCCGTAATGTCGCCGACGATTTAATAGTTGTCTGAGAAATATTTTGCTCTCAAATATTTAGCGAACAAAAGATTACGGCACGTGTATTAGATACAGCTGTTTTACTATTGATTCTCATGATCAGCGAAATAGCTGAGTTTTGGCTCGGACACAAAATATCTGTCTAGCCAGACGCCTGGAATTAGACTCATTATACGGTTTTCATATCGCATTGTTTTATTAGATTATTAGACTATACTCAACGCGTTTATTAGGACGAGTCCTGAGGCAGCTGCCAAATGTACATGGCTAGGGTTGGGTTCAATCTTTAGTCCCGATTTTCAATCGCGGAAGTCCAAAGCAATTTTCTAGTCTTCTTTTTCTACAACTGCAATCTGATGACGGGAGTACTGCTTATAATGAGCCATTACTTATAGAGAGCTAGGAAAAATACATTACAAAAATCAGTGCCATGCATCATTTTATGACGTACGAGTTGATATTTGAGTTTGAACTAGTAATTTGTTTGTGAAAGATTTTTAATATTATTCAGATTTTTGAAAACAATAACTTCCTACAATATTCGATAGCAACTATTATTTTTTCTTCTTTTTGATTCTGATTTCATGTGTGTATAAATTGAATGTTTATGCCGCGTAACATCCGTGTTTTGACCCTATCGCTCTAACAATTAGACCACAGAAAAACTTAGCACTTAGTTAATTCTAATAGATACAAATCAGCTCCTTCAATCCCCTTTACATCCTGCAGCCATTTCAAAAGAATGCACACATAATTTAGTTATGTTTGTAAATATATCGAGTGCTATAAATTCACGTGACAATACAAATAGTTCGCTCCGTGAGAATCCATTCGGCAATAACTCACAGTTAGTTATATAATGAGATGCGCGACGTTGGCAATGCATCTGCTGAAAAAAGGAAATTGCGTCAGAAAAAGACGCTTTCAAGGTCACAATGCTGATCGCTAAGGTCATGTTAGTGACCTAGTGGTGAGACAATGTGAAGTTATAAATATCAATATTGTAAGTTTGTTTTACAATCATCAATCTTGTATACCTATTGATATTAAACCTTAAGGCGTGCGTCTGAAGTGTGAAGAATATAAGAGTATGCATGAGGAGATTGATGGATATAAACGAAGCTAGAGAGGTTTGTCAGGATTGTACAAAGTGGGGACTGATAGTCTCTGCCTTGCCTACCCCAAAGGGAACAAATGGCTTGAGTATATGTATGCATGACTTTGATCGTATTGATTTAAAATAATCACAACTTTTGTCTATCTTCTTTGTAACGCTTTTTAAAGCTAGTCCAACTAATGACTCAGTGGCTATTAATAACCAAATTCACCACACACATTGTCTCGGTATATTTTTTGTCACATTGATTTAAAACTAAAATAATTAGCAATTACTTTTCAACTACTCCTGTTAGTCAGGCAATGATTATTTTAGGTCTATCCCGTGGTCTATAATCTTTGTCCATATCTTAAGTTAAAAATAAAATTATATGACAGCTGAATATAAGAACAATGACCTCTCCGAATATATGAAAGCTTCACGTCTAATCATAATTATGAAGTACTTAGCAGCGGATTAATTACACTATCTTTATGAGATCAATTTTGTTCAACAAAAAGTAGGATGCATGATAGATAGCAGTATAACTTATATCTTTTGTAAACGAAGTAATGTTTTTTATTGCTAGACAATATTACTACCAATTCACCTCAAGGATCATCCTTCGATGTCTTAAATCTGGACTTCAATTCAATACATTAGTTGCAATCGCAACAAATAAGATATGTTTCGAAATGTTTACGACAGCAAAAAAATTTAATTTGAATCTTTTTGTTCATGAAAACCTCATGTGGGGATTATTACTAATAAATAAAGGAAACAAAAAAATCGGGGCGTATACTCGAGGTCGCGGGTTCGATTCCCGCCTGTGTCGAAATTTTTCTTTCCCTTATTTATTCTTTATTTATTTCACAAAAAAAAATAACAAAAAATATTTAAGCTTACAAAATGATACGCCCCTTACGAAACCCACGGGAAGAAATCATTAAGTGATATTCCAAGCCCACACTGCACAGCCTACAAAAATATCCATTGAAATCTTCACGTAATTTACAAATATTTCAAATGTTGTGATAATTGATGTCGCTGTACTCAAGTTATTAATATAGTGTCTAGAGAAATGGAAACAATTTAGCATAACGAACTAAAACATTTTGAATTACAAATGAAAATATACTAGCTAGAAGAATTCTTTTTTACTAGACATAGAGTAAGTGTGCTAGTACTAATGACAAGACAGAAAGATGTGATGACAAAGAAAAAGTTTTGCGGAATTCGCCGCAAATGTTTCCGCAGTCTTTCAAATATATTTCGAGGATGAGATAACGAAAGGAATGAAAAGTGAAGCGTACGTATATTTTTAGGACAAATTGAAAGCCCGTCTGTCGCCAAATAACTGTCGCACCTTACGCTAGATCGTCAACCGATTCTAAAATAGATCGGTTTCTCAGATTCGTTTGTTGTAAAGTTTAACA
Organism: Bedellia somnulentella; assembly: GCA_963576735.1. Lineage (NCBI taxonomy): Eukaryota > Metazoa > Arthropoda > Insecta > Lepidoptera > Bedelliidae > Bedellia > Bedellia somnulentella. The sequence goes on along the minus strand of OY755175.1, from coordinate 18,376,989 downwards.
CGACTATATCGCTTCATTAGTGCTGCTCGGATACATTCGCGCTGACCTAATATTGTTACAGAAATATTTGCACCGTTTGAATGTTAAGTGAATCTTGGATAGCTTATAGAATATCTTCATTTATTGATAGTGTCTGGTATTGAGAGAAAGAATAAAATGTTGGGTGTAGATTGTTCCATTTTAAATAATGTAGTTGAATTCAAATTTTGAATAATGATGTGCCAAGTAGTAGTATTGTATGATTTAATCTGAATGATAACAATACGCGTTTTTTAAACGTTTTAAGATTTAGAAACTGGCTAGGATTAGAGATTTTCATTTTAATTTATTTTTATTACAAAAATATGTAAACAATTATTTTCTTTGTGATGCAAACATTTTTGGGTATAGTTTAGTTATATAGTACCAAGATATTACATCACTATTATACCTTAAAGTAAAGCCAAATTATATCAGCCAACTACGAGGAAACTTGCGGTAGATAACAGAGGTACATTATGCGCTAAAACCTTTTGTAAAATTGTTAGTCAACGAGCATTTACTAAAACTTCAAGTCAGATTTAAACGGCTAAAGTTTTTATTGTTGGCTTCCCTGTTGCTCGGGAGAACAAAAACTTGTACAATCGCATACAAAGCAAAATGAAATATTCATCAAACAATTTATGTACAACATATTTTAGTTTAATTAAAGCCGCTCAGCGGAGCTTCGTAAAAAGTTGACGCTCCAAGTTTGATAGTTTCTCAGAGCTGACCAATAGGGGGTTGACGTAACTTTGCAATTACATGACCCAAAACAGCGGGGCACGAACCTGACACCAATTTACGAGGAATACCCCCTTTGGGACCCACCTGAGGTCATAAATAAAGGTGTCCGGAGAAAATGTTCTGCGAGAATGAGCTGAATTACAATTATCGAATGTTTTCGTCGTCACGTTGTCGGTGTGCGTGAAAGAGATGGATGATGGATTTTGGAATGTGTTTGAAGTAACTGACTCGATTAGATGCCTCTCAATGTTTCTTGTCGATTAATGTTGTTTTTTGTCCTGGGAGATTTGTTTGACGTTCGACCGCTGTTGTAGTAATGATATTTCTTATCAAGTGCTCCTAGATGAGAATGCTTTTGTGCGAAGTCTTAATTTAGTTGGAGAGTTATGAGCATTCATGTTGTCATTGATTTAGTCTTTATGATGTCATCAAATATATTACTGAGCATGAGTTTTATTAGTTTGAGTTCGTTACAAAGATTGTGGCTTATTTCATCAAAACGTCAATCCTTGCTAGATATAGGCGGACAATATTGTTGGAAGGCTCGATGTTAGCCGCGAAAAGGAAATTGGATCAACTAGGCTTATTTGCACGGTCCACTCGTTCAAAGGCCATAGAATAACGCGTGAAATACTGTTCTAACAATACACCAATATATTTGCTTTTACAGTTTTTTAAGAAAATGATTTGTTAATTTATATTTGCCGTGTAGTGCCGGCTCAGAATCTCACTACCACTTTCTACCCACGGGTGTCGTAAGAGGCGACTAAGGGTATGGGGCTTTTTTAATTGGTTTTTTGGCGGTTTGGTTGGAGACCCATCACCAACGATACTTTATTTCTACCATCTTCTCCCCTATCAACTTCCAAATGAGGCCGGACGTTAGTAGCTCTGAAGCTCTGGCTACCCCTTTTTGGGATTTATGGCAGTGAGTATATGTATGTATGTATATAATTTTATATATTTTGTTTATGTTTTAGTAGTGTAGTGAAGCCTCACGCATTACTACGCTGCTATTTTTATTTTCAATAGAAGTACATATTTTATTTGTCTTCAATTTAATAACATAACATAACATAACATAAACGTTCACGCCGTTTATCCCCGAAGGGGTTGGCAGAGGTACCAATACTCCTGAACTCACATGGCAAGCGCCACCTAGTTTCCAGAGAAGGTACCCACGTTTTGCTTAGACAGTGTACTCACGTGATAGGGGGCAGGCCTATCGCCGTTTTGTACGAATACACTGTCACATGACTAAGTACAACTCAGCCATGTGGGTTTCCTCACGATGTTTTCCCTCACCGTTAGCAACCATGATAAATTAACCACACATATGACTTTAGAAAAGACAAATTGGTGTAGGCCCGTCCCAGGATTGGAACTCACGCCCTTCTGTTTTTCGGGCGGGTGTTCTACCCACTGGACTATCATGTCACTTCAATTTAATCTACATAGCATTTTGATTTATACATAAAACATCGCATTTCTTCTTTTTCTTAAAACATCGGAAATATTCCTCTCACCTATATCAATCATAATAACGATTTACTATTGTGTGCAAATAAAAAAATATTTTTCTTCTAATTCCGAAATAGAAAAACTCGATTCAGATGTACTCTGCCGTCGCGCCGCGTCGCTCGTAATCGTGGCGGTAATAAAGAGCACTTGTACGGATGCACTATAAAATCGCCAATCATAACGATCAGTGTAGGTCAAAGCTGTTAGTCGGATTTGTATAAATAGATTTGTTTTATTACCCATTTACTGTTTACAAGGAATATCGTATTATTGACTTAAACGTGATTTAGAACTACTTGGCGTGGATTAACTAGGAAATACAGATCTACTGTGCTGAATACCGATAGGGAATACGACCTAAACGTATGTACTCACGCCATTAGTTCCCATTAGGGTAAGCAGAAACTATCAATCGTCATTTTGTACTGTCGTGGCAATTTTTTGTACTTGATAAGTTGACGCCTGTCTTTTTAAGGACATTATCTATTTCATTTAAATGTTTCCTTTGTGGTCTTCCTCTTCTAAAGTTATAATCCCCGTTTGCTATTAATATATAAACGTAAATTCTTAGAGAAACTCGTGATAAATCTTAACATTGGATTGACAGTCAGATATGTCAAATGTGTACTGAAAGTCCTATCATAAATGTTTTAGTTTTTAGTTAATATTAATCGCTACTCCTCTGTATGTCTTAATCCATCTAAAGTACTAGTTATATTATATGAGGCCATGTAAAATTTATGACTATATCTAATTGCTTAATATTTTAACAGTAGCGTTATTTTTACTATTATGTACTTTAATACATACATACATACATATACTCACGGCTATATTTATAGAAGGGGTAGCCAGAGCTAAGGAGTTACAAATTCCTCAGCCACTTTTGGAAGTTGAGTGGGGAAAAGATGGTAGAATAAAGGTTGTTTGTGATGAGTCTCCAACCGCATCGCCCAAAAATCCCTTAAAAGCCCCAATACCGTTAGTCGCCTCTTACGTACACCCACCGGAAGAAATGGGGTAGTGCTATTCTATGCCGACACTACACAGCAAATATATATACTTTAATGTTAGTTTCAATAAATTTTGTGAAATACTACACCTACTACCTGCGAATAGAAGCTATCTGATCTTTTATAAAAGATAAAAAGGGAAGTGGTGAAAGATATATAACATCAATGTGGATGGTAATGTCAGTAGGACGACCACAGAGGACATAATTAGATCAAATAGAGAATGTGCTATAAAGAGCAGACGTCCGAACTGTAAAGAGTTAAAGTGCATTTCTGAAAAGATTGATGGATGTAAACGAACCTAGAGAGGTTTGCCACAGCGTCTCTGTCGTCCACTAATAGGAACTCATGTCGTAATTATGGGTATTTATGTACTGTATCTGAAAACGTGTAATGTGTATATGTAGGTTTGGTACTTCCAAAAGTGGATAAGGAATTTTTCATTCCATAGCTCTGGCTACCCCGTTAAGGGATTCATAGCCGTGAGTATATGTATGTATGTATGTAGGTATGTTTCTTTATCGAATCAAATAGGGAGTTGAAACATTCGGCCGTACTAATAAATCAGATCGGTGGCGTGGCGATCGCCAGTACAGATTACACTGTTTGATTATTTTCGTGTTAACCACATTTGTTTGAGTACGATTTTATGTTCAGTTTCACTAATAAAACTAATTTAATGATTTTCGATGATTAACAAAATAACTTGTAAACATGCAAGACCGTAAATGTCTTAGTTAAAGACTTATTTCAGATGTTTCTTGGATATTGAGTTTGATGGTTTAAACAAGAGGATATTTATGATTATGAGTAATCAATTGTTGTTAATCATTGCAATTTAATCGTTTATTCATCGTATACTTCATTTATTAGACGTGTTTTTATTCTCCTTTGTTTATTTAAGCTTATAGGAAAATGTATACAAGTAATGTGTAAGTAGTGCTGTGTAGTGTCGGCTTAGAATAGCACTACCCCATTTCTTCCGGTGGGCGTACGTAAGAGGCGACTAACGGTATTGGGGCTTTTAAGAGATTTTTGGGCGATGCTGTTGGAGACCCATCACCAACAACCTTTATTTTACCATCTTTTCCCCACGCAACTTCCAAAAGTGGCTGAGGAATTTCAAATTCCTTAGCTCTGGCTACCCCTTCTAGGGATTTATAGCCGTGAGTATATGTATGTATGTATATACAAGCAAATCGTAACGCTAAGAAAAGACACACGTATGCTATATCCTATTAGTTTTTCATCAAGGGTATTAATACGTTGAGATAAAAAGTAAAAAGTAAAAAAAAAAGTAAAAAGTATATTTATTAAAGAATTACAGCTTTCACAAATTTCCAGGGGTTCCCAAACTAGGCTTAGCCTGTACCTTGGGAAACCAATTTAATTATATAATATAATGGAATAGGCGCTTTAATCGAAGTATTACATGTTACATAAAAAAAAAAGTATGTAATAAAATTAAAAGAATGAAAAAGAAAAAAATAATAATTAAAAGACACGAACAACACAAAACAAAATGATGGACATAAACAAAGCAAAATGGAGGAGAGTTCCATAATGATAATATAATAGATCTATACATTACATTCGGTTTCATTGATATTATTTTATTTTATGAGTGTGAGTGTGTGTGTAGTTGTTAGTTTGTTAGTATTGACAAATATATATGAATAATGAATATTATATAGAATGTATATATAGTTTGTGTGTATGGTGTGAATATATATATATGAATATATATTTGAATATATGAGTATATAAATATAAATGAGATAGATGAGATGGAGCACCTTATTAACTAATTATTGATAATTATTGATATATGCTAATAATAATTGCTAATAATTGACTCTGTACTCTCGTAGTCCATGGAGCTTAACTGTGTCGTCACCTTTGATTTAAGTAGCGGTAAGGAGTCATCTCTTTGAATATTACACTTTTTGACTAAATTGTTGTATATGTGAGCGTATGCAAACGTACCTGTGCGTTTAGCAAAGCTGGTAGTTACAATAGGCATGACAATTTGGTGGACTCTGTTCGATTTAAGCAAGTTAAATTCGGATGATTTACCTAAGTTTCGGTGTGTGGTTAGACACACTTTTTGTAGATAAAGTTGTCTTACTGATAGAACTTCTGCCAACCTGAACAATTCATTTGTAGGGTGGGTCATAGGTTTACGGAGCATAGTCTTCAGTAATGCTCTTTGCGCCCTTTCTAGTTGGATAAGTACAGATTTCGCTGCACCTCCCCAGACCTCTATACAATAAAAAAGCAGGGATAGGCCTAGCGCGTAGTAGACTTGCTTTAAAACATCCATGTCAGCAGAACTTCGGAGGAGTTTCATGACACCGGTTACGCTCCTAGTTCTTTTAGCAAGCTTACTTATGTGAGCCTCGAATGTTAGACGTTCTGGTAGATGACATGACTATAAGTATTTCATAATATTTGTCATTGAAATTCATCATTGGCGATAGTTGGCAACAAACAAGAGCCAAAAAAACATTACTAGCACATTGAAATAAATAAAATAAACTAAACTATTTAATCATGTACTGATGTAATAGGACAAGCAAGGTTGTATAAATGTTCAAATAATTAAAATTACCCTTGGTACTGGTTAAGTTTATGAATATCATCGCATTTATACTGACGTTTTTATCTTAATCTTGCACATCTTCTTACTTAACCATGACGCATTGTTTTTGTTAATTGAAAAATACGTTTGTTTTTCCTTTGTTCAATGTCAATGGATTTTTTAAATACACGGCTGTATGTTACGTTTTATTTAGAGATAATAACTTGAAGAACTAAGTTTCTTCTCAAAGTGGTTAGTAGTTAATGCAGTTTGCAATCTTATAGTATCGATGTTTTTTGCCAAGATTGGATTGTTTATATTCCACCCTATTATCTTCATTATATCCTTACTTTAGATAAAATTTTATTATGACTATTCACTTAATTAAAAGAATATCTCAGCTACTTTGGAACTCTAATAGGAAAACATAGTTTTAAATAAAGAATGATTGATGACAGTGACAGAAAATTTCCTCAGTCGGTCGGAATTTCTATTTTCCTTTGGATTATAATAATGGTTTTAACTTAACTTTACAATAGTAAACACCACAACAAAATTAAAAACTCTATCAATATTTTTCCCTCACTCACTGCATCAACATCCCCTGTGCAACGGATGCCAGTAAATATAAATCACGTGACGACAATGAATCATGTGACACTATAACACCGTATTATCGCTCATTCAATAATTCACGTCAGCGCTCGGCCTATTAAATGATAGACCAGGAGTTTAGTTGGTAATGGAGCTATTGCATGACAGAATATGGTCTTCGCTGTAAAACGAAGTGTAATATACGCAAGGCCGTGCGAATGGTGATTGGGGTTATTATGACATTTCGTGTAATGCAGCAGGATTTTTAGGGGTTAATAATAGGTTGCTTATTACTATTTACGATCATGACACTTGTGTTTTGCGCAGTTTATCAAGTCGAATATTATGGTATTTTCTAAGATTTCTACGATTGCACATTATAATTGAAACAACTTTTGATTTTCGGATATTTTAATCGCGTGTTATTACATTATTTTTAAAGCCCGACGTTTCGGAAATTTTTCAGTTATCATGGTCACGGGAAGACTGAGGTGTTATATGTCATTATACAGTACTATAAAATTATTAATACTAACTACCTTCAAAAAAATTTAAGTTACATTTGCGTTTAATGTTCGCTATGTACAAAAAGATCTATTCGAATATTATGGTTTAGCCCAACATACGGAATCAATACAGGTTATTAACAGTATTAGCCGTCAGTCTCGGCTACTACCACAGTAATCATCTATGTTGTCGGAAAATGATTTGATTCAGCCAACAATATTCGAAGAGAGATATCTCACAAATATAATAGTTGATCTCGGGCAGAGGTACTAAACTTCTAAACCGCCCAGGAATTCGAACTCTCATCGTCTGCACAATAAGCGGTGTTCTACCTACTGATCTATCACGGTTGCTAAAAAATATACTAAAAATTAATTGTATAAATGTACGAATTTTCATTCCAAATGAAAAAGCTATATTGTTTAAAAATATTTGTAGCTACGGTATTCCAGAAATTACCGCATATGATATTAATCTTTGTTAGCATTGTTTCGAAATTTTCGGCTTAATCATTTCTTGTAAATCTGAGCGCTTCGAAAGAAACCAAATTAATAACGTTTCCGTTGAACAGGTGAAATGAAATGAAAAGTTTTTGAATGTTATCCTAACTTGCTGATATTATGTTTTTGATTGCTTTTGTTTGAATTTGTGTTTTGTCAAGATAAAGAAAATATATATATACCGGGTGACTAAGTCACGTGATGTTCAGGAGTATTAGTACCTCTGCCAACCCCTTCGGGGATACTCGGCGTGAACGTTTATGTTATGTTATAGAAAATATTTATATAGATAATAATATTATTTAGATATACTTAACGTCAATACAATTTTCTAGGGCTTAATCAATACCGTGCAGAGTTATATATTCACTTACATATCTCCCTAATGGGGTGGCAGAGGTACTTATACTTCTGAACATCTTCTCACATTTGTGTCATCAGCCCAGCACGAGCGACCTTTTAACTAGTTTTTCGCTCTTACTTAGTATCGTATACTGTCATCTCATCCTAACCGATATCGTGATGGTGAAATGGTTTTCGTGCTAGTCTCCTGGAGTTCATGTAAGTAATATTTTCAGTTGAATCTGTTAGGTTACTGAATTAAATAAAACTGCGTGCATTAAATTACGATATTTTCGATCACTGTTAAGACTAATTCCTAGTTCTACTGAAAATATATAATAACTGAATTATAATTTCCAAGAAACACGGCTTATTCATCATGTACTTGCACATCATACCAATCACTCGATATATTTCTGGTGTGCTGTAACTCTCAAAAATGGAAAATAAATCTCATAAACTCAAACTTGTAAAGCTCACTTACAAAATGAAACATTTTTCTACACCGCCGTAGACACGAAAAAATGTGTTATTATCGTAGCAAAATTTTTCGCCAAAATATCGCGTATAATTTAAGCGTTCTCATCAGAAAAGAATGACGTCACGTGCCGTGTCCATTCAAACCACGGCAGCGAAACATTTCCACGTTCACTTGCCACGTCACCCCCGTGTCTTTCGAGGGCGAGAATGCCAAATAGAAAAATGTGCCACGCCATTACTTAGCCGGTGAAAAGGTAGATGAAAACTGTGTTTCTTGTGATGGCTGAGAGCGGGAAGCGATTTTTTTATCTTTCAATGTTTTATATGACTTTGATAAACTTATAAAAAGATAAAAACTTTCAATAAAAAGGTGTATGTAGCAATAAAACGAATAAGCATATCTAACCTACATAAAAACACATTTTTTTATTAAAGTAAGTAGTTCCGAAGCTCTAACTATCCCTGTCTCGGGCTATGCAACCGTGAAAGTACAAACATATTAACATATTTAATATTTTACTCGCTCCGCTATTATCTCCGCTTATCTCCGCAACTGCGACCCAAAACAATGAAAAGCTAGGTGAACAATGCGGCCCGGCTCATCAGCAAGCACTGCTGACCCAGAAACGGGACGAAATGTCACGGAATGGACAACTCACCCTAAACAAACCAGGGAATTCGCTACGATTATCTACTCTTATTAATGTATTGAGAGAAATAAGATTTTATTGACATTTTGTTATGTTGGAATAACCGAAAAATTAATGCCTTTAAAAATTAACATACTTTACATACACGAACATAAATCCCAAAAAGATGTAGAAACTCAATAGCCACGTTTGAAAGTTGATAAGGGACAAGATGATAGAAATATAGTATCGTCTTCAAACGCATCGCCCAAAAACCACTTAAAAATTTCTTATACCCTTAGTCGCCTCTTACGACACCCGTGGGTAGAAAGGGTAGTGACATTCTAAGCCGGCACTACCCGGCAAAATTAAAAATCTTCTTAAAGGCTTTTCTCTTCATCATATGTTGTGTTTGGAAGTTAATTTCATATTTTTTTTATTTCAGGTAAGTTGAATGCGGTGCAGAATTTCATGAAACATGTAAGCAACCGACATCGTCCACTACGACACGACACGACGCCTAAACCAGCAAAACAGTTAATTCACTTTTTAAAATCTGTTAAAGATATTTTTCTACATCCATGGTTTAGCAGGAGAGCGGTAGGCTCACGATCCAAAGGTACCGGGTTCGATACCCGGACGCTAGAATAAAAAGTTAACTCTGATGATTTTACCTAGTGTGGTAGGATATCACAGATTTAATTACTTAGTAACATGAAAACTAAGATGATAAAGATGAAAAAATCATGGTCACAATAAAGGTAAAAGTTGTAAACCTGCCAACCTGCATAAGGCCAGCATAGTGGACTATGGCCAAATAACACTGTTCATGGTAGTCTCGTTTCCCCATATACGGGCTGTTATGAATGAAACATATTTTTTAATCGAGCACCATTAACAGACAGGTAATTTCAATGCCACGCATACGTGCGTGACGATCTCGACAATCACATGTGATTATTAACAAATAGTTATCAAACGAAAATTGCTGTAATAGTATTACCACTTTATACGACGGTATGTCATCGAGTTGTTTACTTTGTTTATTTATTACCGACTATTGGCTGTTTGAATTATGAATGCGGTGTAAAGTGCCGTTTTATAGACGGTTTTGTATGGGTCGTTATTTAATGGAAAATACGTTACTTTATTTTGTTATCCGATTAAATAGATTGTGTCGTTTTGTTTGGTGAATTTGTAGCTTCAATCATTTATGCATAGCGAACGTTTATTGTGATAAAACATATAACTTTAGTAAATTATTTGAAATTATATTTTTTTGCATGCTTACAAACAATATTTAAAACTTACGATGTAGTTCACCCTTTTTTCATCTCAAAAGAAACATACTTTAACCAATATTTATGAACTGTAACAAATAAGAAATTTAATAGGAAATCCTAATGTAATTCTCTTCTGTTTAAACAAATAGAGGCTTCGACGAAGGGTCTCCGGTACTTTCTGAGAATGGTCGCGTCGAACGCAACGAATTCCGAATTTGAAATTATGCAAAACATCAGTTACCGGCAAAAGGAATCATGACAGATCAAGATATTTACTTTTGCCGCCATTTTTTTTTCTTGCTTGATTCGATGAATAGTTCATTTTTCTTTGGTAGACTTTAACACATGGAATTGTGATCTTATTGATGTTTTAGTTTTGTACGCCCTATTTTTGTAAGCAGTCTAGTTTAATTCTATCAGGGGTCATCGACGTATCATTTCTAATATTTGTATCTCATTACTTATTTTCCGATGAAACAATGATTCCGAACATATTTGAAGTAAAAAAGGTATTATGTTAAAATAAAAACACAAAACATGAATAATGTCATTTTAGGACTTGATGAAATTTTCTAAAAATATATTTCGATTGTCCTATAACAAGTTACTCTGTCCAATATATGCGAAAAAAGCAATACTAGTTCAATTTGTAAAAATAAACAAATAACCATGTACACTAGTTTGAGCAACCAATCACATTCGTTTCGCAGTACTCCAATCAACTAAAAACCAGCAGTGTTATTTCTATTTGTTGAACTAACATACTCCAGGAGTAACCTAAATGGTGGTCGCTTCGAATATTTTTATTAGTATTGAAGTAAGGATATTCATAATCGTATAAGTGATAACATTCAGCCGCTCGTACTCAAGAGGCGAGATAAGGATGCAATCTGTTTTAGCATTCGAATCGAGTGGTCTTTTATATTTAGAATACATATTACGTTTTCAAGAGCAACTCAAATTTCGACGTAGCAACTTGTTTTGAAATTGGGTCTCTGTGGTTTCTACGTGAAATGGAGGGTATTTTTGTCCTCGCTACAGTGAATGATTATATCTTGGGAGTCGTGTGTTATTAAATTGTATGTCCTTCTATGTACTTGGTGTTGCAGTAGGGTGAACTATTTTAAACTGTTGCTTGATTTTATTAAATTAACATCGTTGTCAAAACGTGTCGTATGGTTTCGAAATAAGCGAAAGTGTTTAATATATACATTTATTTAAACACTATTGCATGCAAAACAACACACAAACAGTATTTTACAAAATAGGTAAAACAGGGTTGGACAAAAGGTAACCTAACATAACGAATTATAATACTTAGTATTAGCCTAGCAAAGGAATTGGAATACGCAACGCTTCGGTGCCTATTTTACATGTGTTTACGATACAAGTGTAGAATATGGGATTCTAAGCGCAAAATAGAATAAATTGTTCGCTATTTATTATGACCTTATAACGTAACGAGTAACAATTACACATAAAAGCATTTAAATAAATCATGTGAACTAAAAGTGTATTTTTAAGTAACATGTCAATAGTTGTGTAACCTGGAAAAAACCATTTTACATTTTATTTTTTAACCGACTTCAAAAAAAGGAGTGTTTTCAATTCGACCGGTATATTTTTTTTTTATTTTTTTTATTTTTTTTTATGTTTGTTCGCCGATTACTTTGCCATTTATGAACCGATTTTGATTATTATTTTTTTATTCGAAAGAAGATACTCCCAGATTGGTACCATGATGAGGATATCAGGGTCTGATGATGGGATCCTGGAGAAATTGAGGGGAACCCTCAAATTTTATAGGCAAATATACCGCGTTTTACATATTTTCTGAACTTATATTGGCATTTGCTTCTGAAAATCATATTGTTATGCTGCTGAGCTGATGATAGAAGGTGTGGATCCTCAATCACTAGGTATTAGGAAACAGTTCTTTCCACATTCTATATAGATTTATACTCCTCTTCGTAGCTTTTATGAAGAGAAGTACAGGTTCACTAAACATTTCTTTTGTTATGTTATTGTTACCGAGAAAGTACCATGAGACCAGGATCTGATGATGGCATCCCAGGAAATCGAGGGGACTGTCGAAACTCACAATTATGTGACAGTGTATTTGTTCAAAACGCCGATAGGCTAACCCTGTATAACGTGAGAACACTGCCTAATAAATCGTGGGTACTCTGAACAACAGGTGACAATGTCACGTGACATTCAGAAGTATTACTACCTCTGCTAACCCCTTCAGGGATATTCGGCGTGAGCGTTTGAGTCTTTCTTGAGATGTAGAATTGAAGACCATCGCCTTTCGAAGGATTTTAAGAACAATGTAAGGTTACATATGGTTGAGCCTATTTAATATCGTACTATAATAGAAATACCGGATGTACGAAGAATAATACAGTAACTGTCGCTTCCTCATCCGAGAGGCATCTTTGCCAGGTCTACCCATCTCTAAAACTCGTAAAATAAAATAATTTTTAACAAAAAGAAAACCGACTTCATAGAAAAACAACCGAAAATAAACAATCTAGTACTAAAAAGTACGAAATAAGTTTTTTTAATTGAATATGAGTACTGTGATTGATACCTTAGCAATTTCTTTATTCCACACGCGTCAGTTCAACTTACCTAAATATTACAATTCTCTTAAATTAATTTTTGAGTCGGTGCCAGACAAACAAAAGTAAATTCACCCTGCTATCTATCTCTGATTATTACAATCTAAACAATATATATCTATCGCCTAACGTTTTAAATGATAATACGTACAAAAATCAATTTACCCTACAACTACAAGGTACCCTACATTTTACATGTATATGAAGTGCGAAATACACACTTCTTATTATCAATTATCATCGAGGCTGGCACCGGCTCACAAATTAATTTAAGAGAATTTTAAGATATAGGTAGGTTGAACTGACGCGTGTGGAATAAATAAATTGCTAAGGTATCAATCACAGTACTCATATTCAATTAAAAAAACTTATTTCGTACTTTTTAGTACTAGATTGTTTATTTTCGGTTGTTTTTCTATGAAGTCGGTTTTCTTTTTGTTAAAAATTATTTTCACATCATGCATCAAACTTTTTATGTGCTTTAAATTGAAAATCCCTATGGCCTTTAACAATAAAAATCTTTTTTTTATGAAATTGTCACTGGCGTGATTTATATTGTATAACTTTGTTTACAATAACTTAAACCGAATGATCTTTCAAAATACTTATTATTCCAAAATAAATGTAGGGCATTTAAGTGTAATGTTCATAGATATGGAGGCATAGTGTATATTTTTTCACGGAAATGTGGTCAATTTTACATAAACCTTCAAACATCTAAAGATTCCCTCAGAACTAAATTGATTTCGGCCACGTTCTGCCTATCATTTGTATCATTGCGTTCCAGTTATTCTAAACCTTATTACACTGGAATAAGAGTTACATAAAAATGAAATTGATAGTTCCATTACGCGTTTAGTGGCTGCTAAGGTTATTGCGGTCAGCGAAAAGCAGTAAAGATATTTTTTGCATTCATATAAAATGGTTTGGGATCTCCGGAAATGTGGAGCGTTTCTTAAAAGGTTTTCATATGATTTAATTTAGATTTGAAAATGTACATAGTTATAGTGTTAGATAAACATACATACATACATACATGTACTCATGGCTATAAATCCCTAAAAGGGGTAGCCAGAGCTGAGAAATTAGAAATTCCTCAGCCACTTTTGGAAGTTGAGTGGGGAAAAGATGGTAGAATAAAGGTTGTTGGTGATGGGTCTCCAACCGCATCGCCCAAAAATCCCTTAAAAAGCCCCAATAGCGTTAGTCGCCTCTTACGTACACCCACCGGAAGAAATGGGGTAGTGCTATTCTAAGCCGACACTACACAGCTAAAGATAAAGAGCCGATGAATCTATTTTGCTCGTTTTACTAGGTTGTTAGTAAAACTTTGAGTTGTAAGTGGTGTTTACGTCTTCAGCACACAGCCGTTGACACAATAAAACTTATCTAGAGCTTTGGATTTAACTGCATACGATTGTAATGATAAACTTAAAAGCACTAGATTTCCTTATGATGCTCACGGAGAAAAACGGCGCGCATTGATCTAGACACTAATCTTATTTGATTATGTTCTATAATACCCAATTTTATATAAACCGATTATTCACTCATAAAAGAATATAAAATTCAAACGTTCTGTTTATTTTCTGTACTACCGATCCCAATGCATTTATCTTTCCCAATTGTACTATCTCCTTAAATATGTTGCATACAATACGAAACATCGCATATCATCATATTCACACGCGCATCGATTATAAAGGTTTACGCAATGTGACCGTGCAATCGAAACGTGCGTGCGCGCATCCCCCCCCCCCACTTGCGCGAGTGTGACCGTGACCGACCACTTTCACTGACCGTTTTTGGCGTTCACGTGTTTTTTGTCTCTTTCCCTCTCACCTTGTAGGGCGCACAGTGAGCAGTGGTTCCGAACGTGTCTGCGTTTATTTCAAACTGGATTCGATGTTGGTATTGACAAGTTGATTTTTAGGCTTGTCGGCTGTTGTTATGTGATATTTCGTCATATGTATGTTATGGTCGTAATCGATTTGCAGTGAGATAGTGTGGTGGTAGGGTCTGTCCTATGCCACCTGTTGGCAAAACTCGTTTTATAAAACTGTTTGGTGTTTGACTTTCATCTTTTTTTAGTGGTAAGGTGACTCAGCTCAAGAGTCTTCAACTTTGAAGCTTGGCTACCCTTTTTATCCCGTGTAGATATGTGCGCAGACGTAAGACGTATCCCACCAAAAACATTAAATGTAAAAAAATGCCAAGTCTCTCGATGCAGTCTTTCCATCGTAAAAAGTTTTGAGATCTCATAGAAGCCAAGTCCTATTCAAAATATTTCGTAGTTATAAATCAACATTTAGTAATTGTATCAATAGTTTTCTTTATATTATAATTATAGTGACTTAGCAATGAGCACAAGAAGAAACAAATAAAACGGCATATTTGGAGGAGTTGAAAGTTACACACACCGCATGCGTAAACATTAATATCACAAAATTAATTTTCTTTTGGTTTATCCGTGTCGTCCCAACCGAATTTCGGCAACGGCAGTCAGTCTTAGTGCACTCTCGATTCATTTACTTTCATAAAGCGATGGCCCGTAAGGTATTCTTAATTATTGTATTGGAGCATGTAGTCGGTAGTGACCATCATGATTCACACATAACAAATAATCTGATCACTGGTCTCGTCAGTAACATTTGCACATAATTCCAGGCAGCAAGCAGCTTTTAATTTGTGCTCATTGCCAAGTCACTATAATTATAATATAAAGAAAACTATTGATACAATTACTAAATGTTGATTTATAACTACGAAATATTTTGAATAGGACTTGGCTTCTATGAGATCTCAAAACTTTTTACGATGGAAAGACTGCATCGAGAGACTTGGCATTTTTTTACATTTAATGTTTTTGGTGGGATCTCATTTATTTTTTGTAAGTGTATTTCTTTCTTTTACTTTTAGGTGACCTCACAATTTCTTGGACGTCAGCTACTGCTTTGCTTAGAACCCATCCTCTATCTCTATCTCTTTTGTTTCTTCTCTGAGGCTTCGTTACTTCTAAGGTAGACAAGTCTGGGCGATATATACTTCGGAGTCGATTATTTTCAGCTATTGCTGTCTCCTGAGCTTTGATACTACTAAAAGTTATTACATTACACATTCATTCATTAAATGTAATCCACCCAAACTAGTCACTCTTGAAAGGGCCACGTATGCTTGACCACAGGTAAAAACTGAAGAACCTATATCCATCATTGCCTTGTTTAGGCTCAGCCCCTGACTCTATGGTTATAGCATAAGCTATGCATATGGGGAATTGTTCCCGATGAACATACGCTCTAGATATAATTTCAAATTTGGTTTTAACAGCACAAAGTTCATATGAGTGGTCATTACTAAATTTGATTACTATTGTTTTTACTTTCTTAAGGTCCTCAGGATCATACTTTACACTTTGTACTATACCGATGGAACCATTTACTAAACCTAAACTAACGTCAATATTTCTTCTTAGCATCACTTTTGCTCCTATTTTTATTACTATATTCTCCTCTAGGCCTGCTGAAAATATAAAGATGATGCCTCTATGACAGCTATATATATGCAAACTAAATACAACTAAACTAACTAACAAATAGCTAACTAAATAAATATATATTCTACTAACTTACAAACTATAACTAAACTAAACTAAATAACACGTAAAGTTCTCCGAATATCAATTATCACTACAATATTTTTTAGTTTCGAAATGGGTTTTCATAGACAGATGGCGCTATCAAATGAAAATTATCGAATTATTTTGAAGTACTACTTACACTGCGCTTTGTAACGAAACCATAGCGCGATTCAGACAGCTACAACGCCATCTATCGAGCGCGCATACAATATTTATCGCAATACAATGGAGTTTTAGCTTTATTAATTTAATGAACTTTATGTATTAATTTGTATTAATGATAGTCTATGTATTACATTTATATTATTCTTTTCTATTCTATGTATGTATTCATCCAATTGAATAGGTACTTGAACAACGAACAAAGTTAACAATGCAGTCAAAATCCATACATAATGTTCTTGCCAAACCGCAAATATAAAATTGTTTTCTATGGCATATAATTTTTTAATGTTTTTATAATTTTTCCTTTATATGTGGCTAATGACCTATCTTGGTGCAAAATTTGAAGTTTCTAAGTCTGCTAGAAGTACCTTAGATTTTTGATGATCTGTCAGTGAGTCAGTGAGTGACAAAATGGTGTAACTTTGATCGACCGTAACTCCTAAACTATTAATTCATTTGGCGTGTAATTTCGAACTTAAGCTTGTTCTAATGCGTACTATTATTCACCGAAAACCTAAACTCCTAGCTTTGTCCACGTCGAAGATATAGGGGGGGCGAAACAGCCGCGAACCGCTTCGAGAAAAGATGGTACGGCCGTGCCCGTTTTGCTCGAGACTTGGCAGGGGCACTGCCGTGCCCCCAGATGTATAATATGGGCTGTGTAAGAAATGTTTGAAATATGCTGACGAAGGTGATATTATGGGTATTAAAAATACTGAAGTTACTTTTCTATCCATGAAATGTAGGCTTAGAAAAACACTACCCCATCTCGTTCCATTGTAAACGATGTGGCTGAAAAGCTATTCCTGACGATCCTTTAATTTCTTTAAAGAAAATTACATGGTACCTTTCATTGACAGTTTGTTCATATGAACTCGAGATATGTTTTAGTTTTTATGCTCTGACCCTTAATCGAGGATAAATTTGTTCCCATGATAAATATTATAATGGATTTCTGGACAAATGGCTGACTTTAGAGGACCTTCATGATTGTTACTCGCAGTACTCATCACCAAGGTTTTATTTTATTGCATTCAAATGCGTGGAAAAGTTAACTCGTACTAGATAGAGCATAACTAACAGCAGACAATTGAGCGGATCTTATGTTGTCACAAACTTATTATCAAGCATTTGCATGTACGTTAGTTGTAACGTGTATTAATATTCTAGAGGGATTTTCGGCATTTCGCTTTGATTTCAAACCTGTTTGAAGAAAATAATTAACACCAGAATGTATTTTCACTGCCATATCAGCTTACAATATTAGTTCCAATTGAAGTAGGCCAAAAATATCGATCACCTTTATGTCCGATCCTAGTAAACCTCTTATGATTCATAAATATAAGACAATAAAAGGATTCTCTTTTAATTTTCTATATTGTACCTTAAAATTCTTCTAGATTGACACCAAAATAGTAAGAGCATTCAATCTCAGATTGGGGCGCAAGTTAGCAATTTAATTACATTCTAATTTATTGTTAGGTTAAGTTAGAATTTTTGATGTATCGTTTAATATTATTATATTACCCATATAATAGTCCACCGAATGGACGCGTCAATTCGGTGGTCTTGCGTCATTGAGACGAGGGGTCAAGTGGCAGTTCGAGTGTGTCCTTGATGTCCGAGTTATTTGTGTGATGTAAACTGTACTCGTACATCATCATAATGCATACTTATTGGTATTTAAATAATTTATTGATTACTTTGGCTTTGAAGTACTGGAGAGTAGTTTCTTATAAAATCAACTGGTGGATTGGCCTTCGTTTGTTTGTTCGGCTTAATAGTTGTTGTTTAAATTAATGAGCTATAACTTTTAAATTTTAGTTTTGTCTGTATTTGTAGTTGTATTAAGTTAATTGAAATTGTTATTCGGCAATAATTATTTTCTTTTCCAAATATCAATATTCAGCCATTCCAAACATCACAATAAGAAATGGTTTTACATTTTTGTGAGTCTAAAATCTAGAACGTTTGCATCTCATTTTAATGTCAAAATAATTTATTAATGAGTTAATCCTATGCTTCAAGGTGTTGTGATTTTTTCATCATTAAATTATGAAGAGCTTTTTAGCTCCGCCATATCTTGTTTAATTAGGTCAAAATTAAAAGTTTAAATAGCGTGCTAATATACATATTATTAACATTGAAAACAATTTAATCTTAACATGCAATAACATAAACATAAACTTTCGTGCCGAATATCCCCGAAGGGGTTGGCAGAGGTACTAATACTTCTGAACATCGCGTGACTTTGTCACCTGGTGTTCAGAGTACCCACATTTCGCATGGACAGTGTACTCACGTGATAGGGGGCAGGCCTATTGCCGTTTTTGTACGAATGCAGTGTAATAAGTATAAGTCATATAAGTAACATGCAATAGTAATATTTAAAAAGTAATACAGTAAAATAGAAACTAAAACGGTTTCACTTTTTTTAATTTTAACATCATATTCCTACTGCAATAAAAAAATTACTTAATTCGTTATATAATTTTGTTGAAAGGCGGTGACATTAATACGAAAGGTTGTAATTAGCTTTACCCTTCTTTAATTTTTTGCTTCTTGATATTAATTTCCTTTTTACAAAAGGGTTGAAATAATATAATAAATATCAAATTTTCTATTTAAGAGCCGCTTAATTATGACAACGGAAGTATGAATATTAGTCGGTTTGCTATCGTATAATAATTACTACCCAATACCTACTGTAGGTGAAAAATAAATACCTAAATAAATATTGAATATTTGCCATGCATATTTTTACTATCCTATTCATGTAAGGTATAGCTGATTATACAAGACTTAAATTTGTTTATTTCATAAAGAAAATATTACAATCAAATATTGGAATAACTCAACTTATTCGCAGTAACTCATCCAGCTAAATACTTGTTTAAAAAAATCTTGTTAAAAACCTGAAATAGTTAGCCTGATTAAAATAATAAATTTCATCAGCCCCTTTAAGAAAGATAACAAGATGGTCAAAAATGTATTGTTGGTGATGAGGTTGATGATTTCAAAACTTTACACACCTTACAAAACTTTTGTCACACCATTTGCCTAATAAGTTAAGAAATGAGGCAGTGTTTTTCTCAAGCGACACGCCACTAGCAGTAATTCAACACCTGTATAATCTGTTGTCTTTTTAAACTATTCTATATTTAATTATATACTCAGGGTATTCAATTCCAACCTTATGAAACTGAATAAATATTTTTGTATTCTATTTTTTGTATCTTTGTAAGCTTCACCAGTCACCACTTTACAAATAAAAAGTTCTGCCTTTCGCTTCAACTTTGTAAATAAGTAATTCTAAAATAATGGTGTGAGTCTCGCATGTGAATCCACATTTATGACGCCCATTGCCAACAAACATCTAACATTGACTATTGCAGGGAATATGTGTGAATTGTGATTGTAACTTAGGTCGCCAATTTTAGTGTTTAGCCGTTACTTGAGTAATTGCACTTGAGTTCAAATACAACTTCCTTGATAATTAGCACTGTATTGACAACTGGCGTGTTTGTTGTTGAGGAGGCTTACCACTGTGGAGAAGGGTCATATTATCTTTGGATATATTCCCTTTGATTGATGCTGTGTAGTGTCGGCTTAGAATAGCACGACCTCATTTCTTCCGGTGGGTGTACGTAAGAGGCGATTAACGGTATTGGGGCTTTCTAAGGGATTTATGGGCGATGCGGTAGGAGACCCATCACCAACAACCTTTATTTTACCAGCTTTTCCCCACGCAACTTCCAAAAGTGACTGAGGAATTTCTAATTCCTTAGCTCTGGCTACCCCTTTTAGGGATTTATAGCTGTGAGTATATGTATGTATGTATGTATGTTATTATTGTACCTTCGTATAACAAAATGTTCATCTAAATTGCTTTATTGTTTCGTCTTTTTAAGACACCTTTTCACATAGTTGGGCAGTTACACTATTTATTTATTTTACATACATACATATACTCATAGCTGTAAATCCCTAGAAGGGGTAGCCAGAGCTAAGGAATTAGAAACTCCTCAGCCACTTTTGGAAAGTCGAGTGGGGTAAAGATGGTAAAATTAAGGTTGTTGGTGATGGGAAGCCCCAATACCGTTAGTCGCCTCTTACGTACACCCACCGGCAGAAATGGGGTAGTGCTATTCTAAGCCGACACTACACAGCAAATTTTAATTATACGCAAATGTTAAACTAGAAGCATTATTAATATATATATATATATATATATATACATGATAACGACATGATAGTCCAGTGGGTAGAACACCCGCCCGAAAACAGAAGGGCGTGAGTTCCAATCTTGGGTCGGGCCTACACCAATTTGTCTTTTCTAAAGTCATATGTGTGGTTAATTTATCATGGTTGTTAACGGTGAGGGAAAACATCGTGAGGAAACCCATATGGCTGAGTTGTACTTAGTCATGTGACAGTGTATTCGTACAAAACGGCGATAGGCCTGCCCCCTATCACGTAAGTACACTGTCTAAGCAAAACGTGGGTACCTTCTCTGGACACTAGATGGCGCTGCCATGTGAGTTCAGAAGTATTGGTACCTCTGCCAACCCCTTCGGGGATAAACGGCGTGAACGTTTATGTTATGTTATGTTATACATTGAAAGATATTTAACATCCACAGTCTCCGTATATACTTAATATGCCGTTCAATAATCAGAGTTGATAACACATGGAACACATTTGACGCTACTAGATAACTAGTAAGTACTTTGGAGCAGGCAGACACTATCAATCGTCTTGAGCTTCGTTAACATTCATCAATTTAATTTAATATGCTATAATTCCTCAAAGGAGTGAGTAGATACAAGTAGACATACCGTCTTGCTGTTTGTCTTCTCACGTAATTCTCACTCCCGCCGCGCAACACTCGTAAAACAACAAAGCGACGTACACTGTTGAATATATTAACTAACACCTTGCGATAATCTGCAAACCTGTATTAGGAACTTGCAATAAATCTTTAGTGTCCTACCACATGTGTAGGATTTGCAGTAGTGATTCTCGTATTACCTGGCATGGTAACAAATTTGTTGCCATTAGTGATAAATATGCAACTTGTAACCTTAGAATTGGTAGATTGCTGATAAAGCAGTTTTTTTCATTACCATATCATCTGATAAGATTGCTAATTAATTATAAAAAATAAAAAAAAAAAAAAAAAAATTCATTTTATACTGACGGCTGTCAATCGTTAAAGTTCGTCAGCCCCTTTTGGAATTAGAGAGGAAATAAGATTTAAAATAAAAAATGTTCTGTGGTGGATCTCCACTACAATGCCCAATAATGTATTACTATTAATCGCTTCTTACTCCCTGCGGGAAGAAATGTGCTATTTAAAACCGGCACTTAACAACAACTTTTACTAATTGTATTGAGTAATTGTTCACTAAAGCATAGATGTACTAAAAAACGTTAGATAGGTTATTTACGAGGAAACCGGCCCTTACGAGTGGCACCGATTGCGGCAGATGTACGCACACCACTGGAAATATATCCAAACAACACACCAAGAAATACATTTGAAGTGTAGGCGAGATAGCACATCTCATAGCAAACGCTAAAAAGAGATAAACATATTTTCTCTGTACCGACGTGAAATATAACACTAACGGTCGTCCGTTTGACAAAGAATAATTTAGACCTATACATACGATACACCTAATTTATTATAAATTATAATTGAAACGTTAAAAATTTATAATGCTTACAAATGATAAGTAATCCCATCATTTTAGTAGTTTTTCTACTATAGTTTGTGCAAAATCTCATCCCACACAGCGGCATTCTCGATTATTTTGATAATCAAACACGCCAAAACAGGTGAACGGAACAGGAAAACCTACGGTTTTTTATTAGTTCATCTATGCACTAAAGGGTATTAAGGTTTTCTTTTCAAATTTAACGCTGCTTACAAGAAAAACAGCTTTCTGTATTTGCTGGGTTATATTTGCTCGCTTTTTACAAAACTTTTTGAACTCTGAGGCTAGCAAATTAATAAGTCAAGATAAATTCATAATGTATCAAAATTGACAATTCTGGACAAAAATAACACAAAAACCCACAATATTAACAAAACAAATTATTTCACGCACGACCTCAGCACGCAACACGGAGTAGATAAGCAAAAATACAAACGAAATTTCGAGAGCTCGTATAATCTTTTAGTCGCATTAATGTCAACCCTTTGAATAATATTAGCGTCAAACTTGAAACGGAACGATAAGATTGTCGTTTCGAGCCACATGTCAGCTAAGACCAAAGGTGAAATGGCTTACGACTTACGACCCACGTTGGAAATTTCTTCTTGTCATGTTTGCGATTTTGCTCTTTAGGCATTTTCGAGATTTCTTTTCGGCTTATGTTTCGAATTATACTGAAGTTGGTTTGGAATGCTGGTATTCGCGATGTTTTCATTATATACTTGAAAAATTTATTAGGCGAAGAGGTTGTTGAATTGTTAGAAACGAAATAAAGCTTACAAAAATACATTAAAATGAAATGAAAGAATAAAAAAATCAATTTTACAAACTACACACGATAAGTAAAAATAATGCATTAAAAATAAATATTCATTTTATTCTGTAAAAACATAAACAGCCAATTATGCTAATGTGAAGTTAAATTTTGGCATATGTTATACTGTTATTTACATAAATAATAAAACACCTCTCTGTCACTCCTTTGCTGAATCCGGGGTGGTGCGTTGAATCAATCATTAGAGGAATATATATTTATAAAATTAATCGTAATCATTAGCTCGTATTTTATAATACAGTGCCTAAAAGCACTTTGAGGCTGTTTGGTTCATTTTGCTGCGGTTTTATAATAAAATCGTAATTGGCATAATTATTGTATTGTGCCGTTCGTTGTAACTAACTATATTAAAACAATTACCGGCTTTTATGAGAGTGACCACAAATTAATGTCTGGTTTATATTCAATAAATTATAAATTTAATAAATAAAGTTGATGTTGTGCATACTAGATGCTTTTTGTTAAATTGTATGACTAGTTGTTTAGGATTCTTCCTAAACTCCTTTACAGTTTTTACTTTTTATATTCTTCAAAAATTGTGCAGTTATATAGCTTGCTAAAATAATAACATACATACTAACACCCAAACACCGATTCTTCTCAAGCAGACAGTCTACTATGTAATATTTATACTTTTCATTTAATAAATTTCATGAATTAAAACTATAAGCCCTCAACAACGCACTCCCAACCGAATCCCTGGTATTTAATTAAGCTGTCAAAACAAGAAGCTAAAAGAACAGCAGCGAAAAAATCCAAATGTTATGAGCCAGGCTGATGAGCACATTAGTTGAGCGTAATTATAAAGAACATGTTGAGAGACTAAATAAACCGCAACAAGTGCCAGCCAAAAGGTTAATGCTGCATGGTTAACCTTGTAAAGCCTGTGTGAGCCGATAATTGAAAGCTTGGTTCGTCAATGTTTTTTTCACCTCACTCGATAATTTAAAGGCTTAAGCACAAATTATATATTCTCGAGATAATCGCATCGACGATAATGAAATCCACCGCTTAGTATCTCGGTGCTCCCGAGTATTACAACTGTTCGGAATACGGGCTGAAATTGAGTTTTTATATGCAATTAAGGGTCTGCAGGTTTTCTTGCACATTTTCGAGCCAAACTTAAACTTAACATAAACACACGAAGAGAAAATCCTAGACATTTTATTAATTTATTGACATAATTAAGTAATAGCTAAAGTCAAGAAAAAATGGATATTGACATATTGAGCGAGGAAATATTTGATTCTCGAATTTTTTTATTGTTACAAAAGTGTATTGGGTCTGGTTTCTCAATCCGGACAACCGTGTGCCACAGGAACAGGTGCTCTTTCAAAACCTAGAAGTAAAAAACCCAAGGCGTGACTTATCAAAAAATATAACTCACGAGTTTCCTTGTAAAAATATGTGAAAGTATTCTATGTTTTTCTTGTCTAAATACGTCGAATGGCACGCAGACCTTGAGTGGAAAAAGTCAAAATCATTAGGCTAGTAGTGTGGCCCGTTAGTTCCCCATCTGCCGCGGAACCCTAGAAAAACTTTTTTGATGATCATTACGTGAAGTTCCTCAATTCATTTTATTTTTTATCGATATGCTAAAGCCTTCGTCAAATCATTATGTGATAATAGTAGTGCGGCCTATTTAAGTAGTTATTACTTGAAACTTCCAAGCTATTTAATTTTTTATCCTTAGCCTTGTTATCTCAGAACTCTGAATAAAATCCTTGTTAAAATCTTGTCTTGGCTGAGACGCTAATTTCATCAACATCAAAATGGCAGTTAGTACCACGATGAATAGCGTTAAGTATTTTGCAAGATTAACTTCTCTCCTCTTTCATGAATAATCTTTTGTTAGTAGAATATTATATTTTATTTATAAGCTTTACACCTTATGGTGTATCTTTTATTAAAAGCTGCCTTTTAACTTTGTGGTGCACAATCCGATGTCGTATGGGTTAATGTTCATATAATATCCATAGATCATTTACACTTACCTAGTTCCTAAACTCATTGCTATTATCCCTAGAAGTTGTTGCCAAAGTTTGCAATCTAGAATACATTTCTTCACTTTTGCAATTATTTTGCTCTAGAAGAATATATTACAAAGGCGATAGGCCTGCCCCCTATCACGTGAGTGCACTGTACAAGAAAAACTTTGGTATTCTGATTACCAGGTGACAATGTCACGGGATATATAACGTGAATGTTTGAGATTTGAGTATTTTTTTAGTAGAATATATTAATTATCTAACAATCTGTGCATAATAATAACGGACCATGCCCAAAAAAACCCGCAACTCCAGTTGAAATTGAAAATACTTAATCTTTAATCAATTATATCACGTGCAATCAACAACATTCAAGCGTAAGGCTTATATCTAAGTAAAAACAACTTTTAGCTAAAGCCTGAGACCTGATAGCAGTCAAGTTCATATTTATAGGTCCAGTAAAGTTATTAATACCTTTATATGATAAGAAATATCTGCTTTGAAGTTAATTAGCGTTAATATGCGACTCATGATCGCACGGAGATGACTTTAATCTATGGCGAGCGTTGGTAAAAGGAATGTCATTTAATTTAATTTATTACTTGGGAATGCTTTAGCTTTATTTATGTGTATGAAGACGGTTCTAGTCGTTGATGATCAAGCGTTTTTGTTAGCTCGGAATCAATACAATTGATATAAAATGTAATTGCAATAGGATGACAGGTTCTGCCTTGATGTAAGGTGGTCCTAGTTTAGAATAATATATACGTAATTAAAATAATGTAAAAAAAATAAATGACCTCATTTTTTTTGTTTTGGATGGTTTTTCAAGTAACCAATTTCAGATATTCATTCATCTATTAAAATTTAACATGATCTTCAGTCTAAGTTTTTTTTTATTGTGTAATTAGTACACAAACATATATTCGTAGAATACAAAATCTTATTTAGTTAGATGGTTGTCTTCTTATCTTATTGCGGTTACTTGTTGATGATATAATTTATACATTTTTAAAACTGCGCTTTCTACTTAACTTATAATCTACCCTAACATTTACAATGTTCATTTTTTTTCATTGACCTAACTTACGACTAATTCTTCTTGTAAGCTTCGCGAACCGGTTTCTCGTTTTTATGCCGGCATTACGTTCTGAGGTAAATAATAAATGGGATTCCCGAACTCGACTCCGTAGTTATTTTTTTGTACAAATTTTGAAGTCCTGTCAATTAATGTTTGAAGAAAGCGTGCCTCAGGGTATAAATTTGTAATTTAGTACCCAAAAACGTTTCATGTTGCATTTATATTTTTATGAAAGTTATTTCCATAGCCGATGCATAGTTTATCAAACAATTTGTTCTAAACAAAAGTAGAACAAGAGGCAGACAATAAAATCTGGCCAATAAAGAATCTCATTGAGGTCGCGAGCACTTTGTGAAGTACCGAAATAGCGTTAAACGTTCCTTCCTACAGCTCTTTGATGTTTTATTCTCTCGTCTAATAATTATTCGTATTTGTTTTTCTTTCGATTCCATTTTACACGCTCCTTCAATTACTGGTAACCTTTTCATGTTTACTGGTCGCTTATTACTTGCTTATTTTCCTGAGTGAGACTGTTTAGTGTTTATATTTGATATTTGAGCGCTTGGAAATGGCCTTTAATTTTATTATTTGTTGTCCTTATCAGTTTTTTATATTTTTAAGTTCTTGTTAAAGAAGTAATTATTAAGGAAATGGATGAGTAACTGAGTCTTTTGTTTCGCTACAATTAAAATACAAGTACTTGACTTCGGCTAATATACTTACATTCAACGTCGTAGAAATTTGAAAATACTGTCATTTTTATTTGGACCGCACGTTTTTTATTTATATTAATTGATCGAAGATTAGAATTACCAAATAAATAAATAATATACGGACATATGATACACAGATCAAGTTAGCCCCAAACCAAGTAAGATACGATAAATTTAATATTATAAAATACATATGCCGTGTAGTGTCGGCTTAGAATAGCACTACCCCGTTTCTACTGATGGGTGTACGTAAGAGGCGACTAACGGTATTGGGGCTTTTAAGGAATTTTTGGGCGATGCGGCTGGAGACCCATCACCAACAACCTTTACTTTACCATCCTTTCCCCGCTCAATTTTCCAAATGTGGCTGAAATTTCTAATTCCTTAGCTCTGGCTACCCCTTCTTGGGATTTATAGCCGTGAGTATATGTATTTATGTATGTACATATATGATAAACACCCAAAACTAAGAAACAATCATCGCTAACGATGTCTCCGGACCGAGAAGATTGTCACCTATCCACTCGGCCACGGCTGTTGTCAAGATTAACTTCTCAAGATTAAATAGTAAAGTTCTTTCGTAAACTAATACTTTTCCTCCTAGACAGGCTTGATTTTTTGCTCCATACGCATAGTATAAAAATATTGTTATCGAACAATGATGATATTTATTGCTAAACGTATTTTTAGATGCTGACATCATACCCGCATGATTTGTTTAATGAACCTGACATGACTGCGGAATCGTGATCAAGTATGTGTTCGAAGACGAACTAAAACATATAATAAAGTGTACTGTGCAGTTAACTTTATCTTTACGACCTATTTTCGTTAATTGGTAGTCATAAAATATTTACTGAAACCACAGATAATATCAATCTTGTTGAAACTAATAGTTTGACACTGTCTTGTAACTATTTAGTTTTGAGAGGTATTCCCAGAAAAGATTTGTTGTGGAGATGTTTTGGGGAGGCCTATGTCCAGCAGTAAACGTCTATTGGCTGATGATGATGATGTAGCCGAAACTACTCAGCAATAAATAAACATGCACAGATACTAGATACAGATAAAAAACCGGGGCTTGTTATTTATATACACATATACTCACGGCTATAAATCCCTAGAAGGGGTAGCCAGAGCTAAGGAATTATAAATTCCTCAGCCACTTTTGCAAAGTTGCATGGGGGAATATGGTAAAATAAAGGTTGTTGGTGATGGGTCTCCAACCGCATCGCCCAAAAATCCCTTAAAAGCCCCAATACCGTTAGTCGCCTTTTACGAACACCCACCGGAAGAAATGGGGTAGTGCTATTCTTAGCCGACACTACACAGCTGTTATTTATATGCAGTGTTAATATTGTTCTAATCATGGTGGTTATCGCAGTAACCTTATGTATTGCAGTGACGATGACACTTCAAGGTACTCGAGTGCATTGTATTTGTAGTGATGAATATTTCACGGTATAATTTTCCCCAATCAGACGTTTCGATCAGTAGGTGATAAGAATCTTGCAGAATACGAACAATTGATAATACGTTTTTGAGTCTGAAGGAGTTATGGTTTTGAAATACGAAATTTAAATGATATATAACATAAGTGAAGGAAGGTTACATTAGCTATACCTACAGCTCATAAAAGCTAAATCCGTTTGGAAGTCAAAAAGCGAAAATGGCAGAAGAAAAGTTTTGATGATAAACTTTCAACAACAGAAAAAAGTTGACCTCGAAGCATATAGAAGTTTCATAATCTCAAATGTCTATGGCAAGCTTAAAGAACGTCTAAATAAAGATTGTGAGTGGATTTTAAATACAGCTAAGAGATTCCTTGGTACGTAAATTTAAATAATTTTCAGTAGTCTCTGCCTTGACTCATTCATCACAACATTGTTCTTTAAGCAAGACTTTAACTTAAGTATGAAAGACACACACAGCTTCGTTTACATCCATCAATCTTTTCATACATGCTCTTTTATTCTTCATACTTCGAACGCCAGCCTTTTTGAGCACAGCTAGAGAGGTTTGTCAGGATCGTACGAAATGGCGATCAATAGTCTCTGCCTACCCCAATGGGAACTAATGGCGTGAGTATATGTATGTACACACACAGAGAGGGTAAAAGTATTGGTAAAACAATATTTTAGCATAACTCTTCGCGTAACGTTATATAGGCAATTTATTTTCATAGTGGACAT
Source organism: Bedellia somnulentella (assembly GCA_963576735.1). NCBI lineage: Eukaryota > Metazoa > Arthropoda > Insecta > Lepidoptera > Bedelliidae > Bedellia > Bedellia somnulentella. Next base: position 18,347,819 of record OY755175.1, on the reverse strand, counting down.
ATGTCGAGGTAATGATTTAGTACCAACTTTTTACGATTTATACGTTCAGAAGTCAACGATAAATTAACCGCATATATACAACAAACCGCATTTTATTTATCGAAACATCACGGGAATGACATCATAGTGTAGTTTCAACTCCACATTACCGTGTGTTTACTTTATATTTACAATGTACAAAAAGGTTAGAGCGCATAATGTAATTAATTATAACTTAATATATTTTTAAACAAAATGGAATCGAGTTTGCAGCTATTTGACGGAAACCAAATTTTTCATACCAAATTCCATAATCAATAGGGTCAGCCACGTAGTAATTTTTTTAATTGTGTTTTTTTTTTATTTTATAACTATCGAACGTCATAACAACTAAATGAGACCTCTCTGGAAGCATATCCAAAAGGACAAAAAAACAACTTTTGCAATTGATGGACCATTAACGAGTGATCGCGGGACATACATACAAAAAAACCATACGTACAATCGAATTGAGTAACTACCTACTTTTTTGAAGTATTATATGATTAGCTATGTTGGTTATTGTAACAAACCCATTCATTCAAATTAACTCTATATACCTAATTTTCTTCGAATAACATTAAACTAAGCTTTTTCCGTTTTACTAATCGTTTTCCTAATTCGTGTAAGCAATACAAAAACCGATTATGTTTTTATTTGACATACTAAAACGTATTAAGTTAATTGGGTGCGTGATTTGTACTAGCAATATTTACGATTTTTATTACTCATTAATATTATTAGTATGATTAAATGTTAATAGGTGTTTCACGGATCTTGCCTCAGAGGATGTGTGATTCAATGATAACGCTACGGGATATAAATAAAACATTTTAATTTATTCTTTAACTTATATGATAATCATCGCAATTAAGTACATATAATATACTCACGCCAATAGTTCTCATTGGGGTAGACTGGGTAGGTGAGACCCTCTTTACCACTTTGTGCGATCCTTGCAAATTAATCTGCTTGAAATTGTTTCGTCCTTCAATTTAATAGAACGTAAAAAAAATACATTCATCCATCCTCTTTTCCATTTGATATTTTATGTTGAAAGCTATTTCTTACCGAACATTCAATATACTGCCCAAAGGCTCTGTATGATTAGCAAAATAATACCTCCGTACCATACATCGTTTTTGTCTTAACTTACATTTTAAATACAAGTACAGAATACACAGCAAAATATCGATAGTGATTCAAAATCATCGCCTTTATTACTCGAGTATTTTGAGCGGTTAACACGAAGTCGTGATTGATACAAATACTGCCGACAAATATTTGAAGCTCATAATTATAACTCCGTGAAATCAATTACCAATCCAGTATCAATACGAGTATTATATATGTTCTGATCATAGTTTTATGTTATTTTAATCCGGCATTTTGATTGAATTATTTATGTTTTCAATCCTTTTTCATTGATGCACACACTATACTTACGTTAGTCATCGTTTTGGTTCGCAAGAGATTACTATGCTTAATTCATAACATATACATACATATACTCACGGCTATAAATCCCAAGAAAGGGGTAGCCATAGCTAAGGAATTAGAAATTCCTCAGCCACTTTTGGAAGGTGCGTGGGGAATAGATGGTGAAATAAAGGTTCTTGGTGATGGGTCTCCAACCGCATCGCCCAAAAATCCCTTAAAAACCCCAATACCGTTAGTCGCCTTTTACGTATACCCACCGGAAGAAATGGGGTAGTGCTATTCTAAGCCTACAATACACAGCAAATAATTAAATAATTCATTACGAGGGACATAGTATATTGATCAAAGATCTTTGCTAAATTTTCTACTTTTTCTATACTTATATCGTTATATAACCATCCACAGAAGCATTAAATACCAACAAACCTGAAACAAATGTTTTTGTTGGAAACATCCATTGACTCACTCATCAGTTAAACTAACCGTGACCGTAGCGAGTTGAAATATTGAATTGATGTAAGAATTACGAGTAAAAAACCTAGTTATCGCATCGGCGATAGGCCTGCCCCCTATCACGTGAGTACACTGTCCATGCAAAACGTGGGTACTCTGAACACCAGTTGACAAAGTCACGTGATGTTCAGAAGTATTAGTACCTCTGCCAACCCCTTCGGGGATATTCGGCGTGAACGTTTATGTTATGTTATGTTATGTTTATCGCACAAATAGGATATTGCGGTTTCCTATCATCTCAAGGTGATGATGCTTTTAATTTATTCACCATTCATTTAATAACCTAGAGCAATCACGATTAGCCTTGGCATTGCTCCTGACCTATTCAGACTTATTTCTCTCTAAATTAATGGCACTTTGAAGGAAAAGGAAAAGATTAATTATGTCAATCAATCAATGTCGATTGAAGCATAAAAATTTACAAGTTAATTTGCTCCCAAATGTTTGCGTAGTTTTTTATCGTATTCTTTTTCGTCTACGTTGTATTAAGTGTATAAGAGGTTTGGTATTTATAATTGGTGAGCAATTTTGTTCGGAACTTATCTATTACTATATTTTTTTATAAATGGTCTACTATCTACTATCAGCGAATTTCAGCCCTGACTACTTTTTTAATGATATCAGCTAATAATAAAAACATATAAAAGCTGGTTAGAACCTAGAGAAAATTGCCATCGTTAGTCTCTGCCTACCCCAATGGGAAATAATGGCGAGGCGTGAATGTATAAAGATTTGATTTAATATATCCTCTACAACATTACCCATGTTAAAGAATATGAGTCGAAACTGAAACGTACAAACAAATTATACATTGCTGCTGCTCAGTCACGGATCTCACAGCATACTCAGATTATTTCGTACATTTCCATTAAAGTTTCCGCACTAACATTGGAATCATAACTAAACAACTTCATCTTATAAATCTAATAAGAATACTCCATAGTTTTTTGCAAGTTCCCATTGTTTTGTACCAGTAATATTGTTAGACAAAAAACTGATTCATCATCACGCCTTGAATTGATAATTGGGATTGATACAGTCGGCATTGAGAGATTCCGGAATTGGTCTTCAATTACGAGTTGTCTAGGATTTTATTGTTGAACTGCGATGGAAAATATTTAGTATTGGAGCAATCATTTCGAATGACGCAATGCACAGATTTGTTTTATTGTAGCGATGAAGCGAAATATACTTTATTTCTACCACCTTCTCCCCTATCAACTTCCAAATGTGGCTGAGGAGCTTCTAGCTCTGAATCTCTGGCTATCCCTTTTTGGGATTTATAGCCGTGAGTATATGTATTATGTATGAAGCGATAGAAAGATTTCGTAACTTGCAGAATATGGCTTCTGGGGTTTACATATTCAGCCCCCGTAGAATGAGGCATGTGAGAAGTGAGAAGCTGACAGATTTTGTAAGAATAAAATCTGACAATTTCTCACTTATCATGTGTTCTCGCTCTCACACTCCTCATTCTACCTATTCTGAAGAGGTCATCTACTGGTTGATGCGGCATTGGTAGGGTTGTAACAGGTGCACCGATGACGTAGGGGTAATGTAAATGATTCCCAAGGTAAATAATGCGCTAAATGTCCCTATCTATAATTATATTACAAAGACGGAATATTTGCAACTATAATATATTTTTTTTACTTGTAAGTGCTAAGCATTCGAAATACTGACGCTATTATAAAAAATATTTAGCCAATTGTACTTCATATTAAAATTGTCATATTTTTTGTAAGTTTATAATTTTTGGTATATAAATATGTAAATATCCAAACAAATATAGTTTTTTTAATAATCATACAATAAGATTTTTAGTAATACAATATAGGCTGTCACGCTTAATCTGAAAAATAACGCTACCCGTGCGGTCCAGTTGTGTATTAATATTTTCATAGCATAACTCTTCTTGTACAGCAATGCTAGTAGCAATTAAAATAGTTAGTAGGTACTCTGGTAAATAGGTGAATTGTTAGGAGTGCCACGGCTGTATACTTACTTCTGTGTAAAATCTCTCCCGAGGCGGTCCTTTCGCGTTAATTAATATTATTTAAATTTACATTTTAATTATAGTTTAGCTTACTGCTATTATAAACTTAAAAAAAAATAAGAAGAATGTTACTAATGTAGTTTTATGCATGCAAAATTAAAACTGGTATATTTAGTTACGTTACGTGACAAAATGGTTCTATATTTTCGTGTTCAATCAGGGTAGTACTTATTTTATTAGAAAAACAAGTTAAATATTGTTATTATTTACTATGTAATGTCAGAAATTGTAAATATATATGTAAATAGCTAAAGGTAGAGAATTGTAGCTGGAAGATGGTGATATGAATATTTAATTGTTCTAATTAACAACAACAACAAAGAGTAAATAAGTTAGCTGAAGCCATCTCCAAACATATATGTTTACCTTTTAAACTTTTCTTCCACATACTTGTCCAATTTAGAATTTTAAATTATTTATTGAATACACGTGAGTACACTGTCCAAGAAAAACGTGGGTTCTCTGAACACAAGGTGACGATGTCACGTGATGTTCAGAAGTTTTAGTACCTCTGTCAACCCCTTCCGGGATATTCGGCGTGAACGTTTGAATCTTTATTGAATAGAGAGGCCAGAAATTATTATCGAACTATGAGTATATTGAAGCAGAAAAGTTTTACCTGGATCACTCGAAATGACGATCTATGGTATTAAATATGATATATTTTTTCTTATTAATAAACAGCACTGCTACATTACTCAAAAAATAGTATTTTTTCATTAAAACTGAATTTCACTACATGCTTGAGATTGCTGTGTAGTGTCGGCTTAGAATAGCACAACCCCATTTCTTCTGGTGGGTGTACGTAAGAGGCGACTAACGGAATTGGGGTTTTTAAGGGATTTTTGGGCGATGCGGTTGGAGACCTATCACAAACAACCTTTATTTTATAATCATTTCCCCACTCAAGTTTCCAAAAGTGGCTGAGGAATTTTTATTCCTTAGCTCTGGCTACCCCTTTTAGGGATTTATAGCCGTGAGTATATGTATGTAAAAATATGTCATAATAATTTGTCGATAACATGTAAAATACTGGCTCTCACACGATCATGCGGCAACGTTTGGTCATATTAATATCATCAAGATTGTGTTTTGTCTCGTTAACAAGCCTTATAAGCAACTACCCGTCGTATATCAGACTCCTATCAACATTTATGAAGCCATTAAATAACCGAGTCACGTTTTCAAATACTAGTATTAAAACGAAACTTATATTAAATTTATAATTGATCTTAACTAAAACGCGAGACGCGGCAGGTGCAAATACAGGCGCAATACATCATCACCTTATAAGGGTTAACCTGGATCCTTCATTACTGGTTAAGGTATGCTGACTATTTCTGGAGCTACAAAAAATATCGGCATTCGGTGTTATCGCCTCAGTTGCGTACTGCAGGAGCGTTTGATTTGGAATTGGTGCGCTTTTTGTATAGCCTTTGTTTTTGGATTAGTTATCTAAATCGTTTTGCTTAAGGTTGTTTTGCAGAAACGTTATATAATGTCGTCTAAATAGAACGCTTCTATTTATAGATAGTTTGTGTCAAAAAATACTCCCCACTACGTATACTTGTGTCCGCATCACGAAAACTCTTTTTACAATTCATCACTACCTATAGTACAAATCACAATAGGCCTCCAATTAACCTCGCCTTAACCAAAAATTCCGAAACACTACATACAAATTAGTTGGGCACACATTTCGGCCCATATTGTTAGAAATAAATTCCGTCAATACGGCAATGCGCACACCCAAACGAGAGAGTCACGCACCATTAGGCTGTGGCCACACTGGTTGCGCACCCGCCATAGTGGCGTAACCGCGGTATATTATACGCAGGGTTAACATATCATACGCAGCTACTGGTCAGCTAATGGTGCTAGTACAGGCTGTAATTGCTAAAAGTTCCTAAATTGTGTTTTAAGTAGTAAAAGGAATGTTAGTATGTGGTGTCTGGATTTAGGACTGTTTGAAATAAAATATGAAGAGTGTGACGGTGTATAATAAGTTATTTATGGTCAAAAAATATATATAAACTTCTGGTTTTGACAAAAATTTATAAAATATGTTGTAATCAAAATGGATGGAAGCGTTTTTCTAAAATTGGAGCAATTACAACGTTGATGTATATAATGGGGTTAATTCAGTATTTTAGTCTACTCTTACGTAGAATAGAAAATATTGATGAAATAAAATGTTATGATCTAATTTACGAACAATTACAACAATTGTTTCATGGGTAGTAAATTATCTCTAACCCCGACCGCAAATAGAACCATAGCGTAGGCATAAAATCCGTAATACAAACAAAGTTTTCTTGCAATTTCACCGCGAACAAGCCTTAAGGCGCTTAAAAGATTGATACCATTAAAAGTTTACGGAATATTTTAACTGGTGGTAAAATTTTGTTGCTTGATCTAGCGGCTAAGTTTCTGAAAGTAGCACTGATGATGCGTTGCATCCACCGAATGTGTGACGTCACACTTCAATGGCACCGGACGGACGTGTAGAAATGGATAGCCGATTTTGACATTTCCGATTTTGTATTAATGTTGATTGCTTCATTGAAATTGTTGATTATTAATTATTTAATTATGTGAGTTTGATTGTAAGGCCAAAGTTGCAGTTTTGAAAGCAAACCGGTAATATGTAAAGGAAGGGGAGTATAAAGAATGAAAATGTATATAATATACGATAAAAATACATCTGTATCATAAACATATAACTATATCGTATGAATGATAGAGTTCTCACGCCATTAGATGCCATTGGGCTAGGCAGAAACTATCGATCGCCATTCTGTACGATCCTGTTCCAAGCCTTACGAGCGTCATACACACATACATATACTCGCGGCTATAAATGCCTAGATAGGGTAGCCAGAGCTAAGGAATTAGAAATTCCTCAGACAATCATTTACATGATTGATATGATATTTTTATACTTTATGTTAAATGTTAACAATTAATGTTTTAGATGTGTAATTATTTAACCCCGTTGTCATAAAATTTAATGTAAAGTGCGACATAATGAATACTAAGTGCCATCGTTGTATTATTATACATTAATTAAAAAGCGGAGTGCGTATTTTAGACGGATACTCTAATTTATCAATTTCTTAGGAAAGTGTTAATAAATTCATTATTCATTAAGAAGGCCAAGGTCGACTGTGTCGGCTGTTTTTAATCCGCATTTATCAGCTGCACGAAATAATAAATATTATAAGTAACCCATTTTATGAATATTCACGACTATTAATTGTAAAAACGGGTAGTCAAAGCTTTGAAATCTTAATCCGGCTCTTTTTTTACATCGACTAGTGTTTTTTTAAATAGTAAATATGAGTTCATAATGGGTTTTTCATAGAATTTCACTATCAACTAGTAGGATCAATTCTAGTCAAAAGTCGCATTATTTCTCCAATCAGAACTGTTAAGCATAAAATCTTACAGAATTGTGGATTTGTTTTAACTTACGTTACCCTATTTAAGTCTTCAACTATATCGTAGACGTGTAGACTGAACTTATTCTCCTGAATATCTTTTGGTAGAGATACCCCTCCGTCGACCGGTACTTGGCCGCCACTCCAAAACTCCACTCAACGCAAACGTTCACGCCGTATGCCCCCGAAGGGGTTGGCAGACTACTTATACTACTGAACATCACGTCATATTGTCATCTGGTGTTCAGAGTACCCACGTTTAACATCGACTGTTTTCTTTTGGCACTCGAAAACCTTTGAGATAACCACGATAACAAGCGTACATTACATGATTACGCAATATCTCTGTAAGATACGTGTTACACCGAACGCGGGCGCGTGTCATAAACGGTCTCGTTCGTCATAAAAACGACAGTGTAAATAAACCATCGGACTTTAATCTTCTTCGGTTTTCAATTACAACGAAAACGGATCATAGCTGTTGTTTCGTGTACGCTAAACAAACCGCGGCTTATATTAGTTGATTTACTGCAAACTGGATTTAATTTTAGTTTGATCGATTGTTAGATACTAAGGTATTTACGACGTGATAGCTCAGTGGGTAGAACACCGGTTGACGTGCAAGCAACTGGTGTTCAAATCCCGGGTCGGGCCTACACCAGTTGGTCTTTTCTAAAGACATATGTGTGGTTAATTTATCACGGTTGTTAACAGTGAGGGAAAACATCGTGAGGAAACCCACATGGCTGAGTTGTACTTAGTCATGTGACAGTGTATTCGTACAAAACGGCGATAGGCTTGCCCCCCCTCACGTGAGTACACTGTCTAAGCAAAACGTGGGTACCTACTCTGGAAACAAGATGGCGCTGCCATGTGAGTTCAGAAGTATTAGTACCTCTGCCAACCCCTTCGGGGATATTCGGCGTGAACGTTTATGTTATGTTATGTATTTAGAACTATATGAACTTCCGAATGTACCTAAGGAGTGTTTTGGTCTGAAGCTCTGGCTACTTCTTTTTGGGATTTATGGCCGTGAGTATATGTATGTATGTTAAAACTATTGATATACTGTAAGTAGATGTTTGGTTAAATACACTCGTCGATGAAGGTAATAAAATAATAACAATTTGGGATATTATTAACTCAATATTAGATTTTTAAGTAAATTGTGCTGTAATTAATATCGTGCTTTGTGAAAATTTGCTTATGTGATTGAAACGTCGACGAAAATACCATCATATTAAAACTAAAAAATGAATATTTTACCTGAACAGTCAAATTAATTTAAATCATTGGTCATTAAACGACCACTATTTCATATTCGCAATAAAAAATCTAACAGCTATGTTTTCCAGCGCAAATATCGACACGATACAAGCACTTAAAAACGACGACGTATTTATTAACTATTTTATGAGCTATTTGCGAAACCATTAATACTTTTGAAATATTTCATTTATTTTAATAAATTTCTGTAACATCACAAATGGCAATACATTCCTGTAATCATGTAATCACGTGTAGCTGTGTAGTGTCGGCTTAGAATAGCATTACCCCATTTCTTTTGGTGGGTGTATGCAAGAGGCGACTAACGGTATTGGGTATTTTAAAAGATTTTTGGGCTATGAGGTTGGAGACCCATCACCAACAACCTTTATTTTATAATCTTTTCCCCACTTAACTTTCCATAGGTGGCTGAGGAATTTCTAATTCCTTAGCTCTGGATACCCTATATAGGGATTTATAGCCGTGAGTATATGTATATATATGTATGTAACATCACAAATGGCAATACATTCCTGTAAATTAAATAATCACGTGTAGTGAGATAAGCTCATTTAGACTTACTTATATATACTTTACTTATATTATTATATTACGCATTCACTTGCTACCGTACTCTTTCCATCATATCGTGGTATACCCAATTTAGTTACCAATGCGTTTAGTTCAGACATTAGGTATCAGTACACAATGCCACACACTACTCATGTTAGCCTACAGGTTTTCTATCACCAGCACTAGTCCATATCCTTATCATTTATATACTTTAACGTTATTGACACATTGTTTACGCTGTTTTGTTTGGAGCATTTTGGTGAACGCGCTAATTTATGGATCGATTAAAAAAACAGTGGCAGATAGCCTATTTATTGAGGCAGGCTATAGGCTTAAAATCGTCTCACCAATAGTAACGTTGCTGCAATGACAAATGTTGTGAAAAAATAATTCAGTCTTTGCGCATTCAAAATTGTGGGGTGCGGTTAGCTAAATATGATTTTCGACGACCTCTACAGGTTTATTAAGTCGTGATATTACAAAAACTCATATTTTTATACTCTCCCACAATTTTTCTATCCTGACCGGATGCAAATAAGGTCGAATTTCGCAAACACAAAACATGGTCTTATCTTTATTACATCGAAATTGAAGTTAAAGTATGAGCAATAAATTTCGGCGTCTTCGTTTAAAGGGGCATTAACGTGATATAATTTATAGCCGGTATTACATGTTATCTTAACAAAGAAATTGATTAATTTTCACACTAGGCATTAGGTATCGGTTTAATAATTCTCGCGAGTTTGTAAAATGACTATCATTATAAAGTAAAGTGGTAGATAGAAGTATTTATGTCCATCGGTGGGTTTGCGACTTTGTTCATATTTCACTTAATATCCTTAAGATTCACAACCTAGACTAAAAGTGTTTATTCTACATTTATTTTGAGAATGGCTACAGAGAATACATTTAGATCATATACAATATTTGCGATTGATAAACCATGCCTTCTTTGATGAGAACTAAAATTGTACTAGCTAAAACTCAAAAATATCTGGAAATAACAAAAGTGTCCACCGAATCTTACCCTCACTGCCAAATTGTACGCCTTCGCGCAACCAATAAACTTTGACCTCGCACTCTGCATACGTAATCATGTTGCGTTAAATGAAGGGTGGCTGCCTACATTGATTGGTCGCAAGGTGTATAAGGACGGCTTGCAAATGGTGGGTGAGACGGGTTTCGAAAAAAGTGCCTCGCTTCAATTTGTAATTTCGCCTCGAGATGTTTGCCTCGCGATGTTCGCCTCTGATTTTATATTTGCTGTTGATGCGTTTTAGTTAGTTTGCCTTTGAGAGTGTTTGAATGAACGAATACGTAGTGCGACGTCAAAAATAAAATAATAGGTGTACCAAAATAGAAAAAAAAGTTACACAACTCAAATAGTACAAAAAAGTTGCAAATGCCTGTATGCTGTAGTTTGACCGTGACAAAACGATATTTAATAAGTTTATAGCTGTTGATATGTTACTTTAGTTTCTATAAACATAATTTTTAGGAGTATTATTTCTATTTCAGGTTTTTAATCATAAACGTTATCTGATTAATCGGTCTTTCTCAAAAACACATACTCAGTTTCAGGTATCTGCAATACATTTAATATTTTAACTTAGCAACGACAAAAGGCATAAAGACAAAATATCATAATTAAAAACCGCGTTTTTTATAAAAGAAAAGAACTTTTACTATGATTATTATTTTTTATTATTAACACGCAACATATTCAATGAAACGCAACTTCTAAAACCAAAAAACATTTACAAAGACCATTTTTACAGGCAGTCCATCCAAAAATAGCCGACAGACATGCTCCGGAAAAAAAATGTGTGCGCGTCCGCAAAGATTGACAGGTCTCGGATTGAAACTACGTCCCGTCCCGGCGAAGTGACGCGGAGGTCGTCTCGAATAGATCTAAGACGGAATTATTGGGTCGGAAAATTGAAAGAAAACACTGGCCGAGCACCAGACGAGACGCGACTGTTCTAGTGCTGTTTTTAGCCGTGATATATAGCCGATATGCGACCGGAAAGTGTTGGTTATACGATGACTGACTGCGTGTACGGTGTATGTAAAATGTGGGATGATTAGCACGCCGGCTAATATATCAAACGCAACTGGTTATCGAACTCTTTTGGTGTGACGTGAAAGATGAAATTGTTGGTTTAGCTATGTGTGATATAGCCTTGAATTAAGAAAGATATAGGTTTTAATGTAGAAACATTTGATATAGTTTCTTAGTAGAAATGAGAGTCATCTAGCCTATAACACTGGCCTAGTGCACTCACGGTACACTAAGATGACATTATACTTTACAGATTATAAATATTATTGGAGTGATGCTCAGAATTCCAATACGAACCACATACAGACAACCTTAAAATTAAAGACTGAAGCATGTAAACGTTCATTATAAAAATATCCAGTATTGTCGACATATTTATCTTATATATTATATTATATACATCTTCATCTTATCCTAAAGACACATAAACGTTGAAACCTTCAATTCGTTGTTGTGTGCTATAACTTCATATTGAATATAATAATTAAAACGTCTATTTATTCTGCAAGATCATTCAATTAAGTGTAAAATAAAAAGGTGACTAATATAAAAGTCGATAAAACTAGTTTTAATCAGAATTCGCATTTAATTAGTTTTGTGGCTACTGTGCTGTTATTCTATATTGATGTAAGGTTTTAATTAACTTTTAAATGATGCCTGATATATTTTCTCGCTTGACGTGCTCCATTATATGTTTATGATTATGACTAATACATTTTTATAAATATACTCGCGCGATAAAACCCATCTAAAATAAATATAACGATGCAATTAACATTATGAAGACGTTTTCTTAACTTCATTTGGGATACGCTGAAGTGAATAAATAACATACATACATATACTCACGGCTATATTTCCCTAGAAGGGGTAACCAGAGCTAAGGAATTATAAATTCCTCGGCCACTTTTGGAAGTTGAGTGGGGAAAAGATGGTAAAAATAAAGGTTTTTGGTGATGGGTCTCCAACCGCATCGCCCAAAAATCCAATAAAAAGCCCAAAAATCCAATAAAAAGCCCCAATACCCTTAGTCGCCTCTTACGACACCCGTGGGTAGAAAGGGGTAGCGAAATTCTAAGCCGGCACTACACGGTTGACACGGTAGACGGCTGAATAAATAAATACATAAATATACTCACTCCATTAGTTCCCATTGGGGTAGGCAGACTCTATTGATTGCCACTTTACGCAATCCTGGCAAACCTCTCTAGCTTCACCTAGAATCATCCATCTTTTCATACATGTTCTTTTATTCTTCATACTTCGAATGCCTGCCTTGTTTAAGACACTTACTGTTTTTGGTGTCAAATTTTGTAAACGTAATTATCCTGTTCATTATCATGACATTCACAAAAGCTGACTTAACTTTCCCATCGATCAGCTTCCATGACCAAGTTATCTTCGCCTTGTGGATGACCTACCCACCCTATACAGAAATGTTAAAATATTACACCAATGAAGCATTTTCAATATTTGTACGAAAACAAAATCCTGATCTCATATATTTACCAATATTTGTAGAATAGAAAAGATATTACATTGAAGGCTAATGCGCCCGTAGGTTGACTTAGTCGGTTTAATGGAATAATGCTTTCTTCCGCACCATTTCAATTGTATACGGAGCGAAAGATGCTTTCAAAGTTTTCTGAAGTCGTGCAGTTTCTACCATTGTACGTCGTCTCTGTGTTTACACAAAACTAGTTGTTTGTTACAAACTGTTTACATACATGGGAACTAATAGCGTGAGTATATGTGCTTATGTAATAAAACAAATATTTATATGTTTATTTATAGACAACCGTGATAGCCCAGTGGGTAGAACACTTGGTTATCGTGCAAGCGACTAGTGTTCGAATCCTGGGTCGGGCCTACACCAATTTGTCTTTTCTAAAGACATATGTGTGGTTAATTTATCATGGTTGTTAACGGTGAGGGAAAACATCGTGAGGAAACCCACATGGCTGAGTTGTACTTAGTCATGTGACAGTGTATTCGTACAAAACGGCGATAGGCCTGCCCCCTATCACGTGAGTACACTGTCCATGCAAAATGTGGGTACTCTGAACACCAGGTGACAAAGTCACGTGATGTTCAGAAGTATTAGTACCTCTGCCAACCCCCTCGGGGATATTCGGCGTGAACGTTTATGTTATGTTATGTTATGTTTATAAAATATAGATAGAGCCAATGTGGAAGGTAATGTTAGTAGAAGACGGAGGATACATCTGGACGAAATAGAGAGTATGTTAAAAAGGCTGGTGTCCAAAGTTTCAAGAATAAAAGAGCATGTATGGAAATTTTGATGGATGCAAACGAAGCAAGAGGTTTGTCAGGATCGTGCAAAGTGGCGATGATAGTATCTGCCTACCCCAATGGGAACTAAAAGCATGAATGAGTATATGTATTTACAAGTATGTATAGATTTTTTATTTTACATACACACATACATATACTCACGGCTATAAATCCCTAAAAGGGGTAGCCAGAGCTGCGAAATTAAAAATTCCACAGCCACTTTTGGAAGTTGAGTGGGGAAAAGATGGTAGAATAAAGGTTGTTGGTGATGGGTCTCCAACCGCATCGCCCAAAAATCCCTTAAAAAGCCCCAAGTCAGTTAGTCGCCTCTTACGTACACCCACCGGAAGAAATGGGGTAGTGCTATTCCAAGCCGACACTACACATACATTTTTATAAATTACTATTTTATTCGCATCCAAATAGTATCCTATATATCTTTGTTTGTTGTTGATGAAATGTTGAATTAATAAAAGCACAGGGACAATCTCATGCTACCAATAAGCTCCGTTATGAGATTTATTAGCTGCAGCGCGTGGCGGGAATTTACTTAGCTGCAGTCTCGCAGCAGTCAATATTACGAATCCCTGAAATCTTTTAAATTATTTATCAAATATACGTATATTCGTAATTGAAAGTAATAACATAACATAACATAACATAAACGTTCACGCCGTTTATCCCCGAAGGGGTTGGCAGAGGTACCAATACTCCTGAACTCACATGGCAAGCGCCATCTAGTTTCCAGAGAAGGTACCCACGTTTTGCTTAGACAGTGTACTCACGTGATAGGGGGCAGGCCTGTAATCTAAAGTAATCTGCTTTCTATATTTACATACATACATACATATACTTACGGCTATAAATCCCTAGAAGGGGTAGCCAGAGCTAAGGAATTAAAAATTCCTCGGCCACTGTTGGAAAATTTAGTGGGCAAAAGGTGGTAAAGTAAAGGTTGTTGGTGATGGGTTTCCAACCGCATCGCCCAAAAATCCCTTAAAAGCCCCAATACCGTTAGTCGCCTCTTACGTACACCCATCGGTAGAAACGGGGTAGTGCTATTCTAAGCCGACACTACACGGCGTATAAATGTTTTCTATATTAAAATTTTTGTAATTTGAGGCTATTAAATAAGTTATAATGGGATATGGGATATGGAGGTTCTTGTTGTTTCAAACTCATCATTTAAGGTATTTAATTTTCTTCCTGTCGTCCGAAATTAACTCAGGACAAACTCTGGGCAAACCCTTTTGTACGCATACATGTTTGTAATATATGCATTAATTTTGCCATTGTATACATACATACATACATACATATACTCACGGCTATAAATCCCTAGATGGGGTAGCCAGAGCTAAGGAACTAGAAATTCCCCAGCCACTTTTGGAAAGTTAAGTGGGGAAAAGATGGTAAAATAAAGGTTGTTGGTGATGGGTCTCCAACCGCATCGCCCAAAAATCCCTTAAAAGCCCTAATACCGTTAGTCGCCTCTTACGTACACCCACCGGAAGAAATGGGGTAGTGCTATTCTTAGCCGACTCTACACAGCAACTTGCCATTGTATACCAACTATCTATCACCACACGCAAGCAATATACTAAGAAAAAGCGCTAATCGGCCATCTTTTGCCACTCACGAATGTATCGTGCGAAATTCAGTCGCTACTAAAAGTCTGCACATGTGAGCTAGGACGTAAAATTAAATAAAGATATATTGGAAAGTGTCACCGTGTTGGAGACTTATGATGATTATCTTTGACAGTGAGATGTTAATTTTAGAAACACTTGGAGACTCGGCTATTTATATATGTTTTACTTTACTTTTCCAACTACAGAAATTATTGTGAATACTAGAGGTAAAAATTATAAGATATTGCTGATTGTGTAGAACAGGAAATTAGTTTTAGTGTATTTACATCCAAAGCTTCATTCTCTGTTGGATTAGTAAAATGTTTTTGATATTTAGTTCGCTAGTAGGACCCTCAATGTATATATAGGCTTTGAAGGTAATCACTACTATCTACACTACCGATCATCCTAATTTAATAGTACACGGCCCTGGCTTCCTGTTTAAAATAAACGGCCTAAGATATTACTTGCTATGCTATGGCAAAATTTCTGAGGAAAGCTGTAACTTACAGGGAGAAGTACATATTTTAAAAATATATAGTTTGGTATATTAATTTGATATTGAAACATTCAGCTACTGAAAAACATTTATTACAATACGATCCGTACATGTGTGAATTCCAGTAATTCTGAAAATACACCACATAATAATATGAAGACCAAATAAACCGAATTCAATATGCTACCAACGTTCCCCGGCTAATGTTACCAGGAACGTAGCACAGTACAGAAGGTCTACTCTTAACATCGAGAATGATTATAGCAAGCGTATCTCTTCTAACCTATATTAACATTTATTTCTGTCTCGCTCGCACGAAATTAATATTTGGATTATGTAATTTTTGATAAGTTAGTATACATGGTGCGAGATATCCATCAATTCGTTGGTTTCATCGACGAGTAAGCGCCAAAATTAATGTTGTTCTATACTTCTGCCATAAATTGGTCATTTTGTTTAATCTTTGAAGCGGCGAGTGGGACACGAATATGTTTTACAAGCAGTTAGAAAAGGTACGAATACTATTATCGTTTACGGGTTGAAGAGTAGAGCTCCTGTAGCTGTAGCTGAAAATATGGCTGTAGAATACACCTCGCGTGCGAATGCTCTTATTCAAATTAGTTTGTAGCACAAATCGGATGTCGGCGGGGCTCGAATTTTCTGGATACTGCTGTCACGTTTTAGTACTTTTTAGCTGCGATTTCGACGGTTAGATGAGGGTGAAATTAATACGTTTTTTATTACATTCATACATTTACTCACACCATTATTGTTATTATTGTTACCATTATTTTAGTGTAGGGAGAGACTTTTGATTGTCATTTTGTATGATTCTAGAAAATAAATTACATTATCAATGTTTACTGCACGCCTGCCTTTTAGAGCACATTGTCTATTGGATGTAAATTTGTCCCTCGTTGTCGTCCTGTACTAACATCATTTTTGTGATACTAGTGAGTCGCATAATAAAAATACTTTGATGTAAACGAATTACTGACTGACTGCCTCCGTGGTCTCGCGGTAAAGCTCTTGGCTTCAAATACGGAGGTCTCGGGTACAAAAATTACAAATTTAATTTGTGAGATTTAACCCAGTTTGGAAGGATATTGCTGGCTTGAATCACCCGATCCGAAAATTTAAATTAAGCTGTCGGTCCCGGCTACTATTACGGTAGTAGTCGTTAGTCTGCCAACCCACAATTGGCCACAGTGGTGGACTAAGGCTAATTCGCCCTATATAGGGTAGGCTCGAGCCCCTTGGTAGGGACGTACATGGGCTGTGTGTGAGGAAACGGATTAACCCAACGCTCGCTGAGCTTGAGAAAATACTTTGCACTCGAATGCAAGTCATTTCTAATTTATACATAAATACGTATAATCACGCTATTAGTTCCCATTGGGGTAGGCAGAGACTACCGACCGCCACTTTGTGCGATTCTGACATACCTATCTAGCTTCATTTATATCGATCAATCTTCTGATATATGCTCTTTTATTCTTCATACTTCGGAAGCCTGCCTTTTTCAACGCACTTGCGATTAGGTCCAAATATGATCATTAATGTCAATTTATTAAGCTTGATATTTTTTAACCCACCAGAAGGGCAAGCAATGGTTAGAATGAGATGGCAGTATACGATACTATGTAAGTGCGTAAGAGATGGCTGCTTTATCCCACGCGATAACTAGTTTAAACACGGCTCGTACTAGCCGGGCAGAATAGGACGGCCCGGCGCCCAAATTGAATGTTTCACTTGGCTATTTTGTTTTCATGAAAAAAAACCACGTGAGCACTCAACTGTATTGATGGCATGAAAATAGATTGTGTTTGTCCACTTTCCCTCGCAATCTTGTAACTACTGAAAAACACGCTGAAAATTGGGATGTTGTTATTACACGGAAATGTTTTACACTAATACTTCAAATACGGAGGTCTCGGGTACAAAAATTACAAATTTAATTTGTGAGATTTAACCCAGTTTGGAAGGATATTGCTGGCTTGAATCACCCGATCCGAAAATTTAAATTAAGCTGTCGGTCCCGGCTACTATTACGGTAGTAGTCGTTAGTCTGCCAACCCACAATTGGCCACAGTGGTGGACTAAGGCTAATTCGCCCTATATAGGGTAGGCTCGAGCCCCTTGGTAGGGACGTACATGGGCTGTGTGTGAGGAAACGGATTAACCCAACGCTCGCTGAGCTTGAGAAAATACTTTGCACTCGAATGCAAGTCATTTCTAATTTATACATAAATACGTATAATCACGCTATTAGTTCCCATTGGGGTAGGCAGAGACTACCGACCGCCACTTTGTGCGATTCTGACATACCTATCTAGCTTCATTTATATCGATCAATCTTCTGATATATGCTCTTTTATTCTTCATACTTCGGAAGCCTGCCTTTTTCAACGCACTTGCGATTAGGTCCAAATATGATCATTAATGTCAATTTATTAAGCTTGATATTTTTTAACCCACCAGAAGGGCAAGCAATGGTTAGAATGAGATGGCAGTATACGATACTATGTAAGTGCGTAAGAGATGGCTGCTTTATCCCACGCGATAACTAGTTTAAACACGGCTCGTACTAGCCGGGCAGAATAGGACGGCCCGGCGCCCAAATTGAATGTTTCACTTGGCTATTTTGTTTTCATGAAAAAAAACCACGTGAGCACTCAACTGTATTGATGGCATGAAAATAGATTGTGTTTGTCCACTTTCCCTCGCAATCTTGTAACTACTGAAAAACACGCTGAAAATTGGGATGTTGTTATTACACGGAAATGTTTTACACTAATTAAATAGATAAAAAAATGCGAATATGGTTTTAAAGTTCATTAATCATTAAACGCCGTTAGGCCTGCCCCCTATCACGTGAGTACACTGACCAAGCAAAACGTGTGTACTCTGAACACCAGGTGAAAATGTCACGTGATGTTCAGAAGTATAACTACCTCTGCCAACCCCTTCGGGCATATTCGGTGCGACGTTAGAGTCTGGAGTTTAATCATAACATTTTTAATCCTTCTGCAACATAGCATTACGTTGCATCTAAGTAAGTTAAGCTACAGAGGTATTGTCCAAAGTGGCGATACATAGTCTCTGCCTACCCAAATGGGAACAAATGGCATAAGTAAACGTAAAAGTTTATGGACTTGCACTCCTAGCTTTTTTATGTACGTGCGAGAGATTAACCTGTTGAGTTCATGAGAGAGGATGGATGAAAATAGAGTAGCGAAAGAGGTATATAGAGCCAATGTGGATGGGATTGTTAGTAGAGGATGGCCTCGTAAAACGTTTCTTGGCCAGATAGAAAACGTTCTTATAAAGGCGGGGGTCCGAAGTGAGAAGAATAAAAGAGCATGTATGAGAAGAATAATGAATGTAAGGGAAGCAAGAGAGGTTTGTCAAGATCGTACTAAGTGGCGATCGATAGTCTCTGCCTACCCCAATGGGAAATAATGGCGTGAGTATATGTATGTATGTATGTTCAAGTAAGATAACTGCGTTAATAATAGAACCTACCAAATTGACTCGCTAAATTTTGTGCACATAAATGCATCGGCACATGCATCGCAGCGTTTGGTTTTCGAAATTCAGATAAAAGATTAGTTTAATGATCGAGCTTGTAAGATTTATAGCTTTCTTTACTTTTTGCGTTCATCGAACTATAAAACCTGGTCAAATATATACAAAAAACAAAGCAACATATTTATAATGCTTTATCAATATCGAAATTTTGTCATTGCAAGATAACAACCTTGGTATTAAACGATTTATTTTACTTTTTTGTATTACGTAGTTTATTGGTTTTATGCTAATGGAGGTAAGGGGTTAATAGTTGACTTAATGATAACTTTTTTTTTCCTTTATTTTCTATTTATATGTTAATCCAACTATGTATATGTTATTCAATAAACAAAAATATATGTCAAATTTAGTATAAAAAGTCTTATCATTTGTAATACCACCGATCTATTAGTCATAATAAATTAAAAGAAATTGTAATGGCAAAAAATCAATGTGGGATTGGTTTAAACATAGTAACTTCATATTTATAAAGTTGGTTTCAGTTTCGTGATATTATACTAATATATTAATTTAATAAAATGATTATTCTCCTGAAATTAAATATGTTATTATGAACATTGTAAAAATATATGTAAGGCTGTATATTGAAAAGAGATAAAATCATGTTTAAATATCATCCTTTTTATTCGGAAGTATTTTCTGCCTATCCCTTTTCAAAAAAGGCTTGCCAGTTTCATTATTCACGACAGCCTTGTCTATAGTTAAAGGTTTTAGAATATCTAGAAAAGAAAAATCAATCAAATTACCATAAGCACAGCCAAATTGTAGAGTGGAATAATCGATTATATTGACAATGAATCGGTCTTTGTGGTAATAGAAAAGAACTAATGACCGCAACGGATTGACTCGATGAATCGGTTAGTCGATATGACAATAGAAAAAAAAACTAATTGATGGAACTAATCTTTTTGTTGGAATTCGGAGAGTAATGGGAATCAGTCAATGAGGTTATTGAAGCCTGAATTTGATACTTCAATGAACTGTTATCATACAATTTAAGTCTTAAATATTAGATTTAAACTCATCATTTAAAATGGCTTTTGTAATACTACTCGTTTATTATGTGAAGTATGTTAAACTACTAATGCTTATTTTAAGAGCAATACACATTGAATCCGCCGGGCCGCCGACATTGCCCGGCGACACAACACGGCGGCGGCGGGCGGCCTGTGTTGTAAGAATTATGTCCAACCTATGTATGAAAACTGGTCCGCCGACAAACAGTTTGCCGCTATATATCGGCAGCCCGGCGGGCTCAGTATGTATTGCGCTTTAACTGGATTGAGAATATAAAAAGTAAAGTCCTTGTTTTAATATTTAAACTAATTTTGTTTTTCATTGTCCCCAGGTAATTGTGTTAGTGTAAATAAATCAAGTAAAGAAGTATGCGTTGAAAGTGCCAAAGTGTCCGAACCAGTGCATCCCAAAGTGTGTGCATGCTTCTAAACGGAGTGCGGCGGTGATATCAACGCTGGCGTGGTACGGGGCCAGCGGGGGAGGGATGCAGGCGGGAGGGGGGTGGTTCGTGCCGTGGGGCATGGGCATGCAGAAATTCGCAGTCGCCCTCCCCATGGGCGGGGTGATGCCGCTGGTACCGCCGATGCTCGCGGCGCTGCCACCGGCGCCGCAGCCGCTCAGGCTCATTGGGCCTCCGCGGATACCTGCGCATCAAGCCATTCCTGGACGTAAGGTAGGTTTGGGGAACGCTGGTTGTTGGCAACGGTGAATTGTGCGACTGGCAACATATAAACGTTTTTTCTTCTTTCTTCTAAACGGTTATGGAAACAAAGGAAACTTCAATGCATATATAATCCGGTACGTGACTGCGACTACGGTATTCTAGATCCCCATTGATACAAAAAAGAAACTTATACACTTTTCATTTTTTATAAGTACTTCATAGTAATGAAAAATACGGTGTCCTCAATCAGACAGAAGGTATACAGCTAAATATATATGTTATTTAATTTTGTGTAATTCTGTTGACGCAAACTTGTGATTCAACGAAAAGTTTACTCGAATTTGAACAACTTGGCAAAACACTTGTTGAATAATTCCAACTCCTACTCTCATTTCTAATTAAGTGACTTAGAAGTTTCATACTCGCATGTTAATTAAGATACCGTTTACATAAATTTTAGTCTCGTATGAATATAAGCCAGCCTATACCCAATTAAATGAATTAAAATAATTTGTAACTAAGTTTTCCATGATCAAAATTATTGAAACTTAACTTGTGGACAGCGAAAACGCTGTGAATTTGAATTAAAACTTTCAATGAATTTAGTCATCCATAACTTACAGTTAAGATATTTTTTACTGGTTTCTCATCCATTCATTTATGGAATATAGTTTTGCCTAATTGGCTCAGCATCGTTTCATTAAATTCTAGAGCTTTTTACTTCAGCGACGCTCATCTCAATATTAAAGAGACCCTTTTTATGGGCCAACTTTGTCTCCCACATTCATTATATTCTTAAGGGCTTCATAAGCACATTAAACGAATAAACGTATGTGATCTTATCAGTTAGGTATGGCGTCCCGGCCTTAACCAGTTTGTGGTGCAAAAACTCATATCATTAATATGGAGACCGGCTGCTGACAATGCAGCAAGGTTTCGCATTTTTAGTGGTATTTTTGCATAAATAAACATTTAAAATGAAATGGTGAGTTGTGTTGAAACTGTTTACTAGTAAAGTTGAATAGTAAAAATATTATTTACCATCTTTAATCTTTTGATTAATGAGAGGAAAAAGAGTCCGTCAGGATTCTACAGATAGGCGATGTAATATACTACAAAAGCGTCAGTACAAAAAATTAAGTAACAGTCATCTCTTAAATCGAAATTATGGTAAATAACAGAGTGAGGCAACTGTCTTATATTAATTCCCAATCTGCTCAGGCTGTAAAAGTAAATAAGTTTGAATCTAAAAGCTTTGAGTTTCCTTGTTGAGAGTAGCGTGTTAATAAGGAATAATGTTCATACAGTAGAATGACAAAGCCCCATTCAACAAACTAACCTAAGCTTACTATGCAGTTTTATTACCGAACAAAAAAAGTGTGACACAAAAGAGACCCAAAATCGTCTAAGCCGATAACCGTCGACATTAGAACATCCCCTAAAATATTAATAACGACCTCTTGATGCATTGTCAGGCCGAAATGCCACAAGAATCACACTCCCATTAACAAACAAGTAATATCAGTGCATACCTCGTCAAAACAAAATGTAAACATGGCCACAGGCAGGCCATAAACAAGGTTTGTTATTAAACAGAGCCTTAGGCCGGTCACCGGGTAACTCAGTGCTCTAATGACGTTGCGAAACTAGAACCGACCGGTTCGGTGCATCCAACGACCAACGGTAACGCTCGAAATAGAAGTTTACTCGCGTTTACTTGTTTACTTGTTCGAGTCACTTGTACCAATTAGTAATGATGAAAGTTGTTTAATAAACTTGGTTTTTTTATAGGTTTTGGTAGGACTTAAGGGCGTAAAGTTAAATAATGCTGTGCATCGATGACCCTATGATTTTTGAAATGTTACAAAGTATTAATATGGATGTAACTTTTGTTATCAGTTGGTAATGATGGAAGGTGGAAAATCTTTGTTTGTTGTTTCTTTTGGTGGGACATAAGAGAGTATGGTTTAATAATGCTGAGCATTGATGATGAATAGTAGGATGTATATTGCATTGTGAAAAAGTGTGAATACGGATGGTGGTTGTTATTTTAAGGGAAATTATCTTAAAATAATGCCACATTTCAGTATAAGCAATGGTATATTGATTTTTCTTATTTCTGTTGGCATATACTAAGAACCTTGGGTACATTACACTGTACCTAACCTAGCCTGTTAAAATATCGGTTAATCATATTTGATGGTTAATTCTAGGTAAAGCCGTGTTTCACGCTTTAACCATTAGATTAACATAAACTGTGTAGTGTCAGCTTAGAATAAAACTAACCGATTTCTTACCGCAGCCGCAGGTGCAAAAATGAATAAAATACGTTGGTCTTTTAGTTTACAATCTTATTCCATCTCAAGGTCCAAAAGCAACGGAGGAATTTCTAATACTAAAGCACTGGCCACCACATTTTTAAGATTTTTTGCTGTTCGTATGTGTGTGTGTCAACACTAACAGTACGACTATAGTTTCTACATATATGTTTTTTTCTCTTCCAATTAACGATTTACTATTCGTTGTATTTTTAATCGAAAAATTACCGCTTTTCAATATCTTAAAACTTCCTCCCTTGTTTCAATTACATTCATCAATCTGTTCGCAAAAGCCTTTTTATTCTTTTAACTTTTACTGAGAAAGTTTTTAATTTGATTGAGAAGCGCCCGCCTTTAAATTGTTACCATTAACTTTGGCTCTATCTCATTATTTTTGTAACGCTTGGTATTCTGATATTAAAAATAACCTCTGTAGTACAAATAAAAGACCTATTTATTTTTTATGTTTTTTCGACTTGCAGACTTAAATGTTTACGCTGTATATCTTTGAAGGGGTTGGCAGAGGTACTAATACTTCTAAACATCGCGTGGCATTTTCATCTGGGGTTCAGAACGCCCATGTTTTGTTTAGGCTGTGCACTGTTTAGTACGAATACACTTTCACATGACTGTAGTACAACTTAGCCGTGTGAGTTTCCTCACGATGTTTTCCTTCACCGTTTATAATCATGATAAATTACTATACATATGACTTTTTAAAAAAGACAAAAAGGCTTGACTCAGATTTTGAACTCATGCCTGTCTGTAATGACGGACGGGTGTTTTACTAATTGGATTATCACGGTTTTAAGTTGAACTTAATATCGTATTTACTCTAATAAAAGTTTTTGAATATTATTACGAGTATATGAAATGTGGCTTAAGTATTGGTTTTATATTCTAAGGGGAATGAATACAATACAAACTCACCGACACCCAAAATTTATTTGAAGAAACAGAAAATAAAATCTATACTAATATTATAAAGCTGAAGAGTTTGTTTGTTTGAACGCTAGGATCTCAGGAACTACCCAATCAAATTGAAAAATTCTTTTTGTGTTGGATAGTCCATTTATTGAGAAAGGTTTTAGGCTATATATCATCACGCTTCGACCAACAGGAGCAAACTATCAGCGAATAATGCTGCAAAAACGGGGATAATTATTCATACTAATGCTTCCGTTGAGTGCGCTGCGTAAACGGTTTAAGTTACCCAAAAAAAATGTATTAAAGAATTATTTCTCTTTAAATGATCTAAAAAAATGCCCGGGACAGTATATGTCTAACTTTTAAGTTTCACTTACTATAACCATTTTTATGGTAGATAAATTTGGTCGAATTTAATGCATAATTGCCATTATGTTTTATCAACATAATATTAATCTTTATCCAAATAAATATGTTGTTGATTGAGAGTATTTAATTGAGAACAAAATTGTCCTTGACATCACTTAATTTAAATAAACATCTTAGAAGATAATACAATTTTTAAATTACTCCGTAACAAAATTTACACGCGTGCATGAAGCGCAAGACAAGACGCTGCGCTGGCCGGCGAGCGAGGTCACCTGCGCGAGAAGTTTATGTTTAAGCCTTATCCTATAAATATTATAAATGTGAAAGTTTAGATGTTTGTGTGTTTGTAGCTAAATAAAGACTAATTCACAAAAGGTATTTAAAATAAAATTTACAGGAAGCCAGGTAATGATCCCAATTAACACAATAGGACACTTTTTATTTCAGAAAAATTAAGAGATTAATAAATTTTCTTAAAAAATGGTTAAACAGACTAAGAATCAATGCTCAACCGAAACTACTATACTTATAAACTTAAAATTTATAAAGTGAAAAAATTGTGAGGACACTATGAAAAACACCTTTTTTCTCATCGCATGACAGAGACCCTCAACAGGTCAGTTAAATATTTCAGTTTGACGACGTGAAAGTCTACACTTTTGACAGTACGACGTCTGTGGGGTCAGCTAGTTCATAATAAAACAAAGTTACCTTCTTCATGTATAATTTAAGATTCTTATAACAAAACTAACTAGCATCGCGTGACTTCAAACAAATATTTGAGCGAATTTAAATTCAAATAAATATGTCAGAACCCAAATCTGATTAATCATCAAATTATACATCACAAAATAAACAGCCTGTCGAGCTGTTCAGTTTTTTATACTTCGGACTAGTTTTTATATTTATTAGTATTCTTGTATCCTATTTTGAGTATTTCTGTATTCTATTTTAAGTATTTGTGAATCCGGCTCAGATTATGTCCATACATGACACCTATTTTGCTTTTAATTATGTAGATGTCTGCTGTGCTTTGAATTATGTATTTTAATTATGTGGTCTCAGATGATAACTTAAATTTTATTCGGTTTTTGTCGGAACATTAACTAATGAACTTCCGTAATCATGTATCAACAGGGTTTGACAGATACGGTAATACATAAACTCAAATATAGTATGGACATACCAATTATTCTGTTTGTGACAACATGGCTTTAATAGCTAAAGACCGCAGAAAGAACGCAGTAGTAGGTAGACAAGTTTATCAATAACTATGAAATAGAAATATCTAATTTTTTGCGTCTAGAAACAAATCTCAAAGAATAAAAACAAAAATCGTTTTTTCGTGGCTACACTTATGTGTAGAGTTGATATTTATTCCATCTTATATTTCGTTACTTCATATCTAAATGTATAACCAATTAACAGAGTGCGTGGCAGGGACAATACCATCTTCAAAGACATTAATGGCCGCTTCACTTCACTGGGTCTGTTATGCAGTTTATGTTTGAATTCCAGGAAGGCATTATTGTTTTAGATATTAAATATGAACTTAAAATATGTACATGCATACATATACTCACAGCCATAAATCTTAAAAAGGGGTAGCCAGAGCGTTAGAAACTCCTTAGCAACATTTGGAATTTGATCCAACCGTTAGTCGCCTCTTACGACACAATTAAAAATATGCCGTAGTAACTAACCAAATCTAGTTATCTCTAAGTTACATACATACATACATATACTCACGGCTATAAATCCCATGAAAGGGGTAGCCAGAGCTAAGGAATTAGAAATTCCTCAGCCACTTTTGGAAGGTGCGTGGGGAATAGATGGTGAAATAAAGGTTCTTGGTGATGGGTCTCCAACCGCATCGCCCAAAAATCCCTTAAAAGCCCCAACACCGTTAGTCGCGTTTTACGTACACCCACCGGAAGAAATGAGGTAGTGCTATTCTAAGCCGACACTACACAGCAGATCTAAGTTAATTAACGTTTAAGATGTAAATTTTAAAAGAAAAACACAAATATGAGATCCACAAAAATCATATGAAGACATAAACTAACTAAAATTCATTCACGATTGACTTGTACTTCCCAACAGAAAATATCACTTCTAGTTATTATAAAACACTTTAGCCAAATTAACTCGCGTCCGAAATGATCCCATAAGGGAGGAGTTGTGCCACTTATACTGTCTTATGCTAATAACGGGGCTCGTATAAATAAATTGGTATTTCCAAAATTATTCCTTGCCCTTTAAATATTTTGACAGCTCGAGTCTTTCTTTTGGGTTCCAAATTTTGCATCTTGAGTTTGCGCGTGTTCAAGTTGTTTATTATATTATAAAGGCGGTTATAATGGTTCTCAAATTTATGGCTGCCTCGTTTGAGTCATTAAAACACAATTGCCCTGCTGAGTAGTGCCGGCTTAGAATGTCACTACCCCTTTCTGCCCACGGGTGTCGGAAGAGGCAGTAAAGGGTATGGGGCTTTTTAAGTATGTTTTGGGTGATGCGGTTGGAGACACATCTCCAATGTAAATTTATTTCTACCATTTTGTACCCTATTAACTTCTAAATGTGGCTGAGGAGTTATTAGTTCCGAAGCTCTAGCTACCCCTTTTTGGGATTTATGGCCGTGAGTATAAGTATGTATGTTAAACACATTTATACATTATTAGATTTAACTTGTAGTTAGTTTAAGAGAATCCTATAAGCATGTAGAATTATTTATAAAAATGATTTAATGATAGAAGAGTTTAATGAAAATACATGCATACATACATACATATTCTCACGCCGTTAGTTCCTATTGGGGTAGGCAGAGACTATCGATCGCCACTTTGTACGATCCTGGCAAACCTCTCTAGCTTCATCCACATCCATCAATCTTTTCATACATGCTCTTTTATTCTTCGTACTTCGGACATCTGCCTTTTTGACCACATTTTCTATTTGATCTAAATGTGTCCTCCGAGGTCGTCCTCTACTATCGATGAAAATCTGCTCATTATATTGAAACAAATACGACTATGTCCTGCCACGATAATGACTCCTCATTATCCTTGATTTTCGGGATAAATCAGATCATTACTCTTTTACACACTTGGTTTGACAAGGATTCAAGTGGAATTTTAAAATGAGTTACCTCTTACTAAGCGTTTACGATATATATATTTTCACCTGTAGATAAGAAGAACCACAATATTGTGTATATTATATATTTTTGTTTATAATCGTAACCATATTAATAAAATCTCTTTTAATTGACGCAGCCCCAGTCCCAATGTGATCTCATGATCGCGATTGCCGTATATTTAATATATCATTTAACCGGGTCCCGTGTTTTGACACAATAAGTTTAAGTTAATTTTCATAACTAATCTAATATCAATAACCTTATCACACGTATCCTACATCAAAACTAAAGCAACAATTATCAGTTTCTCATGTACATTTTACTCGTAAAAACAGTCACGCTAAAAGTTAAATACCGAAAAAACTCGAAGTATTTCCTCAGACTAATGGTAGGGGAGTGAACAGTGAACATGAGGCCCAATTAAACGGGATAATTATATCGATCGTATCGGTGACAAGACACTTAAAATAAGGCTCTTAATTGCTTGTCGTCATCGATGCGGTTTTTTTTTACATCCTTACGGGCAACAAGTGCAAAAAATGTATGTGAGCACAATTTGTGGGGTTGTGATTTACCTTGAAGGTGGAAGGTGATATTGAAGCTTGCATGGAATGTAAATATTAGGTTCATAGTGCGTTGTTGGAACATAGGTTATTGGCGCTATAGAGTTAATTAGGTACTACGTATTGTGTCATTCAAAAGATAGGATCTTTATAACTTTAGAAAAAGTCTTTGTTAATAAAATGGAATAAAATACAAACTAATTTATTGCACATCTATACTTATAATAAATCTGTAGAGAGGTCAATTCTGTACATGAAATATATTTTCAAAATAACCATCAGGTGGTGATTAGGGATCGATGCTGATGCCAAAAATGCAATCAGTAAAATTTTTGTCTGTCTGTCTGTCTGTCTGTCTGTCTGTCTGTCGGTTTGTATGTTCCTTATGGAAACAAAAACTACTCGACAGATTTTAACGAAACTTGGTACAAATATTCTTCATACACTTGCGCAGGTTTTTGTATACTTTCCAGCAGAGTAGTAAAGGGGAATTTTGGGTAATTTTGGGAAAACGGGAGAAGTTACTCCATTTTTAAGCTTCCGTCGCGTGTGCAGCCTCAATGGTTAAACTTACATAGAAATCATGTGTGACGGAAATATTCTTCATAAAATTATCGAAAAAAAAATCCTCAGCAGTTTATGTCTATCTTTTACGGTTGACTCACAACAACACGTGTAATTCCTGATAGCTTAGCAGTTCGGATCATTCTGATTATATTTGTTTACTCTTACGTTTGTTAACGTCTCACTCATCCCAAATTTAAAAAAGGTTACATTATTACCTATTCAATTAAAAAAGAATCATAGAAATCGGTAGACAAACACCGAAATTATACATAAAATAAGCCATAGCGCCCGTGACCAAAACCGAATCGTTACTAATTTACATATAGCAAACTAGATGGTGCCAGTAGTTGCATCCTACAACACGTAATGATTTATTTTTTAGATTGTTATAAATACTTCATAGCGTTTTATTCCAAAATTTGCTATTAAACGAAAATACTGAACAGTTCATTAAAGCGCATTAAAAATCACCAAACTACACTGTTTAGGGAGTGCTATAAATTTAATAAATTGAAAACATTGCGCTGAATTTCACAATGCTTGAGCAGTGACTGAAGATAGAAACCTCAGATATTTGAAAAAACAACGCTACCCGTGCGAAGCTGGGACGATCCACTAGTTATAAAATAAATATTCACAAAATTTCAGTACAAAAGTAAAAGTACAATTTTGCCGGACTTATCACTGAAAGCATTATTTTTTATTTTCGTTAATTGAATAAAATAAAGGATTTTAGTCGTTACAAGACTTAGGGTTACATAAAACGTAAACGTTCACGCCGTTTTATCCCCGAAGGGGTTGGCAGAGGTACCAATACTCCTGAACTCACATGGCAAGCGCCATCTAGTTTTCAGAGAAGGTACCCACGTTTTGCTTAGACAGTGTACTCACGTGATAGGGGGCAGGCCTATCGCCGTTTTGTACGAATACACTGTCACATGACTAAGTACAACTCAGCCATGTGGGTTTCCTCACGATGTTTTCCCTCACCGTTAGCAACCATGATAAATTAACCACACATATGACTTTAGAAAAGACAAATTGGTGTAGGCCCGTCCCAGGATTGGAACTCACGCCCTTCTGTTTTTCGGGCGGATGTTCTTACCCACTGGACTATCATGTCGCTTTTACTTACACTTAGGGTTACATGGTTAAAAATCCTGTCAAAATATTCCATCCGTATCAGATATAGGTCGTTCCAGACCTAACACAGTCAGCCAAAAAAAAACATTTAAATGTTATGGTATTAAAGCGGTTGTTTTTTAAATCAGTCGCGCCAATTTTATTTATCTGTTTAAATTCTGATCAGATATGATAAAAAAATTGTATAAACCCGAAGAAATTTTTGAAAAATTTTCATTTTATGAAATAAATTTATTGGGTATTGTTGGCTATAGAGTATCCTGTAGAATTTAGATGATTGAGTCCATGAAATTTCAAATTATGGTAACGAGAATTTTTATTTGCACTCAAATACTGTCAATATTTCGAAAAGTTTATGCAGAATCTTGCTAAATGAGCAGCTAGATAAGAAAATTGAATTCTTTAGCGCCATTCACTGTGAACAGTAATTCTACAGTCACAATTCGTTATATCGAAGTGGTGCTCTCACTAATTCACTTTGTTTGATTGCGAACTATAGGAAATAAAGTTTTTATTGTTTATTCAATTCTTATTTTTTATTTTTATAACTGCAAATTGCTCTGAAGAGGATTACGCTAATGCTGGTAAAGCTTTTATGCGTCCTCTTTTATGTTTGTTATTCTGTATAGTGTTGACTTAAAATAGCACTACTGCGTAATATAAGACAACAAACTGAGCAACTTTTCTTTGTTATGTTTTCCCTTTTTCTATACTCCTTAAAATGGCTGAGGAATTTTTTGATTCTGTATCTCAAACAAACACACAAATATCGCAGTGTATTTTCTCTTTTCAGAATCAAATATAAAAGGTGCAGCATCCATGTATTTGTAACAAAATCAATGCGCACAAAATGACGTCCGCTGTCATACGTCAACAATAAAACATCAATACAGTCCCGGGGGATTGTCAATACGCTGATCAGCACAAAACGACAGGAAGCTCTCGCGAAACTAATCAGTGAGCACTTCGAAACCAATTTCCTTTCCCGCCATATTCAAATTTGAGTGTTGCGTATTCATCGCGAGAAGAGTTTGTTAGACGAATGTTTGCTCGGAAAATATTCGATTGTTTACATGTCAGATATATTTATTCAGAAAAGTGGTAAAATTCTTTGCCAGATATTTATAAGCTACGTAAATCTAGAGAAACATTTGTAATGAATATCGAATAAAAAATATATTTAATTGTTTTCCCTAGGCTGTCTTTAATTTCAAAAAAGATGATTAATATATTAATACAAAAAATAGTGTATAATATTGTATTTTATAAACATTGATATTCCTTCGGGCACTTGATGAATTAAATAGGAAACATCTTAAACTTTAATACGTTGCTTTATTTATCTGCGTTTGGCAATAAAAATATAGATATCCATATATATTTTTACTTAAATATGCTCCCCAAAAGATGTCTTATATAAAGAAGAAATAAAAAGAAACACCCTTAAGTAAAAAAGTAAAGCTGCGGCAGATCGTCTATTTGTATGTATTGTCTCGGGAATAATTTTCTTAATAACGTTTAAACGCTTTAAGTCTTGTTTCCGAGCAATTGAATTGTTAGATGTAATATAAAGTTTTCTTTGTTCTTTTCACTACGTATTCCTGCCTTTTGAGAAACTTTTCAATTGGATTAAAACGTTCTTTGTGGCTTCATGAAAAGATTTGCTCAAGGAAGAAAGACGCGATAACTATGCCAAGCTTATTTAACTTATTGGGAATGCTCCAATTTGCATCATTACAGCTAATTATTATCTGTTGTATGTATGTATTCCAAAAATATGAACAAATAATGTAATATAACTCTTCTTATCTATCGGCTGAGTATCGTATATCAATCATCTCTTCAATATATTCCTGTTAGTAACATTTTGTACCAAAAGCAAATTGCGTAACTCTTGAATAGAATGAAACCGCGACGTTTCAAGATATTTCGCAAATAGAACAAGAGTTTACTGCGACAACGCCACAAGACACTAACTAGTAAATACAATCATAATTGCTCGATAAATTTTCAGTCGACATGACAACTCTATTTCTGTGAATCGGCCGCAACACTAGATGCATGAAATTCGAATGTGAGGGTGAACTCGAAATTCGAAGACTCGAGTTGAAATTGTATTTTACGACGACATAAACTATCTCAAAGGTTAACCTGTTGATGTAGTTTTTCATGATTTACAGTTTCTGAGAATAAGGTCTATGAAATTGATGGTCGGTGAATGAAGATATTAATAGCGTTTAGTAAATTATGTTTCGTTCAAGGAGGTTTGTTATTTGACGCGTCAATCCCGATTTATCAATCGCGTATTTAATTGATTGTTATTGTTGACTGTTTATGTAAAGACTAATTTGCCATTCTTTGTATAGATCAATTAATCTTGCTGTATGACGATATCAAATGTAAGACATTATATTTAAATAATACTGATTTAGTATACCTATCTACCCAAAGATTGTTTCTCAGCCCTAAATGATATTCTTAATCACTTACGTACTTCAATATTGTAGAGACTAAACTCCGAAGGTCCACTCCCTATTTATTCAAGCTCGTCCGTTGCCAAAAAGTTGCAAAACGAATTAAAAAATGTTCTTATTTTCGTAGGCTTCGGGATGTTTTCGTTGTGGAAGATTGACGTTTCAATAGAATACATTAAATCTTTAGCGATGTATAACCAACTTTTTCGGAGGACATTTTTTATATGCAAATGTAGGAAATTACGGGACAGTATTAAGGCGCCTGATAATATTAGTGGAGAGAAATAAATAGGTCGCTATACTCAGTAGTTTTCTTGTTTGAGAAAAATTGGTTACGTTCGTAAGGGTCAACTACTAACTAAAAGCATATTTAGTTGATTTAAATATAAGATATTAATTATTATTTTTTTAGTAGAAAATGCTGATCGTTAGTGTCTTATTGGATTGATACTATGAAATTGTATATTATGGTACCAGTAAGCAAAGTTAATACAGCGGAGGTGGATTAGAACCGAATGTTGTAATGATTGCTCAAATGTGTCAAATATCTATTTTTGACTCAATAGTGAACCAATTAATACTGATTATAGTATTAAAAAACTTATTGATCACGAAAGTTAGTATTCGCAGAAAACAGAAAAAGGCGGATATAATCACTTTAGTTAGCGCATCATGCGCATCGCTAGTAAATACGTAAAATAACTAAAAACCCAAAAAAGTTATCCAGCAAGCAATTAAATTGATACGAGATTTTTCAGATAGCTGTGTAGTGTCGGCTTAGAATAGCACTACCTCATTTCTTCCGGTGGGTGTACGTAAGAGGCGACTAACGGACTTCGGGCTTTTTAATGGATTTTTGGGCGATGCAGTTGGAGACCCATCACCAACAACCTTTATTCTACCGTCTTTTCCCCACTCAACTTCCAAAAGTGGCTGAGGAATTTCTAATTTCTCAGCTCTGGCTAACCCTTTTAGGGATTTATAGCCGTGAGTATATGTATGTATGTATGTATGAGATTTATCAATAAAATTATGCGTACATAAAATACTGAAATCAAATTTGAATGGGAACCACATAATATGCGGCTGAGCTCCACCACTTAAAAACTCTCAATACTATTTATTTGTTATAGTATAATATTTTAAAGACTTATCTCATATACATACATGTACTAATACTCTGATTCATAGTGTAGTACTTTTACATGTTTAGTATTGCAAAATAGCTAGATTTAGTGGTTTTAAATCACAAGAACCTACCCAATACCAATGAATTGATTTCAACCAGACGTCTTTGTATCATAAAGTGTTATTACTGTCACAATCTCGATACTAAATAATGGCCCATAAACAAGCAGAGTTACATCTTCGGTATTTAAACTTTTTGCTCGTTTAAAAATAAAAACGCGCTGGCCAGACTCAATTCGTCTTTCCCAAGTAATTAGATAAAGTTGCGCGAAGTTTTTAATCGAACAGTCCGTTTTTGCGCGATTAAAAGATGGTAGGAGGCAATCGACGGTTGTGGTAGACATTTTTGACTCCCCTATCAAAATTCCATGAAATTAGCGGCCTTCCTTTGAACAAGCCAAAGTGGCTAAGAACTTAGGTTAATGACCTCCCTATTTTTAACTTAGAAGGATATTTCCAAAAGTTTTACGTTTGACGTCCAAATATAATTAAATTAACTTTTCATTTCTTTTTAAGTCGCGGGTTAGCGAAATTTCGTTAAGCATAAATTTCCTAAGGCATGTTCGGAAAGGCATAAAACGTCAACCTCCAAAGTTTTAATCATGTTTCGAAGCAAGGCATTTCGGCACACTCTTTTGTTCTGGTTTTTGCTTGTTTTATTTTGTTTTCTGGAAAGATCGCAGACAGGACGGCTTTGGTTGCTTTTTCGGCGCATTTCGCCCTTTAGTTATGTGAATGCAGGAACGTTTATTAGCGGCCGATGTTTATCACTGATTAGGTAGCCGCAGTCAAGGACTGAGTTTGGTGATTTTTTAAATTAACTCTCAGTAACAAGTTGGCTTAAGATTGTTGTTTGATTCCGTTCGCATTGGCATTCTTATCTACAGTTTTGTTACTTTTTATAGCTCTTTTAGCTAGTTATCTCCAAAATTAAGGAATCTTCATCCACATTTGGGACTTCAATAGGATATCTAAAATTTACTATATCCATTTTTAAGACCTTTTTTCATGTAGAAACGGTATAAACCGTGAAGATTAGTGAGACCACTTCATCAACTACGCGATAAAACCCTAATATCCTTGTCGTTTAGAACGACAGCCAGAAGAGTAGGTGCAGTAGTAATATTCTAAACATACAAAACAAGAAGTATAAATAAAAAAAATTAATATGCAAAGAAAGCACACAACTAATTGTACCATTAAGTTTTAATTTTATCTCGTTGTATGCAACAATTACTCGGTGGAATGAGTAATAGTTATTTCTTCTCAATCGAATTTACATATTTTTTTATTATTCATAATTTGTGTGGTCAAGATACGCATTTAGTTTAAAAACAGTATTTATATTCCCGTTTTGTAATCATATATCTAAATGTGCAAAATTTTAACAGATCATAAATTTGTCCGTTATGTGCTTGTATTTATAAAGATAATCATTATTTTCTTCCATATATAACATTTTAAAAATCTTAAATCTTCAACACTCATTGCTTGTAAACCTGCCTCGTTGTACGCATGACCAAATTTGTAAATGCAATTGTATTGTTCAAGCAATGCTTAACAATAACGGCCGATGTTTCAATCAAAGCCTTCAGGATAGAAAGGTCGGTTCCGCATTCACGGCAATTTGTACTTATTTGTTTAAAATAAAACTGTGGGGAATCAAAATAAAATAAAGCAATTGTTAAGGATATAATCC
Source organism: Bedellia somnulentella (assembly GCA_963576735.1). NCBI lineage: Eukaryota > Metazoa > Arthropoda > Insecta > Lepidoptera > Bedelliidae > Bedellia > Bedellia somnulentella. The sequence goes on along the minus strand of OY755175.1, from coordinate 18,312,367 downwards.
CAGAAAGGGATAACCAGACCTCCAGAATAAATTTTATTTAACAGCCGCTTTTGGAAGTTCGGAGGAGAAAAATATATTGCTTAGTGTAATAGTTTTCGTAGGTTTGCAATAAAATCGAAAAAAAAATGGTAGTCCTTTTTCTATCCGAAAACACAAGGCATATAATGTATTAAATTGTATCTGAATTCATCCTTGAAATATTTAAGTAAATGGTGCAACATTTTTTTTTTTCGATGCAATGTCGAGAATGAATGCGAGGCACGTTGTAGCGAAGCAGACATTTTGTGGTTTGTCCGAAATCTCTCGAGACCGCTGCACGAGTTAGCATTCTCAGTATTTGTTACAAGTGACTAGATGCACTTCAGTGCTGAACTTAACTAAATTAGGAGTCTTGCACAATGTTTGCAGACATATTGCCTCTGTTTATAACGAATACAGGAATACAGTATATTTTCTCATGGTACAATAGAAATATTGGTATGTATAGTATATAATATAATGATAGTATGTGTTTAATATATCTAACATTGACAGGCAACGTATTGTTTGTTTTGATAATGTTTTTGAGGTCTTATTTAATTCAATACATTAAAAAAAAAGTATAAAATAGAAAATAAAAGTAAATAAATGGAGGAATATTGTTTGAAGCTTAAAGTGTAATTGTTATATACGAAGCAATGACGTGGTGAATATACATAAATGGGGCACAAAGAAGAATTATAAATATATACACAGTAAATATATACGAACAAAGCACACAGATCAAGTTAGCGAAGCGAAGTGTAAAATAACTAAATCAACACTATTACTAATAATCAGTATGCAATGCTATGCTAGCTAATAAAATACGATACACATATGAACGTTATTCGTTACTTCGCATGAATTAATCTATTTTCTGAATGAAATCCTATTAATGATACAATGACCACCAATGTCCACAAAACAATATCCTATTAAATTCAAAAATTATGCTTTCTTAGAAGTTTTTACTAGCGGTACCTTTAACAAATTCATTTCGCTCTCAAGTAACAAAGGGCTATAAGTCAATGAGCACTGTTTTCTTTTATATGTTTTTAAACGAACCAGTGTTCTCAGAATCGAATAGGTTTTTCAAAAATCGAACTTGTAAACGAATTCCATTTTATTTACGACCTTTTTGTTGCGTTTCGAATACTTTTTGAAATGAGTTCTCGGAGTGAGGTGAATTTTAATATTTCGTAATTATATTTAAGTCACGGCTCGGGACTCGGCAGCGGAATGATTTGTGTTAATAGTTGTTACCATTATTGAGTACAATTTTTATTCATTTGTTAGAATAGCCTCAATTGTGCCAAGTTAAGGTACCAAAATTAATAAGTCAAACAAAAAGGCTTATTTCTAGGGAAATAATGTTCCCAACCTATATTAAAGAATAGAAAATTTATAGATCAAATCATGGGTCGGAGTCATAGTGTACACACCAGTAGGAATTTATGGTAGTACATAGTAACTAAATAGTGCACAATCTCAATTATACGACAAAATGCTTTTAAATGGACTTTTTAAAACATTTTACACAGCTGTCAAGTGAAATATTTTGAAATATTTAAACAAAGAAAATGCATAAAAAAATAGAAGACTTTAATATCCAATTTCGGCGTAATTTGTTTCATCACATCTTAATATTTACATAAATCCACACGAAAGTATGGAATAATATTTCATGAAAACACAACATCCACGAACAAAAATTCACTAGCACCGACGAACGACACATTTCGCCAACCGACCGCGCATTTCAAAGAAACGGATGAAAAGTGGCACACGGTGTTGCCACGCGGGCTCCCGAACTCTGTCTGTTTGTATGTCACAGCAATTGTTTTCGAAACTAATACGCGAAATGATTTTAACCAGGAAATGTAATAAAAATATTTTTTGTTTCATGGGGGGCTTACCACCATATGTTTTTATTATACCCATAAATGTGAAATGCATCGATAGCTCTTAAAAATATTTAATATGATTATAAAATAATTGACGATAACCCAATCATATTTTTTTAAAATCAATAGTTTAAAAGCGTAAACTCGCCAAAAGGTAAACGTGTCGAGCCATCCCGTTTAGCCGCTGAAATCTCTCCTACTTTTTATCTTCACATTTTAAACTCTTACCACAGCGAGCAGTAGCAATAGTAATATTAGATAGTACGGAGTGATTATTCCGTCTATACCGAGTGACAGTGCTAACCGGTAACTGCTGCCAAGGGCGATGTCCGAATAGACACAAATAACCGCAACGGAGCGGACTTACAGAATAGGGTCATGCGACTTACGCACGTGTTCCACTGTTTGTCTGTTATACGTTTTGTTGCTTGTTCGTTTGTCTTGTCGTGTGATGCTTTTAGATCTGGTTTACTTACATACGTACCTACATATACTCACGGCTATATTTCCCTAGAGGGGGTAGCCAGAGCTAAGGAATTATAAATTCCTCAGCCACTTTGGAAGTTGAGTGGGGAAAAGATGGTAAAAATAAAGGTTTTTGGTGATGGGTCTCCAACCGCATTCAATAATCCAATAAAAAGCGCCATAACCCTTAGCCGCCTCTTACGACACCCGTGGGTAGAAAGGGGTAGAGACATTCTAAGCCGGCACTACACGGCAAGGTCTAGACCTGGTTTGTTTAACTGTAACATTTTTTATATAATCTATATCTAAGATGCACTTTTTAAAATATCCACGACTATGCCATTTATTTTATTTGCTTCCTATTCCACTCTTTTCGTTAGCGATTAGCGATATTTTTCGTAACTTCTAAATGGGATAGTTTTCAGCGCCATTAAATTTTGCGTGGCAATTTGGGAAGTTCGGCAACGGTTATTAATAATGCATCCATTTATGTGATAACAGCGTGCATCTGTTTATAGCGTCATGCTTTTAAAGTGAAGTTACAGTACTGTCATACCTGTAGCATGTGGACATACGGTGATCGATGTAGACGATGACGTTGTAACTAATAGAGCGGTGAGATGGTAAAGTGATGAATGATATATATAACCACTAATAGGGTAATTTGGCCTAAGTCCACAACGCTACTCGCTTAGTGTAAGTCTGCAATCGGAAGATGTCAGGTTCACGTGTTCAGGTACAGAAAACACAAAACAATAAATACATAATTATTTCGTTAAATATATCTTCAGCGTTTTCGAATATCTTTCCATCAAGATATTTCACCATGCACATTAAAATTTAGATTCAAAATGTCAATATAAAATGCTCGTTCGTAATCCTGTTGCCGTACCTCCGCTACATCACGCGACAAAGCATAACTTGGAAAGAGGAAATTAACATTGTTTTATGGGCAACGGTTCCTAAAGTTAGAGGTTCCGCTAAATTTAGCGGACGCCGATAATAAACTCTCAAAGGCTCAGCTGTCGCCCTCACAACAAACCTATAACAAATTACTTTTTGAGGCATCGCGTAATTACAACTTTGGGTAAGATAAACTTTTCGATGTCACAGTTGCCATTTTTAAAACGTTTTTCGAATCTGTCAAAACAATTCTTAAATTATCATTTGAATTATGAAATTGTTTTTATTTCCCTTTTTTGTCATTTTAATGCAGAACAGAATGTTTACATAACATAACATAAACGTTCACGCCGAATATCCCTGAAGGGGTTGGCAGAGGTACTAATACTTCTGAACATCACGTGATTTTGTCACCTGGTGTTCAGAGTACCCACGTTTTGCATGGACAGTGTACTCACGTGATAGAGGGCAGGCCTATCGCCGTTTTGTACGAATACACTGTCACATGACTAAGTACAACTCAGCCTCCTCTCAGGTCCTCCTCTCAGGTTTCCTCACGATGTTTTCCCTCACCGTTAACAACCGTGATAAATTAACCACACATATGTCTTTAGAAAAGACAAATTGGTGTAGGCCCGATCCGGGATTTGAACACTAGTCGTTTGCACGATAACCGGTGTTCTACCCATTGAGCTATCACGTCGAATGTTTAATCACAGAATGTTTAAGAAGCTGATATTGTTATCTAAACATAAAGTAGTATTAAAAGATTTCCTCCTTTACTAATATGAAAGCAAAAATGTTAAGAACAAATCCGAAGTAAGTGTTTAATATATATTTTTCTTATAATTAGAATGAAGGCACTAAATCCCCACTAAACCCCCAAAACATATAATTGTATTTTTCGTGTATATGTATTTTTCTTTGGAATTCCATCTGATTTGTAACAAAAGTCTCTATGATACTATGGTAACAATGTTCTCAGTTTATTGTCATCCCACTGAACCAATTTCACGTATGGATACCTATTGATTTCGTACAATGTACTAAACTGGGCATGACTGTGTTATTACAACTGTGCATCAAATGCCAGACGTTCAATGACTTTCAAAAGACCCCCATCACCCTCTAACACATTAATTTATATTAACGAAACCCAAAGGCCTAATATAAAACACACATCAAACAATCGCAATTCGTACAAGTATACAGACAAGTTAATCAATCATTCGGTTTCAATAAAATTCGCTCCACCGTTTATCTATCAGCTGTTATCGGGAGAGGGAAAGATCAAACGGTATTTAGCGAATCTCCATCGTATGGTTTCCTCGTTACAATTTATTACTACTGGTTTATCGACGTATTAACAAATGGACTTACAGCTTTTGTACAGGAATTCGAGAGAATACGTATGGAAGCAGATGAAATGATGTAGCGTCGGTTAGGTGAAAAGTGATATATTGTTTTGGTATGATTTGTCATAATTAGAGATTAAGGAAAATAACCCTTCTGTATATTCTTGGTAGTGAATAGCGTACAAAATATTTCTACTAGTATGGCTTATAATCTCGCAATTTTACTATTGCTGCTACTTGCAATTATGACTTATAATCATTAATTGATTAAAGGCAGGCTGGTTGGCTACTGACTATGTATACTGAGAATTCAAAATATTTTATTTAATGTTATTTCTCATTTACTGAAGCAATAATGTTGATTTCAAAATATTAAATTTAATATTAATAATTAAATATCTCATAGGTAACGTTATTAAAATCTTGTTCCTGGAAATATATCATAATTAGAAAACAAGGCTTAGCAATAATACTCGGAAGCCGTGCTACGAGATTCGTAGTAAATGTTGAGTAGTTTGCTGCTACTACGGCGTAGTGTATCGATCGCTCGTAGACACTCTCGAGAGTTGTAAGGAGAACTCTTTCATATTTTTCCTATTTAGTTTTGTTTCTGCTATTCCTTTCGAAGTTTCTGCTTCGAATGCGATTTCTTTGTAAGAAAATACGTTAGCATATTGTGTTCTTCAAAGAAATCATTCTATTTGTTATTGCATAGAATAAAATTTCCTGTTCGCATATCAAAAGAAATACGAGCTATCAGAAATATGTGCAGCCACATAAGTGTCTGACTGAGATATTTGATTTCTGAATATCTAGAAATAGTAAAAAATGTAGTTATATTTTTATAGCATTATGAATATCAAACGTAATTAGCATCTACCATTATGTAATATACTGAACTCTTGACAACTCATCATTATTCAATAATGCAGTTTTCTATCTATCAATGAAAGATAGGATACCCTCGTTTCAATTCCGTTTAATTCACATTATTAAAAACTAAAAATACTAACTTACTCTACACAAATAAAGTCCCATCCACGTTGATAAAACAAATAACTTTTCCAGCTCAAAAACACGGACCCGACACGTCATATTTCCCAAACTCCGAGTAGTTACCAGGAAAGTAGAACTCAGTCAGTTAGAGCTAGTTGTGATTGATGTCGACGCTCGATTTTAGGTTCGGGATGAATACGGCATCCATCAGCGCGTCTGCCATGGACGTGGGAATGAATTAAATAAAGCAGCTTTTAAATTAAAACCGAGACCATAGAATAAATATAAATGTATTTAGTCATTTACTTAGGGTCTCTCTAAAATGCAAATATTAAAGTTTAACTCTAAAGCACAATCTTCCAGTTCTATCTTCTACTAGGCGGAACGTTGTTCCTGAAAATCAGCGACAGTCTGGGCTTTTAGCCATTTGCTCACAACTTCGTCCGCTCAATCATCATACTTACAGAAATATCATTTTTAAGATACCCTATCCAGTGTAAGCTCAAACAAATAGGTTGGGGTCAGAACTAAAATGATCGGGAATAATGTTTAGTCCTACGTCAATATGGGCCATCGATCGATCAGTCACCGGCACAATTTGCGCCCCGTGACGAATGTGCTAATGGGCACAATGGATGCGAGGAAAATGACGGCCTACCCTCACTACATGTGGAAAGGATTTTATTGGACTTTTCACAACGATATTGCTCATGATTTGGATGGTAATCTTAGTATTAGTAATGAAAAGAGAAATATTCATATAAGAAATATATTTATTTAATTCGGTGGTTTCCTTTTATTAAAGGTTAATATTCAGTTAAGTGAATGGTTTTTTTAAAAATATTTAATGATTGATCTCTGACAACATCCAAATACCCTCCCGTATTTTTATATAGAGCAAATAATATATTTGTTCGTGTTTCACATATTTCCAATCTCATCGAAGGATCTATATCTTAGATAAATACGCTAAAAATAAACAAAAAGCAAATATTTGGAAGAAAGAAACAAAGTTCGGACAGAATGGCGCGGAATGTTCATTTTTGCGAGTCATATCTCATATTTCCTCGTCAGGAATCAATGGGCGTGTAATTTGATTTACGTCACAGATGTCTGTCAGTCGGACATTCATGGCGGACTATTAATCAAACTACAAATTCTCTCTGCGTTTTGGATGTATCATGTTACTTTTGTACATACTCACAGTGATAAATCCCAAAAATGGGTAGCCAGAGTTTTAGCGCTAGAAATTCCTCAGCCACATTTGGAAGTTGATAGGAGACAAGATGGTAAAAATAAATTATCGTTGGAGATGGGTCTCCAACTGCATCGCCCAGAAACCACTTTAAGAAGCCCCATGACACCCGTGGGTAGAAAGAGAAAAGGGGTAGTTATATTCTATGCCAGCATAACATGGTAAACTTACGTACTTTAAGTTAATTTTATCACCATTATAATGTAGATATCTACTAAATCAGAGCGTGTACTCATTTGTATTCTTGCATATATGCATAGTACCTTAATACTTTGTGAAAGCTTCACGTAAGCTAATGTTCTCATCCCCTAAAAGCATTGCAAGGTATCTATATTATCTATCTATCTATTAGTATAGTCGATCCTATCTGACAAATGAAATAATATTAAACCATAGGCATAAAGCTAGTCTATAAGACATAAGACACCTATACTCTTATTTTGTAAAATTATCTTGACATAAAGTTGAAATTTCGTTTTTTGTACACGATAGAAATTCAACTAATAAACATCTCGCTCCAATTTTTCTTACGTATGTAACAAGTAACTTTAACATAGCCTGAAAGAAAACTCGCATTAAGTGTCAGTGTGAAACTCATATTTACCTTTATTTTCTGAACAAGCTCTCTATCTTAAACCAGGCACTTTGTCACCTCGTCTGCCATTACCCAGTCTCCAAAATGAAAGACAAATATGTTACGCAGCCGTAGACAAAGGGGTCACATGGTGCGAACAGTTAATGGAAGCAGCCTTTGATCTATGCCTCTTTGAGACTGAGGGCGGAGAGGCTAACCGGTGCGGTGGTGCATCGAAAGTCTTTATGCCACGTGTTTCTTATATCTTTTATGTGACTACTACGATGGAGAGCTTTTAAAACTTACATCGTGAAGTTTTAAGCGTATTTTTAGTCTATCAATGCTAATTAAATTGTGAAATTTTAAGCGCTTGTTTAATTTAAGTGTTGGTTTGGAATACCACAAACCGATATCTTTCCGCTGTAGTTGTAAAAAACAACATAGGGGATTAGGGCTTAATACGTCTGAAAAACCCCGTTAAAAGTATTTTAGCCGTTTAGCCGGCAATTTAATGTAAAATTTACTTTATGAATGAATTGAATTTATGATTTACATATATACTCACGGTTATAAATCCCTTAACGGGGTATCCAGAGCTTTGGAATGAGAAATGCCTCAGCCACTCTTAGAAGTTAATTGGGGAAAAGATGGTAATAATAAATTATAATTAATGATTTAATTCAATTTTTTTACGGTTCATACGGTCATTTTTAAATAAATTTGTAAGTTTAAAATCACACGCTTTAATAAAACAAACCACAACTTTCACGATATTGACAAATAGCACATAACCACGAAATAAAATACAGCGAGTTATTAACATGCATTCGCATAAATGATTGCATTTCCAAACCAACGATTTGTGAAAAAGCGACGTTGTATTTCGGTGCGCTCGTATTTTGTGCAATATGTCACTCCGTGGCAATCAAACAGTAGGAGTGAGCCTTTTATACAGTAAATGAAAAAGCACCATGTTGTTTTAGTTTAGAACAGACGAATTTAATACCTTCCCGTGCGGAAGGAATCCGGCATTTCGTATATTACTATCGATTTCCGAATGCCAAATATGTCTTCAGAATTACAAGTATTTTAATCTCCGGCTATTGTGATACATAGCCCTTGAGCATATATGTGTATCATAATATCTTCTATAATTTCGCGTTTTCACTGATTGGCTCAAACCTACCTGGCCTGGTGCATGTTAGCAGATCAAAGACTACTGCCGTAATAGTAGCTGGGATCCGACGGCTTTAACGTGTATCGCTCAAATTGCGAAAGGTCTTTATATTCTAATAACTCACATACATACATATACTCACGGCTATATTTCCCTTGAAGGGGTAACCAGAGCTAAGGAATTATAAATTCCTCAGCCACTTTTGGAAGTTGAGTGGGGAAAAGATGGTAAAAATAAAGGTTTTTGGTGATGGGTCTCCAACCGCATCGCCCAAAAATCCAATAAAAAGCCCCAATACCCTTAGTCGCCTCTTACGACACCCGTGGGTAGAAAGGGGTAGCGATATTCTAAGCCAGCACTACACGGCAAAACTCTAATAACTCAGCCTGCAATATGCTAACTAAACTATAATGTATGTGTATGCAACGGTGTTAATTTAATTGCTGAACTTGCATAGCATGTCGGGTCGTGGACAGCTTTGTTGATGTTGCCAATCAGACATGTTTGTTAGATAGCTCAGGGGAGGGGGAAAGGGGTTGACATATACACCCTGTTAAATCACATGCGGCAAAGCCTTTTGTTAGGAGGCTTGCGTGGCGTTCGCGGAATGAGCTCGGCAAATTTAATTTTGTTCGTGATCGTGTTTATTTGAGTAGCGTAGTGTTCGTTCATTAAGAGTCGTGTGGCGTTCTGGTTCAATTGTAGATATTGTTACATGAAATGGATTTATGTCTCCTTTAATTTCGTATATCTTGGTAGCTCATTGAGAGACAGTATATTCCTTGATGCAGAGAGGCATGGGATTTCAATTCTGAATTGGTAATACACCAATGAACCTATTTATCAGGAAATGTTTTCCAAGCCATGGGTTTTTCGTCCTATCATGTAAATGCGATATCGATACTAAGATGGATATTCTGGACACCAGAAGGGCAAGCACGAGCACTATTTCATCGACACGATAACGATTAGAATGAGATGGCAGAATACGATACTAAGTAAGTGCGTAAGAGATGGCTGCTTTATCCCACGCGATAACTAGTTTAAACACGGCTCGTGCTTGCCCTGCTGGGGTCAAAAATAACACTTATTTTTCAGAAGTATATATCCCGCCATCCCTTTTGGGCGATATGGCTTAAAACACGAGTCCGAGTCTTGTTTAATCCATGATTATTTTGGTCGTGTATATCTGCGGACCACCGATTTGATTAACGCCCTTATTTCTTGACGGAACCTTCATGCATATTTTCTTCATTATAATCTCTCTTGCTCAAGAGTTTTGTTATTTGTCCAAATTTCTATCTAAATCTATCGTTCACACATACACAACCACCTTTTTTTCATAATTCGGTACACCTTTTTTTCTTAAAGCGTTCTAATAATAACTATAGGTTATGCATACTCGTCTAAATATTATAATAAACCTCTCTTGCTTTCATTATTTTTGTCATACCTGATGCTCTTTTATTCTTCTCACTTCGGACCCCCGCCTTTACAAGAACGTTTTCTATCTAGTCTAAAAACGTTTTTCGAGGCCGTTCTCTACTAACCAAATAAATAATTTTACCCAAAAGCCTTAATTAAGTAATTGCACTTTGTAATGGCGGATATTTAACAAATTAATTACGCTCCGGGTGATTCGAGAACATAAATTTTTCGGCATCTGAATTATTTTGTGTATTTGTTTCATTAATTGCTTTTATTTGCATTGAACTGTGAAATACGGTGCGATTTTTAAAACATTCAGCATTTGTAATTAAATAACAACTATGACTTTCATAATAATGTAAATTTAAAACACATTTTGAAAGGTAGGTCTTTATTGCAAATATTTATGTTTTCTTATTCTGTACGGTCCTATATTTTGTTCATTTTATATTTATTCTACATTTTGGTATTAGTGATAAATTTATAACAATGTGATTATTTCAGTGAAATATTTATATTGTAAAATATCAATGATTTAAATAACTATATTTAATACAAATAAGTAAGAGCAGTGTCTGAAGGTTTTGTAATGGATTGTATAATTATGATAAGATTGTCAGGTTATATTACTTCAACGCAAAAACGGCTATAACAAAAATACTATTTTATACAGAAATATCAACATAATTGTTTGTTTTGTTCCAGAGTGAAAAAGACAATGGTAAAAACTGCATTCCGTCGTGCGAGAAGAGGAAGGCCGACGATGCTGAATCCAACAAAGATCTCAAAAAGGTAAGTGATTGTATGCAGTATTATAGACGCTGATAATATGTAGTATTACAGAATCTTATACGTATAATAAACGGCTATACGCCTGCCTCCTATCACGTGAATACACTGTCCAAGAAAAAGAGGGTAGTCTGAATACCAGGTGACAATGTCGAAATTTGAAACTGGATTTCCTGCCTCATGGGTGAACTTAAATCGCTTCAAAATTTCGGTTCCTTTAGTTACATTGTAGGACAAGTTACTGCAAGAGGGGGTCTACTATTTTTACACAGTATACTATGTTTTTTTTAGTAATTCTTAGTATTTATAAACCCTTTGTTTGTAATATTGAAACATTGCAATTTGAAACAAACGGTGAGGGAAAACATCGTGAGGAAACCCACATGGCTGAGTTGTACTTAGTCATGTGACTGTGTATTCTTACAAAACGGCGATAGGCCTGCCCTCTATCACTTGAGTACACTGTCCATGCAAAACGTGGGTACTCTGAACACCAGGTGACAAAGTCACGTGATGTTCAGAAGTATTAGTACCTCTGCCAACCCCTTCAGGGATATTCGGCGTGAACGTTTATGTTTTTATGTTATGTTTATGTGCAATTTATTATCCAAAGAATAAAATAAACTATATCGTTTTTTTTTCAATAAGTTTAAAGAAAGACTACATGAATTAATTGAACATAAACTTAAACCTGGTTAAATTCAGGATCAAAGACAATATAGACAACGCTGATATGGCTAAGTTATCTAGGTTATGTTGAACAAATTCCAGTAAGACAGTTAAATTTTCGAATCTATTTCGGCGCGCCCATCCAAAACGCTATGATAATCGTTCCTGTGGAAATTTCACACCATTACAAAATTTCTTTACATAATTTCATTCAAGTTTGTGGGCCCCTGGCATTCAAGTTTGTGGGCCTCTGGCAGTCTGGCTTATTTAGTTCATTTAGCGCTAAATACAGCGGCATCGTTCATACTATAATTTAATGCTATAAACCAAGGAATTTGAATTACACGATAATTAAACTTCAATGCTTAGACTTATTCTGCTCTTATTTAGTTATTTTAACTATATTAATGACGCCCTATATCACCGAAAGCGTAGCAGAGGAATAAGTTTTTAAAAATTAATGTACAATGAAAAATTAAAAAATGAATAAATCTTTATTTACGCCAGTAAAAACAAACAACAGTCGTATACGTTAATTTAAAATGGTAATAACAATTAGGTGTTTGGTACACAGGCGGTAAGTATTTTACAAAATAAGATGTCGGTGTCCCCTGCACTAGGCAATGCCTGTATCGCGGGGGACGAGGTAGGCGGTTTACAATTGCTTGTAGACAGGATTTCTCAGGTGGCGCATCATAAATTATTATCAAGTTAAAACTAAAATAAAATAAAAAATATGGGCTAAAAGTAAAAATTGTAACAAGTTACAAGTGAATCTTAACCATATGAGATCGTTTGGTATGTTGCATATATTATGTAAAATTATGTATTCATAGTTTAAATAACCTTATGTAAGTAGATAAAATTATGTTATAATAAAACAATATAATGTAATAAAGTAATATACATATAAGTGTATATAATGTACACATATACAAAAAGACACATATACAATATTTCAGGTGTTAATCACAGTTCCCAGATTTTGCTTAAACTGCCTTTAACCTGATTGTAGGGTAATATGATTGAGCTAAACTTTGTAAATGTATTGTATACTGCTATATTTCTGGTTAGCCCTCTTTGAGGTTTGCCGATATTATTGTGTATGTAACTTTCACCGACCACACATGAACTACTAAATAAAATATTTTATTAACATTTTCATTATGACCCGTTTTTCGTTTTTATTATTCTTTTAAAAATGCATACATACATACATATACACACGGCTATAAATCCCTTGAAGGGGTAACCAGAGCTAGGGAATAAAAAATTCCTCAGCCACTTTTGGAAGTTGCGTGGGGAAAAGATGGTGTAAAGGTTGTTGGTGATGGGTTTCCAACCACATCGCCCAAAAAAATCCCTTAAAAGCCCCAATACCGTTAGTCGCCTCTTACGTACACCCACCGCAAGAAATGGGGTAGTGCTATTCTAAGCCGGCACTACACAGCCAAAATTCCTTTTAAAATTTAAACCAGCTTTTAGCTTTTTCAAAGTGTTCACATCGCGGGTTGGCTTTTTTACGTAAATTAAAGCCTAAAAGTGCCCTCTAAGACGTTCCGTTTACATTTTCCACTCTCAAATTGCAAGTAAGTGCCTTATCGTCCTTATTCAAACGCATTACGAAGTATTAAATACGCTTTTATGTTATTTTATGACATCAATGCATAATCTTAATGAAATTTAATTGCTTTACTTACTATTGCTGTATAGTATCGGCTTAGATTGCTGTGTAGTGTCGGCTTAGAATAGCACTACCCCATTTCTTCCGGTGGGTGTTAGTAAGAGGCGACTAACGGAATTGGGGCTTTTAAGGGATTGTTGGGTGATGCGGTTGGAGACCCATCACCAACAACCTTTATTCCACCATCTTTTCCCCACGCAATTTCCAAAAGTGGCTGAGAAATTTCTGATTTAGTATTTTCTAAGATTTTCACGATTGCACATTATAATTGAAACAACTATTGATTTTCGGATCACGGATCGGTCACAGGAAGTCTTCCCGTGACCATGATAACTGCAAAGTTTTCGAAACGTCGGGCTTTAAAAATAATGTAATAACACGCGATTAAAATATCCGAAAATCAATAGTTGTTTCAAATTTCTGATTCCCTAGCTCTGGCTACCCCTTCTAGGGATTTATAGCCGGGAGTATATGTATGTATGTATGTTTACTTACTTGTACAAATAACGAGTTAGTAACACGCGATTAAAATATCCGAAAATCAATAGTTGTTTCAAATTTCTGATTCCCTAGCTCTGGCTACCCCTTCTAGGGATTTATAGCCGGGAGTATATGTATGTATGTATGTTTACTTACTTGTACAAATAACGAGTTAGTTAATATTTAAAAATCATTTTGTGATTCATCAGTCTACATATCCACATCTATATATCCCTAAAAGGGGTAGCCAAACCTTCAGACTCAGAAAATTCTTCAACCATTTTAGAAGTTAAGTGGGAAAATGTTTTTGGTTATGGGTCTCCAAACGCATCGCCAAAAATCACTTTAGTAGCCTCAATATCCTTAGTCTCTTCTTACAATCACCCAAATTGGGTATTGCTATTCTAAGCCGACACTACACAGCATTCATCAGTTTGTTTTCTAAATATCAACTCTATTTGAAACACTTGCTCGCCGAATAACAACACCTTCGTTATGCCAATAAATTATTAGTATTATTTGAGTTAATATGAGTTATGTCCCAATCCTGTTTACAAACAAGCTAATCGATTTACCGACCGCAAATACACTGAATGCTAGGTAAACAGCCGCTTTGTTTGCTCAGACATATACGATGTCTATGCGATTTGATAATTTACTTACTTACTATACCTGTACGTATATTTTCATCTCAACGCAATCCTTTACGCCATGAATCCCCGAAGGTGTTGGCAGTGATACTAATATTGTTACCTGGTGTTCAGGGTACCCACGTTTTGCTTGGATAGTGTACTCAAACGATAGGGGGCAGGCCTATATACTCACGGCTATAAATAATAAAAACATTCAGTAATCTCCCTTTTGAGAGTTAAGTCGTGATGAGATGGTAAAATGAAGAATAGTTGGCAATGGGCTTGGAGCTAAATCACCCAAAAATCATCATAAGCATAGGCTTGAAGTAACGGGGTAGTATTATTGAAGAACACGTTCATCATTATAGCATAAATGCGGCCCCACTAAAGGGCTTAACCTAATCTTGAATAAGGTGATGAGCATAACTAGTACAAGCATCCTTTTAACTATACATATAACATATCGTGGGATAAAGCAGCCATCCCTTACGCACTTACTTAGTATCGTATACTGTTATCTCATTTTAACAGATATCGTTTCGAAAATGTACCGCTCTTACTAGGCCTATTGTAAAATACAGAAAAGGGGTGGTTCTTATTAACTATATTTTCAACGACATAACCATTGAAACGTCAAGATACCCCCCTAGAATCCGCTCGTAAGTTGTTTTACCTCGGTAGTGTTATCACGTGTCAAGGAGGTGCAGACGAGGATGTTGAAAGCAGGATACGGAAGGCAAAAGCGGCCTTTGCCCAACTGAGACCTGTCTGGGAGTCAAATGTCCTTTCCCGTCGTGTAAAGATCTACCTCTTCGAATCCGTGATGAAATCCGTTTTGTTCTTTGGCTGTGAAACGTAGAGAGTGACAAAGGGGCTGACGAATAAGCTCCAAGTCTTCGTCAACAAGTACCTGAGGTCGACCCTCCGCGTTTACTGGCCAATGACAATCCGGAACGTGGACCTGTGGAACCAATGCCAGCAGACTCCAGTTGTGACTGACATCGCACTGAGAAAATGGAGGTGGATGGGGCCGGCGGCCCTCCCGTAAACACTTGGTGCCGGAGCGTGGAGAGCGAGCTGCGAGCTGCGGGACTGAGCTGGAGTGCGGCCAGGGAAGTTGTGGCGGGAACTTGTACAAGCCCTGTGCACCAGTGAGGTGCCATAGGACGACAACAACAACAACAACTGTTCTGTCTGGTACGATGTATAAATACGGAACTTCACGTCCTTTAGCTATTATGTAGTGTCGGCTTAGAATAACACTAAACAATTTTACCCGTGGGTGTCATTAGAGTCGACCTAGAATGTTTGGACATTTTAAGCAATAGCTGGGGGATGCGCTTGGAGACCCAAAAATCTTTTCACTTCCAAAAGTTGCTGAAGATTTTTCAATTTTAAAGCTCTGCCTACCCCTTATTTAGGACTTGGATATTTATGTTGTATGAATGCCCTATCATTGTTTTTAATCCCTCTAAAACTGCCAGATTTTTTCATAAATTATTTATTGAAGCTCTAGCTATGAACGTATTAGGTTTATATCTTGGATATTTCGTTGTATGAATGCCCTATCATTGTTTTTAATCCCTCTAAAACTGCCAGATTTTTTCATAAATTATTTATTGAAGCTCTAGCTATGAACGTATTAGGTTTATATCTTGGATATTTCGTTGTATGAATGCCCTATCATTGTTTTTAATCCCTCTAAAACTGCCAGATTTTTTCATAAATTATTTATTGAAGCTCTAGCTATGAACGTATTAGGTTTATATCTTGGATATTTCGTTGTATGAATGCCCTATCATTGTTTTTAATCCCTCTAAAACTGCCAGATTTTTTCATAAATTATTTATTGAAGCTCTAGCTATGAACGTATTAGGTTTATATCTTGGATATTTCGTTGTATGAATGCCCTATCATTGTTTTTAATCCCTCTAAAACTGCCAGATTTTTTCATAAATTATTTATTGAAGCTCTAGCTATGAACGTATTAGGTTTATATCTTGGATATTTCGTTGTATGAATGCCCTATCATTGTTTTTAATCCCTCTAAAACTGCCAGATTTTTTCATAAATTATTTATTGAAGCTCTAGCTATGAACGTATTAGGTTTATATCTTGGATATTTATGTTGTATGAATGCCCTATCATTGTTTTTAATCCCTCTAAAACTGCCAGATTTTTTCATAAATTATTTACGAGTATTGAAGCTCTAGCTATGAACGTATTAGGTTTATATCTATCCACACTCCGCACAAAGATATTGGCGGGCAAATCTGACACCATTAATCTTTTATAAGCATTTAAGCCTATGATTATGTAAAATAACATTGTTTAAGAAGGGTAACTTTACCTAACATCCATTTACATTAAGTGGTCGTTAAGGAAAATTAGCAAAATTTGTGTTAAAGTTTATGTCGAAGCACAAAGAGATAGATGGGTGACCTCAATAGGTTAGTGTGGAGTAATAGACCGGTAATTAAAAGTCCCAGTATATAATGGTGGATAATTTTTAAACTCTTTTTAATCTTTTAAATTATATCTCTTTCTTTGGGTATCGTACAAGATGAATAAGGGACAGGGTGTGGCTGAGGGATTTCTAATTCCTCAGCTCTGGCTACCCCTTCTAGGGATTTATAGCCGTGAGTATATGTATGTATGTAAGTTACCTTTTACAGGCCTGTGAACTCACCGTTAGAAGCTAAGACCTATAGAAAATTTTGAAGAAAACGTATTTTATATTTTATTAAAACATAGAAGTAGCTGCTGCCACTATATCCAAAAAGTTTCAGAAATCCTCGTGACATGAACTTTCCCAATTGCATTAATATTGCTACTATAAAACAATTAGGCGTTTCAAATTCTGAAATTGCCATTAAAAATATTAAGGCGTCACTAATAAGTGTTGCGAGAAGATTAACAAATAACAACATATGTACGGAAACATAAAATGTTGAACTCAAATAAGCGGCGGACACGGAAAAGCATATTTCATGAAGTTTCCCCTGCGAGTGTAAGTTTTGTGTCAACATTAACCTAGTTCCGCGCCTTCGTGATTTTAAACTGCTAAGGGCGACTGTTTGTGTTTATTTGGAGTAGTCCATGCTAGATTTTGCTGTCTGCATTTATATCTGGAAAAAAATAAGCCTTATTTCATTGCTTATGTCTGGCAAAGGGATAGCACAGATAGAAGAAGAGGATGTTCTTCTAAGCCCATCGCCAAAAATCAGATGTTTTACAATATGTTCACCTCTCATGTACTTTTAACTTATTGAAAAATCGTTTAGATAGCTAGGCAAATATCAAAATTTTTATCTTTAACAACATGTCACAACTGGTGATTTATGTATTATTTAGTTGTGACATGTATTCATTGATTCTGATCAAGTATAATTATTTTAAGGTGGCATCTATTTTACTTAGTCCATAACTATTTTTTTCGAAATTTGGGCTTTCTTTAAAAAAATAAACTGGAAAGATATACTGGTTTGGTAAAGCTATCTAATGAAAAAAACCTAAGAAAGAAAGACGTGTAATCGTAAACACACAAATAAATGAACTAATCAAATTATTTCAAACGAACAAAACCCTAAGCGCAATACACACGAAGCCCGCCGGACCACCGACATTGCCTGGCGAAACAACTCGGCGGCAACACAGGTTGAAAGATTCATAACGTACTTTTGTATGAAAACTAGACCGCCGACAATAAGTTGCCGGTATATGTCGGCGGCCCGACGGGCTGACTGTATATTGCGCTTTACATAAACAATTAACAGACAACTATAAACAACACATAAATTGCAATGTATGCATAAATTGCTGTGTAGTGTCGGCTTAGAATAGCACTACCCCATTTCTTCCGGTGGGTGTTCGTAAGAGGCGACTAACGGTATTGGGGCTTTTAAGGGATTTTTGGGCAATGCGGTTGGAGACCCATCACCAACGACCTTTACTTTTACCATCTTTTCCCCACTCTCATTTCCAAAAGTGGCTGAGTAATTTCTAATTCCTTAGCTCTGGCTACCCCTTCTAGGGTAGCCAGTGTCGATTTACAGCCGTGAGTATATGTATGTATGTAAATTGCAATGCTACTGCAAGTTAGATCACCTCCTTCCCTCACGTTAAGTCGTCAGTTACGTCAAATATGACAGTAACAATTGTCTATGTCATAAATGTGTATGAGTTTTGACAGTTTTGACAGATACCATGTTGTAACTTGCGACACAACATCGCAGTGACAAAATATGTGGCGATAATACGACTTAGTTTAAGATGAGCATAAATATGACATCGCATTAATCATACATACATACATATACTCACGCCATCATTTCCCCTTGGGATGGGCAGAGACTATTGAACGCCACTTTGTATGATTCTGCCAATCTCTAGCTTCGTCTACATCCGTCAATCTTTTCATACATGCTCTTTTATTCTTCACTAGCTTTTTGCCCCGCGACTTCGTCCGCGTGGACTTCATTTTTTGCATCCAGTTTATATAATACCAAAATACCGAAACACTATCTCAACTTCTGTTTTTTATATTTATAATCCCGCGGGCGTTGTAAATAATATAAAGGATATTGAGGCTTTTTAAGTGATTGTTGGGCGATGCAGTTTGTGACCCATCACTAACAACCTTTATTAACCTATCTTTTATCAATATATTTCAAAAATTGGATGAAGAATTAGTATCTCCGAAGCTATGGCTACCCTTTTATGGAATTTATGGTTGTTAGCATATACTCATGAATGATTGATAGATGGATTTCATAAATTCAATCGCACCAAGTTTTATTATAAAATGTAAAAAAACTCTATATTAACTTTTATTTGCTATATTAACCCGTTAGGGGTTGAGTTCCGAAAATTCCTTTTTAATTGTTCATAAGAATCATGAAACAAATATACCAAGTTTTTTATGTTCAGAAATGAGAATATCTTTAGTAAGTACAGATACGGATAGTAGTTTGGCGCTGCGGCGACGGCCCGGTGCTGCCCCCTACACTGACCGTTGGTGATAGTGGGAGAGCTTGCAGCGATTGCTCGGCAATATAGGGATGATTAGTGGTGGATCTCCTTCCAAAATAATCGCTAAATTGAAGGGATAGTGCTTGTTATTATTATATATAGTGTTATTTTAAGCTAACAAAACATTTTTTTTACAAAAAGCTATAATTACCTGAGATACGAACCCGGGACGATTGATTCATAATAGTTCTAATTAAATATTCATAGTAGTTAGTTATACCGCTACGCCACGGAGACGTTACCGGGGCGGTGTCAAATTTTTATTACGCTTTATTTCATATTAGTCTTACTATTGATAAACAAATGTGTCATTTAAATTGATAAAACCCCTTCATCTTTCCAAAATGAACATTAACAAAGTGTCTGATGTGAATTCCATCGATGATAAAAATAATCGCTGCAATATTTTGAGCCATATATGAGTTAAGGTTTTTTGATGTTCCTATGAGAACTCTTGCGGATTCCTTAGTTTCAAGGAATCGTCGTCGTTTCATTTAGCTTCTAAATTTACATGTTAATATTCGTTTGCAATATAAGTAGATGTAAAAAAAAATGTATACGATAAAAAAATAGTACATCATCCCTCGGGAGTTCCTTATTTTCGGGGATCCATTACCGTACCATTAAGCTTCTAAATTTTGATTTTTATATTAGTTTACAATATTTTACGTTGTTTTAAACGATACACAGCGCCATCTCCAATGCATCCAGCAAGCAAACCATATTTTTGATTTCCCGTGGGAACATATTTTTTCCGGGATAAAAAGTACCGTATCATTTAATTTAGACTTCTAACTACACGTCTGAAAAATTTCAAAGCAATCGGTTCAGTATTTACGGCGTGAAAGCGGAACAAACAAACAAACAAACTCACTTTCCCATTTATAATATTAGTATGGATACTTCGGACGCCTCTGCCTTTTTCAGCACGCTCTCTTTTTGGTCCAGTTGTAAACTCCGTTGTCGTCCTCTACTCACATTACCTTCTACATAAAAAAAATCAAACTTTGTAGTATATTTAAACTTCACAATAACGCAACAACTTCCAACAAAGGAAACAGTAGAGCCACAATTTTCATAACCATAGTATTGTAAGTTTTAACCCCAATGTAATGGCAGACACTTAGAAGCCGACCTTGCAATAAAACAAAATTACAAACGTTTCATAATGACATCGCACATAAAAATAACATACCGTGAACCCTTATATTCCATAACAAGGCAATAACTAGACGTTTTTAGTTCCTTCACAAACTATATAACATTTACTTACTTACACTGACGGCATTGTTTCTGTTGAGGTAAATGGACATTATTTTTTATTGCTATTTTGTACGATTGGGTCAATCATATTTTTTGCCGTGTAGTGTCGGCTTAGAATAACACTACCCCATTCATAACTGTGGGTGATCGTAAGAGGCAACTAAAGGGAATAGAAGCTTTTTAAGTGATTTTGGGCGATGTGGTTGGAAACCCGTCACGAAAAACATTTACTTAAACCATCTTCTCCCCAATCAACTTCCAAAAGTGGCTGAGGAATTTCTCATTCCAAAGCTCTGGCTACCCCGTTAAGCCGTGAGTATATGTATGTATATTTTCCTGACATTTTTCAATCTACTAATACATGCTTCCTTGCTCACTAAGTACAACCTATATAGCTATATACAGTGCCCGACGGGCCCACAAGGTCCAAATTGTAAATGTCACCATATCGATACTGATGGTTTAAGCAATAAAGACTTAAATTCGAATAAATATCTTCACCCAACAGTTATACTCTCGTGTCTATTACTACTAAAAATTTATGATACTCGAAGCTTTAGAATC
Source organism: Bedellia somnulentella (assembly GCA_963576735.1). NCBI lineage: Eukaryota > Metazoa > Arthropoda > Insecta > Lepidoptera > Bedelliidae > Bedellia > Bedellia somnulentella. Next base: position 18,291,177 of record OY755175.1, on the reverse strand, counting down.
AATAAGCAAAAGAATCCTCAACAAAGTTTAGGAATTAAGAGGGAAAGATGAAGGAAAATATTAGCCCCACAAATCACCCAGAAATCCCTCATATCCATAATAAACTCGTACCACACCCACAGAAGAAATGGGATACGCTTGTTCTTAACTAACATTGCCGGCTTAGAATGTCGCTACCCCTTTCTACCCACGGGTGTCGTAAGAGGCGACTAAGGGTATTGGGGCTATTTATTGTTTTTTTGGGCGATGCGGTTGGAGACCCATCACCAAAAACCTTTATTTTACCGACTTTTCCCCACTCAACTTCCAAAAGTCGCTGAGGAATTTATAATTCCTTGGCTCTGGCTACCCCTTCTAGGGAATTATTGCCATGAGTATATGTATGTATGTATGTACAAGTATTTTATGCCGTGTAGTGCCGGTTTAGACTGTCACTACCCCTTTCTATCCACGGGTTTCGTAAGAGGATATGGGGCTTTTTAAGTGGCTTTTGGGTGATGCGGTTGGAGACCCATCACCAAAGATACTTTATTCCTACTATCTTGTCCCCTATCAACTTCCAAGTGGCTGAGGAGATTCTAGCTCTGGCTACCCCTTTATGGGATTTAAGGCCGTTGAGTATAAGTTTGTATGTATTTATTTACAAGTATTTTCAAAACCAAACGTACAAAAACGATCCTGCTACAAAACAAAGCGCGTCTTAGAAATACTAATACGGAATTCCACACGCATAAGCCAATACGCTTGTTTGAATAGTACTTAGTTGTGCACAGATTAGTGAATAACGATAGTTGTAATTGTACGGGACCGAAACTGACGGCGGAATAGTTCCGAACAGGACGTTAACGGTACGGTTGGCTTCTCTTACGAGATCTGGAGTATCATTCGGCCGGGGGATTCCTATGCTACCTTCTGAATATATTTACAAATGTATTAGTTAATTGTCGCAGAAAGCGAATTGCAGTGAAGTTGTAAAAATAAGTATAGAGCCAACATGGGTATTAATACCAGTATATGGCAGTCACGGAAGACTTATATATAATTAAGAAAGGGATTCAATATATAAAAACATGCTTTAGGTTTGCAAGAACTGTAAAACCTAACCATCAACAATCACTGCCTAACCCAATCGGAACTAATTGCATCCAAGACTATATATGTCTGTAATATTAATTTCAAAAAGAAGATAGAATCTTATATTATAACGACATTACAAATTGCATCACATATATCCCATACATAGTTAATTTACCTTTGAACCTCAATTATCTACGACAATAATACTACGCAAAAAGCTCGTAGCAATATTTTTGGGTCGCAGTAGCAGAAACCAACTACCTGCTCTGCTGCTCGTAGCAGAATCGACCTCATAAAGTTATTCCGATATTCAAGCAACGTAGGAAAGGTTTACATAACTATTTTGGGCGTTCTGAATTTAGCTTTATTGACGTCTCAAGATGAAACACTTTACTTTATGAGTTGGCTTTTTTATCTCTTCATTCGAATGAAATGAGATGTCGGTACGATTTTACACCTCGATTTCTTTTAAATCGATTGTTGTTGTCTTAGTTTGTTGAAAAATAAGCTATACGACTGATGTATGTGTAGTTTAGTTTATTTTGAAATGTTATAGCTGAAGACTGAGCTATCACGTCGTCATTCCTTATTCAATTCTTAATAAGTAAATAAAAAAAACACTTTGTAGATGCACCCAAAGTAAAAATAAGCATAGTCACAAACACACACACACACTCACATACTCATACACTCACACAAATATACACACAAGCATGTATAATTCTAAGTTTTTCATTTATTATTATTTTTTATTTTTATACAAATTTTGCTTTTTTTTATATCATTTTAGCTTCTTTTATTATGTAATGTAACTATAATTTTCTTACATTGTCTTTATAATGGGACACGTCGGTATTGCTGATTGTTACCTGGGAATACTTCTCACACTACGGGCAACCCTTGTGAGAATTATATGTCATTATGTAGTGTCGTAATTTATGCCAATAAACAATTTTTATTTTATTTTTAATTAATTTTCTATATCAAAAATGTTCTAGTACACATAATTAGCTTAAATATACCCTGCCCGCACATCAATTATATATACAAACCATTTAAAAAGGAAAAACAGATTCCAAAGTACCGCTCAAGATTTGACAACGGGACCGAACGAAAAATGGAAGCAATAATAACATTTAAGACGCGAATGGGCGTGTTTATTTTTTTTTCGGAAACTTTCCTCATTCTGTTTGACAAGCGAAACGTGAGAGGGCTCGGTCTATTCTGTTGGCATTGAGTGTTTTCGCGAATTGCGACAAAATAATAAAGCATATTTTTCTCTACGTGACACATCCCATCCTATGTGCCTGGTTCATGTAGTCATATGAAAAGTTACTGAATAAAATAAAAGTGAGCCTACAAAATTCATAACTTTTTAAAAATCAGCTTACCTTTGAAATGTATGTGTTTATGTTAACCCTTTTAAAGGCATAAGTATGATCAAAAATCTTCAAAAGTCTTTCACTTTTATTTTAAGGTAGTTTAGGTCAAAATTATAGTGGAAACTATTTGGCCCCACCTTAAAAAGGGTTAAATTGTGTTTGGTCGGCTCAAAATTGCAATTCTCAATTGTTTGTTATATGTACATCCCTTTTTTATTAGCTTAACGCAAAAAATGTTGAATTATGTATTTATAATTTTTAATTTGTTACAGGCTAAACTAGAAACTAAGGCATTGAAAGCAAAAAGACCCGGTTTCACCGATGACCGGTACAACGAGACTTCGTATTATATGGAAAATGGTGAGTCCGTTGCATATTATAACTTCACTTTTTTATATTTCATACATACATATACTCACTGCCATAAATCCGAAAAAGGGTTAGCCAGAGCTTCTGAGCTAGAAACTTCTCAGAAAAATTTGGAAGTTGATAGGGGACAATTACATTTCAGTTTATGTATGCTATTACTCGTATGACACATTTTGTTTTGAATTGTTAATTTGATTTGGAAGGTGTATGCATTGACAGAAAGGTCTGAAACGGCCTAGACCGTTATAAATCAAAGAAACTGTTAATCGAAATCACTAAGATTTCTCTAACAAAGTTTTACTCTATCACTTTTGTATATGAGACCCGCCAGACACGGGCAGTTCAATTTATAGCTTTGAACTGCTCGATGCTGCCAAACATCGCTTCTGCAACCGCTTGGAGGACTTCAACAGCTCAAGCTGTCCGAGTGCGGCAGCTCGTAGATTATATTACATAGTATGCAATTTAGTTCGAATGAAGATTCATTGTTGAAAGGATTCCAACTGCAACAACCAACAATATTTTAATCAGTCCCAAAACATAAGTTGCCTCATATAGTACTCACAGGAAAAGGCGCATTGCTGTTATAAAACCGACACTATAGAGTAATTATACAAACATACATATACTCACAGCTATAAATCCCTTAAAGGGGTAGCCAGAGCTAGGGAATTAGAAACTTCTCAGCCACTTTTGTAAAGTTGAGTGAGGAAAAGATGATAAAATAAAGGTGGTTGGTGATTGGTCTCCAACCGCATCGCCCAAAGATCCCTTACAAGCCCCAATTCCGTTAGTCGCCTCTTACGCACACCCACCGGAAGAAATGGGGTAGTGCTATAATTAGCCGACACTATACAACAATAGAGTAATTCTATTAATTAAATTACATTTCCTCGAATCAATTCACCTGTAGTAATATCCTTAGTGTTGTCGAAACGTCCAAGAAACTATCTGCCAAAGTGGTCGACAAAACGCTAAGATACTGACAGAGGTTGAGGGTACTTAGCAATAATGTTCGTCCATACGGTCTTGACTTGGCCCAACTTCGGTGCATCGAGTGGACTTAGTGCTCTGTAACTTTGCACATCAAAAGCTTACTTACCTTGTCGAAGATTCCTGGAATGTTCTTTTAATGGTTGGCAGTGCATTTAGATCTTGGGAGTTTATTAACGTTTGCTGTGTGGTATCAGATAGAATCTTCTTATGTTTTATGACAAAAGTTGCTAGAGGTTACCAATACGTCTATATCAATTTACTTTAACTAAGGAACGAAGAGTGCGCAGGCGTAGAGTGTTTGTATGATGATGTCAGCTTAGTTAATGAGGGAGAAAATCAAAAATTAATAATTAGCTGTATTTTAGTGCGCTATCACGTGTAATGTCTGTGAAAAAAAGTAGTTACGCCGATCACCATGTAAGTCTGCCAACTCTTTGGAGATTCACGGCGAGTACTTTAAATTTGAATTGTTACAAAAAATATGAGTGTAATAGAAAGAAAAGAAAGAGAATACTTAAAACAAACCAAATGAGCGAACCAACAAGGCGTCAACACGAAAACACATTCCCGTACCTCTCGCGTTCGATTTCCTCAGAAATTCTACGAACGTATTAATCGCGTTTTCATTTGATCGCTCTCCATGATCATTTCGTGAAGGGAAAATACAGTCTCATCAAAACAGCCGAATTGCCAGGCCGGTCGCAATGTGTCAGGTTAATGTCTATGATATTTCAATGAGTCTACTTCTCTCCGAAGTTGTATCTTTTTCGCTCCTTCTTTATTTCGGGACATTAAATATCCGTTAACCTTTGCCGCAATAATACCATTACGTTTATGGGAACTGTAACAGTGTTTGTCTATGCGCTAAAACATTTTACTGCTTTCATTGGGGCTGCTATTTTTGTGTTTTTATCCTAGAGACGTTTTGCTATGAATTTTTCGTCATTTGTATTTGCTATTGTAATGGAATAAATTATTATTACTGCCCAATATGTTTATGCTAGACTCATATTAGTATTTTTTTTAAGTGGTAAGACAAAAGCCGAATGTGCTTAAAAAAGGCAGGCATTTCGGAAACGTGATGAATAAGGAGCATGTATGAAAAGATTGATGAATGTAGGCGAAACATGAGGGGTTTGCCAGGATCGTAAAGAGGCGAGTGATAGACTCTGCCTACCCCAGTAGAAACGAATTGCGTGAATAATATGTATCTATGTACAAAAAAACCGAAGGTATAAATAATATTCTACCCTAAAACCATTAAATTTTATTCAAATAAAATATGTCTGGTTGTCAACGCGGTAAAAAAATAAGATTGTTGTCCTGCCCTATATTTTTGACAAAAACATAGTTTGGCATTGCTAAAGCCGGTATTTTTAATTTTGTTCAGAAACCATTAAAAATTGCAGTCTGGATTCCAAAATCATAGCCTTGTTCCGTTTAGTTCTGACTCCTTGAACTCTATGCTATGAACAAAAGAAAAGAATGTATATTCTAAAAGCTCCCATAGAATACGCAGAATACAATATCAGCGCTCTAGTTACAACAATTCAGCAAGTGTTATTGATTGAAATAGATTCCCAATAGCTAAGTTCCAGTGTCGCATTGCCGATTTCTTTATTGTATATTTCCACAAAAGTTTCGTTTACTAATGGAGCCGCGAGTGGGACTGACACGTCATACAGCGATTTGTTAGAAACGACATGCGATGTTTAAGTAGGCAATTTTAATTCACAGTTTTGTAAGAATTTCAATTTGGCACTGTTTTTTTGATTAAAAATTACTTGACTCGCAACAATATGGATTCCGGCAACACTAAATAATTTTAGAACACGAAATATTTTTGCATGATTGAAAATTGTTGTGACTATGTTTTCATTTAGTTTGAATAATAAAAGTGTGTTATATGTTTTTATCGCTCCTTTTATGTATTTAAAAAAGGAATTTTTACTAAATTAATTATACTCTCTATAAGGGAATCAATCTATTCAAAAGAAAAAGTATAACTAAATGGTCATAGTCCAAAATACAGTTTCTAGACAAACCATACGTTTCAGGTCTCCGAAAAGTGTACCCCTACTATTTCACGTTCACGACGTTCACCAAGGGGCGATGGGTCGGCGAGAAGATTCTCGACGTGTTCGCGAGAGAATTCCGAGCTCACCCTGCAGCAGAGTATGAGCGGTGCATCCGAGCTGGCACCCTGACGGTCAACTATGACCGAGTGGATCCCGACTATAGGCTAAAACATAATGACCTTCTTGCTAACGTCGTGCACAGGTAATGGCTTCTTTTTACGTTGAAATGAAATGAATTGTAGTTAAATAGATTATTTAAATAAGTATATGAGATTAAATTGAAAATTTGCTTAGATTTAAAGCAATAAATGTCCATTCATAAATACTTAATGTCCGAAGACTAAGCATTTAAAATAAACCTTAAGTATGATAATCATGTCTGAAATTTTAATGTACACATAAACATAATACATACTCCTTGTATATACCACACATATATTTACAAAACAACATACCGTTGTAAAGTATAAATGCCATTGTAGTAGTGTATACGCTGACGTGCTCTCCACTACACTCTACTAAAACAAAGTCACCGAACCTTTTGTAATTATTAAATTAACAAAGCCCTTTATTTTTCCTCTTGTTTTCTGGAAGATCCTCTCGTGATCAATGTAACAATTAGTAAAGATTCTTTTCCGGGTCTCATTAATTTCACTAATGGCATAATTTTCACTTTCTTGGAACGGGATTCCGATGAAACGCCTTGTTATAAACACGTGAACAGAAAGCGATAATGACTCGGCTTCTGTCAGTTAGTAATGGAACTAAAGTTGTGGAAGAGCATCAAATCAGTTTCAGTCAATTTCAGTTGTTAAAGCACTAATAGTTGTGATGTTGGATGAGTAAAAATATAAAGAAATAGTGCAATTCTAATTTGATTATTTCGTCGGTTTGCGTTGCTAGCCGTAAATACGATATTTTTGGGTATAGTGCTGATTTGATGCTTCATTTATGCATCTGTTGAGGTATTTCCAAGACAGTGCAAGTAGTATTACATGGGTTTTCGCTGACAATGTCACTAGATATCTTCCTTTTTTTCTCTTTTGCAGTAGTTTGAACGGCAAATACAAATTAATAGATATTCGTTTGCCGAAACAATAATTTTAAATAATTTCAGTCTTGTCAAATATGTTGATTTAAGAAATTAATAAAAAGGCATATTTTTATAATCAATTAAACGACTTTCGACAGAAATAATTAACAAAATTATTTCTCATTTATCCCATTACATTAATATATAAAAGTAAAATAAAACTCTGAAACTAGCGACATTGTCAATCAAAGACCGTTCTTCCTCAGGGTGCGACAAGCGATGTGCTACTTCAAATGAAACAATACTATTCATTCGAACCCGCGATTAATTGGCTAAGTCAACTTCATTTATCTACTAAAACTTTTCATCATGAACCCAAAACTAAGGCCTAAATTACTTACTATAAATTAGAAATTCACAATCGAATAGTGAGATCAGTAGTTAGTTGAGTAGTGGAATCATTCGAAGTGGCGCATCAGTATGCCTGACTGATGTATCGTTACAGGCATGAAGTCCCGGTCACCAGTCAGCCGATCACCCTCGTACATATCGACGAGGACATTGTGGTGGTCAACAAACCAGCCTCAATCCCTGTAAGTGGCCGACAAGACAGCCATCATGTGTTCGCTTACTTTCATCTCACCATTACCACGCTATCCTTTTGCATGCTCTTTCACTTTCCATGTACAAGCGACGGCAGAAATCCAAACTGGAAAAGCCGAATTCGATACGCCCTCGTCTGTACATTTCTAGTTAGTCGAACGGTCGTCGGTAACAACTAATTGAATCTATTAAGCCGACCCAAATAGTTTACCATTCACCACCTAATCACCTGATCGAATTACCGTACCGGAATAAATGGCGCCGTAAAACAAACCGACGCATAAAGTTTGGAGTGACGCGAAATGAATAGCAGTGCGAGGCCCAACATCTGCCGCGCGGCTTCCATTGAAACTTCGAATTATGTAATGCTTCACCAGACACGTTCCGTGCTTCGCTTCATGATGGAGAACTCCTCATATTGCGGGAACCAGCTCTTTCATATCAGTCTATAAAATAAAAGGGAAACGTACTGGGGCCCTGAAATTGGTGTCCGTATTTTGCATATAAAGTATGGAGGTGTTTCATGTTCCGTAGGAGTGCTTTCATTACTCGACTCGAGAGTAAAATTGTTGAGATTTTTTACTCCTTATGTGTCTTTATTTGTTTCTAAGTAATATGTTTTGCTAACTCGGAATGGTAGCGCTTCGCGTTCTTGGAAAATGAAATTAAAAGCGATTATTTCATCGTCTAAAGTTAGAAGAGCTCCGCTCTTGTATCTTATTAAAATTGTTGTCCTATTTATAGTTAAATTATTGAGCATTCTAGTGGAACAAGCTGCTTGCTGCTTTTAATATTTCTTTTCATAAATACGTTTGAGATCCAACTAAAAATCAACCTATTCAAATACTTCGCCCACTCAGGGTTTGTCTGTGGTTATTTTAATTTACTCTAACAAAATAATATTTTCTGTTACTAAATACACAAAAACATAAAATACTTAAATACATCTTATATATATTTAAAAAAGATAATGTTGGCATCGATATGAAAAATAAACCCATGTGTATACATACAACTAAATATAACCGACACTAAAATACAACCTATGCACAAAGTAAAGCACACACAGAAACCCCGCCACTAAATCGGCGTCGACGGATTACCTCTAGATTAGTTAAGGAACCGAACCCTGATGCAGGGCTTCCTTATGACTCCTGTACACTTGACACACATGCAGAGAAACTGCGTGCTCTTGTGATTTTGTTCATTTATAATTGATACTCTGTGATGACGCGTTCTGTTGATTAGATAGCCTGTTTGGGGTGCAAGGGTAGTTTTAAAAGTAGTTATTTCTTTTATATGTTTACTGTCATTTTGATAAACATACAATAATTAATAATTACAATAACATTTAGATCTAAAAAAACTTTAATCAAATCAAATCCTTCCAAAAACCAAACAAAATTTTGGATTCAATAGTAAAAATTTGTCCCCAAATGATCTCGCGTCATCACAGAGTACCATAGCCCCTCGGCCTGGGTTCTGACGAGCGTTATGTTCCGCCGGGCCAGGCATGAGACGCCGGTGCTGGCCAGCGCACTCAGCATCATTTACATCGACGACGAGCTGCTCGTCCTCGACAAGCCGTGCTCGCTGCCCGTGAGTCAAATACTGATTACCATTGACGGCTTGACTGACCCTTATGTGTTTCACCTACATCAGACTCTGAGGTTAAATAAATAAATAAATAATAACATTGTTGAAAAAAAATGAGTTCCGTACTCTCTAATAAAAAGGCAAAGCCCTGTAAACTTAGGAGCAGTATTTTGCTCAACCCAAATATCCAATAATATTTACTCCAATTCGAACAATTAACAAATTTCCTCTCTCGAAAGTTTTGAAAAAATAACTGTTTACAACTCTACTCTAAATGCAAATCCGAACGCCCAACTTTGCTTTCTATGGCACCAGAAAAAATAATGACCTGATAAAGCCTAAAATATTCACAATCTGAAAAGATTCAACGGAAATTATGTAAATTGGATAATAAGGTGTTCCATAATTCGTTCAAGAGTTAACGAATCTTTTATTGCGAAATCTTTCTCTTTAATTGCTGACAAAGAGTTTAAATTACAAAAGTTGGGGTGGCGATGAAATGGGAATTCGGACAAGATAGGGTTGTGCTCTCAACGCGATGTCGTAGTTAAACTTTGCCCTCAGAGTCTGACATGGGATTACGATCTGCACAAAAGTTGTGACTGCGGAAAACTCCAAACGAATCGGGGGTAAGATGTACGACTGACACCTTGTTTTTCCAATTCACTAATAAAACTCCACTGAGGAGCCGGGAAACACTTCCTAACATTCTTATCTAAATTATCGTAAATAATTCATCGTATCCATTATTGCCAACAAAAATATGCGTCCTACATATTGCATGCACATCATCTACTTCACACTCTCATTATTTTCGCTTTGCAGGTTTTGTGTAACCATGTATTGATATAAGTTTAATGTGTTCACATTTGTTAAGTCGTTGAAGGAATGTGTTTAAATTATGATATCACGACGTATCTAGTCTTGATGCTCTCATCTCGACGCACCGGCTCTATCAAAGGCATTCCCGCCACCCTTAAATTTAGATTTTAATTAAACAGGAATGCCGTATGTCAACTATAATAACTTTCATTATGTCTCATCGTGCATGCTTTAGTGATGTGCATATATACATCATCATTTCGGAATTCTTGTTTTTATTTTCATTAATTGTGTTAAGTTAGTTTAAGTAGTGAGATGTTCACTTAAGTTAGATTTTCTTCAAACACTGTTAATTAATATGATTTCTTGTACGTAGCTTGTGTTAATTCCTTCCTTTTTAATAGCAGGGGTTAAAGAAGTGTCCGTTTTTGTATTTAATTTCATGTGACTGGTACTTAAAATTATGAGCCCACAATATCACGAAATTATGATATTTTTTATACTAGCAAAACTAGTAAGGACTAATCAAATTTCTTGGCTGTCCCAGGTTCTTTAAAGAACTATATACATCATCAATATAAAAACCAGATTTCTACAATGACTTCATACATAGTACAAATTAATTAGAAAACATTGGTTATGAGCCTTGAATTATAGCTTCTTTTATGTTAAAGATTATATTTTTGAGTCTGATAAATGTGGGAAACTATACTAAATTCGGGCCAATTTTTGACACAAACATTGATTGTAATCCCAAGGTGCACCCGTGCGGGAGGTACCGGCACAACACCGTCGTGTTCATACTCGCCAAAGAATACAACTTGAAGAATTTGAGGACCATTCATCGGCTTGACAGGCTAACTTCAGGTATAGTAAATACATAGTTTTTGGAAGAAGAGAAGGTAGAAAAATATTTACTCGCTGCTACATTACAAAAAGGCACATAGCACAAAAACGAAGACCAAACAATATCATACATTTTCTTGGGAAATGATCACTTTTTTGACAATAGAATCGTATTAATAGAAATACGATGCTTTTCGAAATATTTCCCTTAGTTTTCCCATTTTACATTATTTCATACTGAAACCATTGTCCTAATGCATTGATCTATGAAACATCGTAGAACGGATACATTAATTGCAATGAGGTTAACATATATAAAATATGACTGTGCCGAGGAGTCTGTGTTCCTAGATCTATCTTGTGAAATAAAATGCATACATCGCGACGGTAATATGAATCACAACAATCTATTTAATGCTGTTTTTATTTGATGACCTAAATTACGCATCAACTGTATACCCAACCCTTTTTTGGTATGCTTATTATGATAGAATTTCTCTTTCTGTTCGAAACTAAATGTGTCAATACTAAAGTTACAATATTATTATAATCTTAGCTAACCTAAGTATATTTTGTAGAACAGAAACTATTGACTAGTAATCAACTGTGAAACACTAAGTAATATCTTGGAAGATTTTCATTTGAGTATTTTGTTGTAAACTGTATTTTTTTACATTTAATTACAATTACCTTATGATTTTATTAATATTCTCTCGCCAAAATATTCGGTCTTTATTAAGCCCCACCTAAAAAACGACTCCTAAATTGAGCTATTATGAAAATTCACTATTGAAAATATAATTTGTATAGAACTGTACGAACCTCGTTTATGCTCTAGGGTATAGAAGAGAAATGCAAAGTTTTAATCGCAGTTCCATATAACGACCAACCTATTAAACTTGTTCGTGGTAAAACCTACGTTAAGTATGTATAAAATTCGTAGAAGCCTCTTTCATGGTAGTTGCATATTACTAATTGGTGCGTCATAAACTCTTGGCAAGGATTATCTCGAGTGGAAAATAAAAACCTTCTTACAACCTTCATTGCCGGTACGCAATGCACCATTTTGTTGGACTTAATGGTTCTACATGCAATACAGTACAGGTTTATTCATTATATTTTAAAATGGTTGGAAAAACTTCGATTTCTTTTGAATGTCAAATATTTTCGCTGTATTTATACAAATTTTTTTTTTATAAATATACGGACACATTTTACACAGATCAAGTTACCCCCAACTAAATTGTATTATACTTGCCGTGTAGTGCCGGCTTAGAATTTCGCTACCCCTTTCTGCCCACGGGTGTCGTAAGAGGCGACTAAGGGTATCGGGGCTTTATATTGGATTTTTTGGCGATGCGGTTGGAGACCCATCACTAAAAACCTTTATTTTACCGCCTTTTCCCCACTCAACTTCCAAAAGTGGCTGAGGAATTTATAATTCCTTAGCTCTGGCTACCCCTTCTAGGGAATTATAGCCGTGAGTATATGTATGTATGTATGCAAATACCAACTCACCGATATATTTAATATTATATAATACACATATAAATAACATCCAAGAATTACAAACAGTCATTTATGCTTATTACATAAATGTTGCTCTTATCGGGGGTTGAACCCGCAACTTGTAAGAAGTTTTAATCAAATAAAAATAAAAAAAATATCTGTTTATTCATTCTATATATTTTAAATTCTACAGGATTACTGTTGTTCGGAAGAAGTCCGAAGAAGGCGAGACAAATGGAGCACCAGATAAGAAATAGACAGGTGTTGAAAGAGTACGTGTGCAGAGTGGACGGACGGTTTCCAGAGTAAGTCATGTTTTAATTAATTTGCTGGAGTGTGGAATGCATGGTACATCCACACTGTATCGTTTGGCATGCAGCTTGAAGATTCGACTCTTTGACCTCAACATACTGTATAATATATTATAGGAGATTTAAAAGTGATAAAAATCTGGCTCATTGTAATTGAGATTTACCTTCATCAACAATGAATTGAATAAACAAAATGATTATTACGTTTGTAAGGTCTTTTTATGGAATAATATCCATGAACATTGATTCGAATTCGAACATTGTCAGTTATCTGTAAAAACCAAGAATTAAGTTTGCTCTTACAGTTTCTTATTTTTAGAACATTATTATTGGACTCTACCAAGAACTATATTTAAACGATACATTTCCGAACTAGTAAAGTTTGAAATCAACTACGCTTTGAATTTCCAATTTGTAACATAGAATATATGCATTAGCTGAGATTGTATCAATTTCAGGCTAATCTAAAAGGCTGTGTATCCAAGTTAAACTGTTCTACATTGATAAACCGCGACGGGGTATAATGTATTCGTTAATTCTAACGCACGCCCGATATATCGGATAGATAAGGGGGGTAGGTCCATATTGTATCGGAGGGGTTACAAGGTTCATGTAGGAAATATTATAATGAGTTCTACATTCGCGTCGACAACAGCGGTTTATAAGGTTTACAAGCCTACTTATTTTGTCGGTAATCTAATAATCATCTGGGCGGGAACAGTTGGCAGTAAATACTGGAGTCGATGCTGCTATTTCAAGTTTATGCGGCAAATCGTGCTTTATTATTAGGGTTTTGAAATTTTTCAGGAAGTAGAAAGTTACTTTACTTAAAAAGTTACTTTGGAATGGGAAATTCCTCAGCCACTTTTGGAAGTTGATTTGGGAAAAGATGGTAATAATAAATGTCTTTGGTGACGGGTCTCCAACCACATCGCCCAAAACTCACTTAAAAAGCCCTATACCCTTAGTCGCCTCTTACGATCACCCACGGGTAGAAATGGGGTAGTGTTATTCTAAGCCGACACTACACGGCACTTGTCTTTATTTAGTTTATATATAGCTTAGTTCAGCAACTTTATCGTAATAAAACTTGATGGACAAATTAATTAATTAATTTTAAAGTTCCTGTCTGTCTTTCTGTCCTAGTAATTGGTGTTTAAATTAACTCTAGCTTTTCAAGCCTTGCAAAACTTAAACTCTTAAAGTTATAGTTAAGTTCCTTAAGTAGCTGTGTAGTGTCAGCTTAGAATAGCACTACCCCATTTCTTCCGGTGGGTGTACGTAAGAGGCGACTAACGGTATTGGGGCTTTTTAAGGGAGTTTTGGGTGATGCGGTTGGAAACCCATCACCAACAACCTTTATTCAACCATCTTTTCCCCTCTCAACTTCCAAAAGTGGCTGAGAAATTTCTAATTTCTCAGCTCTGGCTACCCCTTTTAGGGATTTATAGCCGTGAGTATATGTATGTATGTATGTTCCTTAAATATTTTTTGTTTTTGATGTTCTTTTAATTATTTACAGAGGTGAAATAGAATGCCTGGAGCCAATAGAAGTAGTGAGCTACAAGATCGGAGTATGCAAAGTGTCGGCTAAAGGCAAAGACTGCTCGACGGTTTTCAAGACTCTGGGTTACAATGCTAAATCTAACACGAGTGTCGTTCTGTGCAAGCCGAAGACTGGAAGAATGCATCAGATTAGAGTTCATTTACAATTCTTAGGTGAGAAACACTTTGAAATAATATAAGTTAAAACAACGTTGTTAGCACACTTGGACCAAATTGAGAGTGAGCTCAAAAAGGCTGGCGTCCGTAGTATGAAGAATAAAAGAGCATGTATGAAAAGATTGACGGATGTAAACGAAGCTATAGAGGTTTGTCAGGATCGTACGAAGTGGCGATCGATAGTCTCTGCCTACCCCAATGGGAATTAATGGCGTGAGTATATGTATGTATGTAACGTTGTCTAAAATGCTTTAAGACGGTTTCAAGCATTTTATATTGTTCTATAGTAAGAGTAAAGTTAATTGAAAAAAATGTAAGCAATATATAGACTATTATCATATAACTGTTAAAGATTTATTTGAAAGAACTTTTATATCGAATGAACGATGGAATTAAGTTGTTGAAAATCGAAGGAATATTTAATGTTATTATACATATTAGATATATAAATTAGTATTTAGGTTAAGGTTGTGAATAGGTTGCGTTTAGTTAAGTTTGGTCTTGCATACTGATTATCAATTATTTCTAGTTAAGAGTTGTGTACTTGTTTTTCCTCACCATAGGTTGTCTGGAAGAGATTGCTTTTAGCGATAAGACCGCCGATTGTGCCTCACTATAAACTGTATGATAATTTCTTTTGTAAATTTGTGTTTGATGTACAATACAGAGTCATTCTATTCTATTCTATTCATAAAGGATGACTGCAAGAAATCGCGTTAAGGCGATAAGTCCGCCTTTGTGTACTAAGTTTTGATGTTCTGTACTTTTGTAAAAACATATCTATTCTGTATAAAATAAAGTGTTCAAATAATTAATAAATAATGTTATTTATACCGTTACAAACCATAAATTCATATATGATCGTAACAAGAACCATAACCTTATATAACCTTTACCCATAGTCGTTCGCTATCTCTATTCCATCTTCTAACATTAAAACTGGTAACCACATGACATTATAGCTCAATTGGCAGAGCGACGGGGGCGTATACCCGGAGGTCAAGGGTTCGATCCCAGCTAGTATCGAAATTTTTTCTTTCCTTTATTTATTTATTATATATTAAATAATAAATAAATAAATAAAAAAACTCTTTATTGCACATCACAAAAATACAACAATTACAAAAAAAGATCGGTACAAAAGCCAAAGTACAACTGGCGGTCTTATCACTAAGAGCGATCTCTTTCAGACAAGCCATATACTAACGGCTATAATTCCCTAGAAGGGATAGCCAGAGCCAAGGAATTATAAATTCCTCAGCCACTTTTGGAAGTTGGGTGGGGAAAAGATGGTAAAATAAAGGTTTTTGGTGATAGGTCTCCAAACGCATCGCCCAAAAATCCAATAAAAAGCCCCAATACCCTTAGTCGCCTCTTACGACACCCGTGGGTAGAAAGGGGTAGCGATATTCTAAGCCAGCACTACACGGCTATTATTAAAACCAATATTTCCCACCAGGCTACCCAGTAGCAAACGACCCGCTATACAACCACCCAGTATTCGGTCCCCTGCGTGGAAAGGGAGGCGACACAGGCGGTAAACCGGACGAGCAGCTCGTGAGGGAGCTGATCGCGATACACAACGCTGAGAACTGGCTGGGAGTTGATGTGGCTGATGATGATCTGCTGTTCTCTAAGCCGACTGGTGATGATAAAGGTAGTTTTGAGGAGTAATAAATTTATGTTTGTTATTCTCAATTTATGACAGCAATATTAAATAATTGCATAATTATTGTTGTTTAAAACAATCCTGCTGACCAAAGCATGCATAACTCTAACAGAAAATTTTCTATATTTGTTTTTTTTAAATATAAACATAACATAACATAAACGTTCACGCCGAATATCCCCGAAGGGGTTGGCAGAGGTACTAATACTTCTGAACATCACGTGACTTTGTCACCTGGTGTTCAGAGTACCCACGTTTTGCATGGACAGTGTACTCACGTGATAGGGGGCAGGCCTATCGCCGTTTTGTACGAATACACTGTCACATGACTAAGTACAAATATACGGATATATTTTTTAAATATACGGATATATTATACACAGATCAAGTCAGCTCTAAACTAAGTAAGACTTGTATTATGGAATACTAAATCAACGATATATTTAATATGATATAATATACACATAAATAACATCCACGACTAAGAAACAATCATTTATGCTCATCAGGTTTTTTGCTTCAAATTCCAAAAGTGACTGAGGAATTTCTAATACTGAAGATATCTCTACCCATTTGTGAAGGTAGTTAGTATTAATAATTTTATAGTACTGTATAATGACAAATAACACCTCAGTCTTCCCGTGAACATGATAACTGAAAAGTTTTCGAAACGTCGGGCTTAAAACACGCGATTAAAATATCCGAAAATCAATAGTTGTTTCAATTATAATGTGCAATCGTGAAAATCTTAGAAAATACTATATATCTACCCAATTTTTTGAATAACCGCCGTGAGTGTAAGAATGTAGGTATGTATAAAGTGTTTAAAATCTGGAACTTACGTCAGATTTTTTTTTTTGTTAACAGTGGGTGAATACGATGACACGGGACCAATTTCAAGAGAATCCTCGCCAAGACTCGCATCCCCTGCCCCAGGAGTTACACCATCCACTATTATGACTCGTAAGTTATTCAAACATTTAATTCGTATAACTAAAATCCGTCCAAATTTAAATGTGTACTTTTCTACGCCTAAAAATCAAACTTGTTTAATGCTAACTTACAGACCTCCTTACAAGACTTCCCTGTTTTGTTTTTTGTTAGAAAGTTTAATAAACGAACAAAATTATGATGATCACATGTTTTCGAATTCAAAATTCACAATCACAAAATAAGTTGACTGATTATTGAATGGCAATTAATGATTGAAGTCTCCGAGTAAATTTTTAACACCACCTTCCTATTGTAAAAAAAAAAGTAAAATTACCTTTGTATTAAACCACTTGTTTTTTCCAGCCACATTACCGAGTCCATCAAGTGGATCAGAAGCGCCACTAGTAGATGCGGCTACATCCACTTCAACAGCCCCAGGGTCCCCAGTGTGCTCGATGGTACCTTCGCCTGTGGCTAACATGAATGAAGACTCTAGTGATGCTAAGGTAACTATAATAATTTTGTATCACTTGAGTAAGATTTTCAGTTAAACGCCGAATATCCCCGAAGGGATTGGCAGAGATACTAATACTTCTGAACATCACGTGATTTTGTCACCTGGTGTTCAGAGTACCCAACTTTTGCATGGACAGTGTACTGGCAAAGGTGTTTTAGATAATGCAAATAATAAATTAGACAGTTATTGTCTATTCAAGAAGGCAGAAGATCAGGATTAAATGACCTTGCGAGAATCTTTGCTTAAATCTAGCTTCTGATTATAAAATTTTAGTTACCTGCTGTTTTGATTATTTTTTCTTGTCTTAGTAGTGTATGTTCAAATTCAGCTTTGTATATCGTCCTGATAAAAAAGAGATATTAACTCTGCAAGTGACTTAATGAAAAATGACCGAATACTAATATGCTTACGATTAAATCTCTCATGTCATGTCATTTTTTAAAACACTGAATATTTTTTGTATTTGTGGTTGTTGTCAATATAAAACCAAATTCCAAGTATTTTTTCTCCAATTAACGTCAATTTTTTTTAAATATCTATTCATTTTTCCAATTCTATATCATTCCTGTAATAAATTGTACTAACAATGCTGAACAACCTTCCAAAATTGTTCTACGAATCTCAGTTTTTCTACCAACTCCCAGATTACTATGCATGCAACCAAATTGAAAATGCCAAAAAACATTCAAAAATCATTTAACGAATACCAGTATTCCTGCTAAATCACAATTGGACGTAGTCGAGCAAAAAAGACACAGGAAATTGATTAATGGAAGAGGTTGAATATATAAAGTAGTGAAAACTATAATTATAAAAATAGCACGCAAACTGTTTATTTTATTAACCTAACCTAAGCTATACTATGAAATGAAAAAAAAACACTATAAAACTTCAAACGTTCATATCTCGAAATTGACTTTTTGTGGGTTGAGTTCTTTCTGCTTAACTTCGTTCAATAATCGATGCAATCAACCAAACTGACGATGCCAAAAAACCTTCCAAAAACCTATCTCACACCAGTGGCGACGTAGGGCTGCACCAGCCACAGCCTGGAAATGACCCGGTCGGGCTTACACCTATTTGTCTTTTCTAAAGTCATATGTGTAGTTAATTGATTATGGTTGGTAACGGTGAGGGAAATCATCGTGTAGAAACAATTTTCCAATAACGAGGAATTCCAGTTTTCTTTCTTACTTCCAATCATCTACATAATCAACAAAATTGAAGATGCGAAAAAACCTTCCATAAACCTTCCTCGAATTCCAAATTTGTTGCTAACTCCTAAATAACCTTCACAGTCAGACAAAGTAACAGTGGCAACGCAGACTGGTTGCGAGGCGCCGGCCGCCAGCCCCGGCGTGGACGCCGCGCTGGCCACCGACCCGCACTGCTACGAGTGCCGGGTGCGGTATCGGGACCCGCGGCCCCGGGATCTCGTCATGTTCTTGCATGCTTGGAAGTACAAGGTTCGTTTACCATTCTTACTTTTTATTTTTTTTACTTGTATATAGTTAATGTTTTTTAATACAGTTATAAATTTGATCAATAACAAGTATTCGGAAATAGTTAATTAGTTTAGGAGAATATTAATTAGCAGCTTAGATTAGCACTAACCAGACAGATCTATTAATTTATTTTACTGTCTTTTTCCAGTTCGACATCCTGAAGTGGTTGATAAATTTCTAACTCTGAATTTTTAACATTTTTAATATAAACCCTGAGTATATGTATGCATGAATAAATAACAGCTGTTGAAATGTTTTCTCAAAAAAACCGAAGTTTCAGCAAGAGTTAAATTCTCGTGTTACACCATCCAATTATTTTATAGTTTTCGGTATAAAAAAGATTATTTTTTGAGTGTTTTGTTCATGAAAACCTCATGTGGGGATTATTACTAATAAATAAAGGAAAGAAAAGTTTCGACACAGGCGGGAATCGAATCCAACAACATTTCCCAGGTTCTCAACATTTGCATTCTATCTGAAAAGGTAGATAAGTGGCCTTCCCAATATGCAAGAAATTCGGAGGTAGGGAACGCAAACACTACTTAAAAGTGTAAAAAGAAACAAAACATAGAAGAATTTCGCACTAGCAGCCATTGACACGGTAGCTCAATTGGTAGAGCGTCGGGGGTGTATACCCGATGTCGCGGGTTCGATTCCCGCCTGTGTCGAAATTTTTCTTTTCTTTATTTATTAATAAAAAAGATTAGTTTTTAAGACGACTAAGTGAATTTTAGAATCCATTTTTTTTTAAATAATATTTATACCCTCAAATGCTTTACAAACGCCCACAGTTTTACTATATAGTCCAATCTATAAAGAACTAATTAGCCGTAATTAATGGTCCAGAATTCATTTATAACTACAATAATGAATCCTTATTTTTTTAATATAGATTAAATAAGACTTAAAATTTGATGTACTGATATTCTTTTGCGGCGTAAATTTTGATAAACCAGATTTATGTTCAATATAATAAATATTGTCTCACCAAGCGAAACCTAGAAAGTTAATTGAATTAATTTAGGCCTGTTTTTGACCTCAATAAACAAAGGTTTGGTTAGGGATAAAGGTACCTAGAGCATTAGAGGTCGTCCAGTGTTGAAAATTCGACCCTAATTTACTTGATACTTTCAGTAAAACCATTGACGAATAATATTGTTGGACTCTCAATTTTACCAGACTTTGACAATAATAAAAGTGTTTATATATGAATGTTTCAAGTCTCAACTCAATAAAATATAATAGCCTAAACAATACCCTTCTATATAAAGTATGAGTCTGCATAACTTCTGTGTAAAAAATATTCTTAAAACTGATTTCTGGGCTTTTCCTTCACGTGTATATAGAAAAATAAAAAAAATATATAAAATTCATTTATATAACATTAAATGTGTTAGTTTTTGCTGAACCTAGTAAATTCATATTAAGTTTATAAGTAGGATTAGAACTTGAGTTATATATTGATATTATTGTTCCTACGTAGTATTTTACTAATATTGACCAAGTAAAAAAATATACACGTGTTTCTTTAAATAGCCTCTTCTAACTATTCCCTTTCAATTTTGTTTTTCCACGTAATACTTCTGGGTTTAAAGCTTAAAGGCCCTGGTATTTCTACTTCTCTAAGGTTCCAAAGATTGATAACGGCCTCAAAATTCAAAATTAAACGCAATTAAATTTTCTTTAATCATAACGAGCCCCAGCGTCGCAATGTCAATTATTGAAACTAGTGGGTAACCTTGGCGCGACTACGTCGCGTCCTATAAAATTAGTTTATTTTGAAATTTTGCGACCAATCACAGCGCATCTCTTTTGAATTTCTAGTGAATTTTTCTGATTGGCCGGTTTGAAAAAATTCCGACCAATCACAGCGCATCTCTGATCGACTAAAGTTTGCGCGCGCTTATGACACTCAAGCAAAGTCTATGGGCCAAAATCGATACTTTGAAATTCTGTAACAATTAACTTAATCCAGTTACATCAGATGTCTGAATTTTGTGCACACCACGGCCGCGAATTGTACAAAACGATACCTGAACCAAATTTCAAGCTTAACTCATCGCGTCACAGGCTTCCGGGCAAGAAAGAGGCTTACAGAAATAATATATAAAGATAAAATAAAATAGTCGTCGAAGTAAAAATCTGCCGTTTCGTAGCATTGCTTAATCTAGATTCCACTTAATAGCGCTTTACAAAATACATGGGAGCGTTTTTATAGCCATCAATTTCTAAAAAGCATTTATAGATAAAAAGACAATAGTTACATAACCAAATCCCCTATAAATTAACTTTAATAACATAAACATAAAACGTAACATAAACGTTCACGCCGTTTTATCCCCGAAGGGGTTGGCAGAGGTACCAATACTCCTGAACTCACATGGCAAGCGCCATCTAGTTTCCAGAGAAGGTACCCACGTTTTGCTTAGACAGTGTACTCACGTGATAGGGCTTTAATAGAGCGGAATAAAGCAATAAATAATAGAATAAAATGTGGTTCAAAGCTCTTTTGTAACCAATTGGTATATGGTTCAACCGCGTGCGTCTTTGTGGTGAGTTTCACATCACGACACGGGAATTCAATCAGCACCTGGTGTAAGGTGATACCACCTCGGAAAGTAGCTCCGGTTTTAAATAGAAATACCTTACTCATGTTGTTAGTTCCCAATTGGGAAGCCAGAGACGGTTTATTGCCACCTTTTAGAATCGTTATAGGATTGTTACCTTTTACAATCCTAGCTAAATCTTCATATTTATGATCTCTTCACGGTTACTATTTTATACAAAACTTCTGAAATGTAAAAATCTCGTTTTGCAGACAAATAAAATAGCCGTGTAGTGCCGGCTTAAAATGTCGCTACCCCTTTCTACCCACGGGTGTCGTAAGAGGCGACTAAGGGTATTGGGGCATTTTATTGGACTTTTGGGCGATGCGGTTGGAGACCCATCACCAAAAACCTTTATTTTTACCATCTTTTCCCCACTCAACTTCCAAAAGTGGCTGAGGAATTTATAATTCCTTAGCTCTGGCTACCCCTTCTAGGGAAATATAGCCGTGAGTATATGTATGTATGTATGTATAAAATAAGCCTTTTTGATTTAGAACTGTTAGAAAGAGGTACTTTTTAGGCTGTAAACTTGCATTAATATTTCTAAAATCAGTAAAGTTTAGTTTAAATTTAAAAAACCATTACTTACCAAAAAATTAAAGCGTACAATCGCACACACCTTACTGCTTTGTTCCTTGATGGTCAAAAGCAGCTTCGTCATAACGATGACGTTCCACATTTATAAACCACTTTTTGTGTTATGAAAAAGCTAGCCTTTTATAATTGATATTACGAAATCTTTTGTTACTTTAAAAAGATATATTATGCAGCACCATGAAAATAATAACAATAGGGAAAAAATCATCCCAAATATTATTAAGGCAGGAAGTGTGTCAGAATCTAAAGTATAAACGTTGGAAAGATTGCGGTGTTGAAAAAGTATTGAAATTTTGTACTAATCGTTTATAGAGAAGACTTATACGGCTTTATTTTTTATTAGCATTTAAAACACACCTTTTTTAAAATTATTACGCAGGTAACCCAGTATTTGACTTCAACACATGCATATCTACACTTTTTTTAGTTAAAGGTTGTGATCTAATTAAGAATGAAAGACAATTTTTTGTTTTTAGAATAATATGCTAATAGTTGTACTGAAATTATCAAAGAAATTATAGTCGAATTTCGATCATTAGACGTCCTCTAGCAAAATCCTGCCCCTAACCATTTATAACCTAGGTTTCTCCTCGTAGGATATTTTCAATACAGAAAATAAAATCTGGTTTAGAAGATAGATAGATAGAAAGACATTTATTCGCTGCATAAAAGGCACAAAAACTAACAGTATGCAATAAGACAATATGAAATAAAAAAATTAAAAGTATACAGCAAATAAAAATAATATAACACTAAAATAATTAAAAACACAAAACAATAAATTAAACAGAAAATATCAAAGAGATTAAAAACAAAAGATAAAAAAGACAAAAAAACACTATAAAAAGAACACATCAAAAAAATATAACTTATGTAGGTAGTTTTGTCCCCTCCAACAGCAAAAAGGCACTGACTCAGCAAACGTTTCTCACAATATACACGACAACACATTAACAGTCCATTAAACCTAACCTAATTTCTAATATTTATTTTTTATTTTCCTTAGGGCCCCGGCTGGGAGTACGAAACGGAATTGCCGCAATGGGCCAGCATCGACTGGGAGGAGCCGGAGACCTCATAGTCCTACGATCTGACCCCGCTCCGAGCAAACCTCGCCACTCTTAGCCTCAACTAACAATAAGACCCATTCAAAACAAATTCTCTATAATTGAGAACATATCTTAAAAAAAGACATTAAAATGAGAGGCCTAAGAAATCATTATGTAAATCGTTTTGGGCATTATGTTAGTCTATATTTACTTTACGGAAATCGGCAGAGGTAGCTCGGATGTACGATGAAGAATTGTTAAACATTTTGGCTGTTATGTACGCTAAATATATATTTGTAGGTTTTTTATCTTAAAATAAGTGAGAATTAGTTTTAAGGTGCTTTGTAGATGACTTCATTTTTATTTGCAGTTGCAGTTTCATCAAGAACTCCGTAGGTTCAACAAGTAGTACCGAATTGATCAAAACTTTGATGAATGAATCTGGTTTCTGTAATTGTGTTATCTATGTATTATTCTCACGTAATATGACAACATTAAGTTCCTATCGATTATGATTTACTTCAAGCTTGTGTAGATTAGATTTAGAGTGTAATTATGATAAAAAAATCTGGTATTTGTAATAATAAGTGTATAACTAAAAATGGGCCTCAATTTTTGAACTTTTAAAATCTTGAAATTGATTCAGTAAGTGTACACTAGTCAACAGATTTTTCATCAACATATGTTGTATACTTCGAAAAAATATGGTTTTAATTGACGTTTGCAATGCCAAAAAACACAAAATAAGATATCAATGATTGAGGTGCCATTTTTAACAAATCGATGTTTGTAAATATATTATCGCTTTTACGAGGCAGGGTCGAGTTACGAAACGTAACTAGAAGTGGAATTTCTATATCTACGAGACGGATAGCTCTTCTAGCAAAGCATTGAACAGATTACATATTTCAATTTAAAGTCGGACCACTATTCTATTTTCTTAAATTTCGATAGGCAAGAACAGACAGGACCAGTTTTAGTAAAACAAGAAGCTATCCCGATATTTACATTTAGATAAATTGCTGACATGACGCAACAGGGTGTAAGATAAAAATAGACCTCTTTTGGTGAAGTGAAATATAGCTCCAATGGGAATAAGGTAATGTTTCTTCTTTCTGTTACGTTTGTAGAGAAAATCTATGTCGGAAGTCACTGTTGCAAAGTTTTAACGAAAATGGATGTTGTAGCTAAAGAAATATTCGTGTTAGTTGAACATAGTTATACTTCGACCAAATTCGGTAAAACAGGGAATCGAGTCTGCTAATGCCGTTGGGAATGACGAAAACTAAGACATTCTAAAAATCATGTATTTTTTATTTACTTCACATGAACATTCTTAAATAAAAATAATAATTTAAAATAAACAAAATTTTACCAAGAGTCAGCAGTTTGAGCATTTCAATGTTATAATTGAGACTATATTTGAAATCATATTTTTTCACTCTTCAAGTTTATTTTAAATACAAACTTTGTTTACAGCATTCGATAATTGAATTATAACTTGTAATTATCGAACTTATATCAACTGCCTCTGCTCAAAAATCTCTCTCACTCAAAAAGCTCCTTCATAAGAAAACATTTTGAAAGGCATACCTTTAAATCTTCTGAAAACCTTGTAGATAGTATTAGTTATCTGTAAGATGTGATTGAAGGTTTATTTGACAACTATGCTGTGAATGGTAAGCTAAGATAAATAATAAGTGGGTAATGTAAGTGTTGTAAAATGTATAAATTTACAAATAAATTAAATGTACAATAGTAGATTAAATATACTCCAATTCATTAGCAGACTTGTACCCCGAGGATAATAAAAAATATAAACGTGTTTTTGAAGCCCGTTGTGTTGATAGGCTTTCTATGAATGTTTGTATAATAAGTAAATGTATGAAAACTGAATTTATTGTCGTTTTGTAGGAACTTTTTGACGTGCAACACGATTGGCTTCCAAATTTATTTGAGTAGAAACACAGTCGTAAATATTATACATCTGATTTTGTATGATAGCTTCTAGTTAGAATTTCATATTGTGACGTACTTATATGGATGTTCGTGAGTTTATACGCACCATGTTAAAACGATTTTAGACAATATCGTTCTTATTCAATATATACCTATTCATTTCACCCGACATGAACTTGAAGCTTTTAATTTTTTTAGTAGGAAAGTAAAAAGACCAAAGTTATTTTTTGTTTGCATGTAGCAGCATTTTAAAGACATTTGGACTTTATGAATATAACGTGTTTTAAATGTTCCTTGTTAAGGAATGAAATGTGAAAACTGTCTTATTAACTCGTTATATACATACGGTCAAAAAATCATCTTTGAATATCGTTTTCTTTTTACACTCTTTAGATTTAAGTTACGCATTTGGTTTGGTTGGGTTGTTTTTAAAACGTTTGATAATGAAAGACACAAAAACGCTGGTTCGTTTCTGACACACAACTTTTCTTTTTATATATTTATCTATAAGATAGTGTTAACATAAAATGGTTAAAAGACAATTTCTGGTGAATTTCATGAGCTTTCGTAAATTAGTTGGAGAAGTATATATTTTTCTTACTTCTAGCTGTAACGTAGAATGGATATGGTGTTTCTTACTGTACATGTGTTTGCAGCATCAAATATAGGCCTATTGACATTTAGCTCATCCGGTTTTCACAGGAAGAACCTGTGAAAAAACATTGAAAGATTTTATGTCTGATTAAACTCTTGATGCATCTATAGGATCCAAATAAGAATAACTATCCGGATTGCTGCAAATATTTCTATTTATAATGGCCCATAATTTACTGTACATATATTCATGAATACATGTGGGTAATGATGTTAAGTAGTTCAGCTTTCCTTGCTTCCGAAACTTGCTAAGGGTATTTATAATTAAGTCCTTTGAACGGATTGCAAGTAGTGTGTACAAACTAAATTATAAAAATACTGTGGCATATCACATTAGGAATGAAACTTCCATACCGTATTTATACATGTGTATGACTGTTTCTAATAAAATAAAACTTATTGTTGTACTTTGACTTAAGGAAAATTGCCAGCGAAATGTGACACGTAAGAGATATGGAAATTTTCTTGTTAATAAAACAATTTTACAAAAGACAAGGGATTTTACTCAGACGTGTTACACCAAGGTAATATAATATAGTATTTATTATTCATATTTATATATATGTTAAATATATCAATACGATTAGACGCAAAATGATGGTTAGGTAATAGCTGACTGAAAATGACAGATTTACCCGTAAATCTGTAATTCTCTTCCTTTTCGAAAATTGTTGTTATGTGATAAATGATTTACGTTATGTAACCTAACTTTTGCTTATTTGTAGAAAAAAATCATGTGCCTTCTCATGATGTTCATGAATGAAAAAATTAAAAAAATATATAACTGTTTTCAAATGACATTTCGAAATATTATTGTTGTTTTCAACATCAATTGTAGTTCCCTTTTAGACGGAATTGAGATTTGAATAAAAAATATGGATTTAACGAGCTCTTGAGTCATCTAATAAGAAACTCTATCTATTTTGTTGCGTATCAATTCCTTACAATTGAAGACATGATGAAACCTTAATGACAAATCTGAAATAATTCCTTTAAGGTACTTTCATGTGTGTGTTTTTGTTCAAACCAATACATTGATTATTGAGATTTAAATCATCAGAATACAAGTAAATTCGTTCCCGCAATTATTATTTTTGTTGAAAATTATTTAGATACTGTATTATGTTTATTAAAACCTATTAAATTTCAGCATTTAATGTTGAGGATAATTTATTGCATAATATTGAAGAAAAACAAGATGGCGTCTTCAAATATTCCGCCATTTTGAAATACATGTTGAAACGAAGTGGGAATGATTTAAGTCTAAATATTTGTGTATTAATAAATGTAAAACAGTAGAAAAGAAAATTGTTTGTATAAAATCAATGTTTTAGTTATAAATTGACGTGTTGCTGTGTCGTTGCCATATGTAATAAAATGGCACATAAGATGTGTTTGTTGTTTGATCATATTGTTTTTACATATAAAACGTGAAAGACATTTGTTAATTTAATAGGTATTTCGTAATTAAGATTATAATAGTGTTTTCTTCTTTAGAATTCATGTTATAAGTATTCATGTTTCCACTTAAATTAGAATAAAGTTCATCATTGGCAAACTATGGTTTTTTTTTTAAACCCCTATTCAACAGTACAATAAACCTTCCTATTGGATACTCAATATATACTAACTTTCTCTCTGGCAAACACATTTCGGCATTATTACTGTACAACTTTTTCTACGCTATTAAGAACTATACTTTTTTAAAAGCTAAAATAGTAAGTAAATTAATCGTCATATATACGTAACTATTAAATTGCATTCATCCGGAACATTACCGGACTTTATACGTAAATTTTGATAATAACAATACATTTACAGGCTGTATGAGAACCGCACCGACGGCAGCTCTTCAGGCGTTACTGAACCTGCCACCCTTACACCTACACATACAGCAGGAGGCGGCGATGTCCTCACTCAGACTAAAAAATGCAGGGCACCTTAGAAACGACTCTAGAATCCTACACACAAATATACACACAATGGCGATCCAATATCAGCCCTTACTTGCTGCGCCCTGTGATAGGATAACTAAAACTATAATTACCAAACACAACTATACTGTTATACTCGAAGAGGAACAGCATGACTACTCCAATATTAAAGGGGTGCGTGTATACACAGACGGCTCCAAGACCAACCAAGGGACTGGAGCCGGGGTATATTCACAAGACCTCAATATTAAAATTTCCAAAAGCCTAGGTCGACACAACACGGTATTCCAAGCGGAGTGTCTTGGAATAACTGAGGCAGCCATGGCAATCAAAGCCCGAGATGTGTCCGATATGCATATCAGAATCATCTCGGACAGTGCATCTGTGCTGCAGGCTCTGGATCGCTGTGAATTCACCTCAGGGCTAGTCCTGGAGTGCCACAGAGCTCTTGAGGAAGCAGCTCGGAATAACACTATAACCCTACAATGGATAAGGGGCCACAGCGGCTCCTTGGGTAACGACGCTGCTGACGAATTGGCTAGGGGGGGTTCGGCAAGGGATCTATATGGTCCTGAACCGATCATACCCCTACCCTATGGTCAGCTTCGCGCATGGCTAAAAGAACGCACTCACTCCCTCTCCAAGATACACTGGCAGGAGGAGCCCGGTTGCAGACAGTCGAAGGAAATCATGCCAACCCTTGACAGGAAGCTGACCGGGCGCGCCCTGCGACTAAGCAGGAAAGATCTGCGGACAGTGACTGGAGTACTCACAGGACATACCACACTAAATAAACACTTATACACTATAGGCTCAAAGGTTGAAACCAGATTCGGCGCCAGTGAGGTTCATAAGCTTATATCATGCATGACTCGCGGTAAGTCTCCGGGCCATGACGGTCTCAGCATCGAGCATCTCCAGCATGCGGGCCCGCACATAGGTGGAGTTCTTTCATTACTTTATAATCTTTGTGTTAGTCACTCTTACCTTCCTTATGCTATGTTAAAGACTCTCGTTGTGCCTATTGTTAAAAATAAGACCGGTGATTTGTCTGACAAAAATAACTTTAGGCCAATTTCCTTGGCAACGGTAGTAGCAAAGGTGTTTGATGGCTTGCTTGATGCGCGGCTGCAGACTTTTCTTAATATTCATGACAATCAGTTTGGGTTTAGGCCCGGGTTGTCAACCGAAAGTGCAGTACTGTGTCTTAAGCGCGCCGTCGGATACTATATCGACAGAAAAACACCGGTCTACGCTTGCTTCCTCGACCTGTCCAAAGCTTTCGACTTAGTTTCCTACGATCTTTTATGGCCAAAACTTCAAGCCACAGGTATGCCTAAAGAATTGATTACTACCCTTAAGTATTGGTACGACAATCAAATCAATTGTGTTAGATGGTCAAAAACGTTGTCGGATCCCTACAAACTAGAGTGTGGTGTGCGACAGGGTGGCCTGAGCTCTCCTGCTCTTTTTAATTTATATATAAATGCGTTGATTGATGAGCTCAGCAGAACCCATGTCGGGCTGCACGTGGACGGAGTTTGTTACAACAATTTGAGTTACGCAGATGACATGGTTCTGCTGAGCGCATCAGTAGGCGGTCTGAGGGACCTACTGTTAATGTGTGAAAGATTTGTCAAGTCACATGGCTTGATATACAATGTAAAAAAAAGTGTTGTTATGGTTTTTAGGTCGCAGAGGTGTCGTAGATGTGACAATGTGCCGCCAATAAGGCTAAACGATTTAAGTCTTGCCCAGGTTGACAAATTTAAGTACTTGGGGCACATTGTAACATCTGACCTCAAAGATGATGAGGATATTGACAGGGAGCGGAGGGCGCTGTCCGTGAGGGCGAATATGATTGCCCGTAGATTTGTTGGATGCTCATACGAAGCTAAAGTAACTCTGTTTAAAGCCTTTTGCACGAGTATGTACACCTGCAGTCTGTGGGCGGTGTATACGCAGCGAGCGTACAGCGACCTCCGCGACCAGTACAATAATGCGATGCGGGCTTTGTTGCGGCTGCCCCGGCACTGCAGCGCGTCAGGCATGTTTGCGGAAGCCCGCACGGACTGCTTCCATGCCACGATGCGGAAGCGGGCCGCCTCGATGCTGTGTCGGGTGCGCGCCAGCAACAACCCGCTGCTGGCCGCGCTTGCGGACCGGTACGACTGCGTGTACGTGCGCCGGTGCGGCGAGCGGCATGTGCCGCCCCCACCTCATCGCCGGACGTACACGTGACCAATCATGTTCTTAGATTAAGTTTTAGATGTACCAACTAACAATAGATGTAAGCTTTACTAACAAATATGTACCATGTTGTGCGTCTAATAAAGTTTTATTATTATTATAGGCATTACCGACAGCCCCATGTGCCGAGCGTGCATGGAAGCTGACGAAACGGTTGCTCACGTGCTCCAGGAATGCACGGGGGTAGCCGATATCCGCTATAACACGATAGGATCCATAAAGTCGCTCCCAGAGGCAGTAGCTGACCTGGATAATCTACTCGCCTTCTGGACGGAATTAGGTTGGGAGAATTAAATGACCACTTGGTCCACGTACAATGGCTTGCCATGCCGGGCTCAGTGCGGAAACCCGTGGCGCTTATCGCCCATCTAATATAATAATAATACATTTACTGTAAATTATGATGAATACCCAGGCGATGTCCACATTAACGAACAAGGATATGGTAAAGTGCATGAAACGTATAGTCACTAAAGTCAGAATTGTATGACCAGGCTGTTTACTTGGTGCACATAGCCTAGTGGCTTGTGTAGCAATAACGTGTGAGGATACTTGGTATTCGTGCTACTGGTGTAGGTTGCTTGGATATGCATTAAAAAATGGTTGGATAGGGTTATATGTATATATTGAAACACGGCCCCCTTATTACGTATCTTTTGCGACTGTCGATTTTGTCGCAAGTTCCACGATTGTCGCTGTCAATGTCATAAATTTGTATGTGATTTGACACTTTTGACAGCGACAATATTGCAATTTGCGACACAATCGCGGTTGCTAAAGATACATAATCAGGGGGCCGAGCTGTGTTTAGCACAGTGACCGCTTTATTTTAATTATTATATTATATTACAAATGCACCAACAAACTCAAAATTAGTGTGTTCTTTAACACTAACATGAACACCAATCTGCAGATGTTGTTAACCAGTTTAAGATATTTAACATTTTATGTTAAACCTTTATGCATAAATAACGCTCAAACATTTTTAATTGTAAACAAAATCTTTTCTATCCTTTGAGTAACTTTAAAATCTGAACGAAAGATGTACGCTTACAAAAACCTTTTTCAAAAAGCCTTTTATCAAAACCGCAAGGAGCTTCTAATATTCCCTCATTAAGCGTCGTTTCAACTTTTATCTGCATTTATTTAGCGGCAAAATCTTTATTCATTCCTGTCCCTGCTTTTTTGAAGGGGCGAGCAGTAATTCTAAAGCACATTTCTTTTAATGTCTGCTTCTACTGCGACGAAATTATGATGCTTTTAACACATTTTCCTTATCAAATTACATTAGGGAAATTTGTTAAGGTCTACCCGGTTTTGATGCCCAATTTCGTCTACGGCAAAAGTAATGGGAATATCATATGACACAGAAGGGTGATAGAAGAGTCACACAGTTGTCTAGTCATATGTGTTGTTAGTATTTCATGGTTGTTAACGGTGAGGCGGACATCGTGACGAAACTCAAATTGCTATGTTATGCTTGCTCAGACATGTGACAGTGTATTCTTACAAATACGCGATAAGCCTACCCCATATCTCGTGAGAACTGAGTACCAGGTAAAGTAACTATGACGTCTAGATGTTAAAAAGTAAGTACTTGCCACGATAATCGGCGTTAACGTTTGAGACAGAATACTTCAATTACTCTTAATCAAGGTTTCATAAATACGAGTTCCATGGCTGAAATCCAAAAGCGGGGCTAGCCAGAAGTTTGAAATAAAAGAATTTAAAGTATTTTTGAGCTGAGCGAGACGAAGTCGAGCGAAGCTCTTATACGCGGGTTAGCCGTTTCCATGGAACGCTACTCCTCCGGAACCGCCTAAAAGATCTTAACCAAATTTCACAGGCTGATAGCCACAAAGTACCTACAGGTTTTAGTGAAAAAAAAAATCGAACTTTTTCTAACATCAAGAAGAAATTGCCAAAAACTTTTCCATAGACTTACCATAGAGAAACTCATACGCTCACTTCCGCCGCTACTTCGGAACGCTACTCCTCCTGAACTGCTTGACCGATCTTGATAAAATTTTTCAGACTGATCAAGACTATGATATATATTGTTTTAGATGATATAAAATTTAAAAAGTACGCACTCACAATAAAAAAAAAAAAAAAAAAACATATTAATTTGCAATAAAGATAGTTCAGTCGAGTCGAACATATCACTCAGCTCTTTTTTCAATTGCACACTTGCATTGAAGTTCTAGTTTAGAGCTGAAGGAATAAAGTGTCCAAGTAATTAAAAATGATTTCGCTTCAAAAAATCTGTGCTCTGCCTGTGACTGAAACCGACAATGTATGTCCAACATTCTATATTGTTTAAGTTTGTAATGATACTAAAGTAGAAAATCGAGAAGCTCAGGATTAAGTCCACCAAGCTCTTGGCCTAGGGCAGGTTGCAGCCATTTGATACTACTACCATGGTATTGGTCGATTCAATAGCACAATTTTTGATAAAAGTAGGTTATACAGTCTGCAATTTCGCAACCAAACCGCGATATCTCTCAACTCAAAATGTGTTCCCCCTTGAAATGGAACCCGAGCCCTCTAGGCCGGGACACTCTAACAGTTGGTCGGAGACAACTTTACTACATTAACCCAAATATTATACGAAAGAAATGTTAAAAACATATGACATTTTAATAATTTCTTATTTTTGCAAACCGTTTGACAAAATTCATAATTAAGGGTTAGAGAATTACAAAACAATAAACTAAATGTATAAAGGCTGTATAGAAGAGTTCGTTTGATATGAAATGATCACTTAATAATGCCATTTAACTATTGGTTCCAGAACGTTAAAAAATTGCTAGTTAGATGTTACCTTGAAGCAAGAAATGGTAAAACTATTAACTGCCAAAGACATTAGAAACTTCTAGATCGGATTCAACCATTTTTACTTATGGTCAAGAAAATAGAGAACAAAAAGACTTGTCGTTGTAGTGTTGTCTTTTGTTCCGTATTCTGCTAGTGTTTTACACATTTGACTCAGAACAGCAATCCACTTACCTATTAAATAGGTCTTTATTTACTAACCGATTATAAATCGTATTTATTTTTTATTTAGTTTATTTGTTCAGAATACTTACAGCTGATTTGCTACAATCTATACTATCTATACTAATATTATAAAGCTGAA
The DNA here is from genome assembly GCA_963576735.1 of Bedellia somnulentella. Lineage (NCBI taxonomy): Eukaryota > Metazoa > Arthropoda > Insecta > Lepidoptera > Bedelliidae > Bedellia > Bedellia somnulentella. Next base: position 18,258,018 of record OY755175.1, on the reverse strand, counting down.
GAGTTTGTTTGTTTGAACGCTAGGATCTCAGGAACTACCCGATCTAATTGAAAATTTGTTTTTGTGTTGGATAGTCCATTTATTGAGGAAGGTTTTAGGCTATATATCATCGCGCTGCGACCAACAGGAGCAAACTATCAGCGAATAATGTTGCAAAAACGGGGATAATTATTCATACTAAGGCTTCCGTTGTGTGCGCTACGTAAACGGTTTAAGTTACCCAAAAAAAATGTATTAAAAAATTATTTCTCTTTAAATGATCTAAAAAAATGCCCGCGACAGTATATGTCTAACTTTTAAGTTTCACTTACTAAAACGAATTTAATGCATAATAGCCATAATGTTTTACCAACATAATATTAATCTTTATCCAAATAAATATGTTGTTGATTGAAAGTATTTAATTGAGAACAAAATTGTCCTTGACATCACTTAATTTAAATAAACATCTTAGAAGATAATACAATTTTAAAATTACTCCGTAACAAAATTCACACGCGTGCATGAAGCGCAAGACAAGACGCTGCGCTGGCCGGCGAGCGAGGTCACCTGCGCGAGAAGCTTATGTTTAAGCCTTATCCTATTAATATTATAAATGTGAAAGTTTAGATGTTTGTGTGTTTGTAGCTAAATGAAGACTAATTAACAGAACGTATTTAAAATAAAATTTACAGGAAGCCAGATAATGATCCCAATTAACACAATAGGACACTTTTTATCCCAGAAAAATTAAGAGATCAATAAATTTTCTTAAAAAATGGTGAAACAGACTAACTGACTAAGAATCAATGCTCAGCCGAAACTACTATACTTATAAACTTAAAATTTATAAAGTGAAAAAATTGTGAGGACACTATGAAAAACACATTTTTTCTCATCCCATGACAGAGACCCTCAACAGGTCAGTTAAATATTTCAGTTTGACGACGTGAAAGTCTACACTTTTGACAGTACGAAGTCTGTGGGGTCAGCTAGTTAGTGTATATGTCGCAGGAAAATCGTCAAACTCGTTAACTTATAATTTTCTTAGGAAACTTGTAAGTATGTAAATTTAGTCTTCAACTTGGCCAATTACAAGCATTCGTATTTATTAAACATATTTCGGTAACATATAGATATATACATACATATACTCACGGCCATAAATGCCAAACAGGGGTAGCTAGAGCTTTAGAGCTAGAAACTTCTCAGCCACATTTGGAAGTAACATATACTTATATCTTAATCTTTTAATTATTTTTTTCGCGATTTCTCTTTTCCAAACTTTTTTCCAAACTTTTTCCAAACAATTTCTCTTTTACAATACTGCATGCGGTTGCTGGCTAGTGCAAGAACTTTTATAAGACGCTCGTGTGGAACGAAACAAGTTTTGAAATACTGCCACCATTTCCCATTTGTAGGATGCGTGGCTAGGGCTGGTGGTGAGGTTCTTAAAAAAGAAAACTAAAATTGTCAGTGGGAATGATCCGCCGTTGAGTGGTATTGCACAAGAATCTCAGAATCCAGATGCGAGTGAATTTTTCAAATAAATATACACACATACAATAAATAAATCTAAATCCCAAAAAAGGGTGGAATGGAAAAAAATCTTGAATCTCTCGTGGAGGTTAAGTAGGGAAATTATTGCAAATTAAAGGATGGAACTTCCCCGCATCACCCAATAATCCCTCATAAAGCGTCGAGACCCCCGTTATTCGTCTTTAATGATATCCGCGCGAAAAAATAGGGTAGTGCTCAACCGACACTACACTGCTACATATTTAATTTTAGTGTTATATAAAAACAATTCAAACTTCCCTTTACTCTATAAATGATTATCGTTTTAGTCACGAATTATTCAAAATTCCACAAACCCTAACTAGCTTATTATAAAACTTACACTCCAAAGGCCATCACACTATCAATACACTTAATTCGTAGGATTCATCTCAAACTTCGGATGTAAGTTGGAAACTTCGCAGACGAGCAAACTTTGTCTGTGGTCTGAGTGGTCCTTTCAACTGTCCAAGAAATGGGACCTTCTTGGGTGTAAAAGGAGTTTGTCGGTTTTCTTATTCACATTGTAGCTTGTGGAGATAAAGCTCTTTATGCTTGTTTCTAACAAATGATATATCGTAGTTGTATTGTAAACTATGTCGCAAGTCATACATACCTATACTTACGCCATTATTTCCTATTGGTGTAGGCAGAGACTATTGATCGTCACTCTGTACGATCCTGCAAAATTCCCTAGCTTCGTCTACATCCACCAATCTTTTTATACATGCTCTATTATTCCTCATACTTCGGCCGCCTGCTACTACTCTTATTATAAGTTAACCTTCTTAATTCAAGTAACAAACAAACATGCACATTTCACAACTGGAAACTAACTAAATAGTATTTTCACGATTTTTCTATGAATGCCACGCTTATTGTTGAATAATAAAAAATGCTATACAAAAAGTAAGGACTGTCTTTCCATTATTGAGTATGCAAAAGGCAAATTTAGCTGTGTCCTATGTGTGCACGTACTTGCCTTTTGAGCCTAAAAAATCATTTTTTGTGAAGGATTTCTTTCTATCACATAGTCACCATACAATTTCAAATGTAGTTCATAGGTTGCATTGTAACTTGAAGAGATGAAGAGGTGCTATTCGAAACCATCTCTACACTCCAAACCAAGCATAGAACATTAACGTAAACTGATGTAAATTATTTCAACTGCATCAACTGACCATGTATCTGTCTGTTCAAACCAAACACTAGTTACAAATAATGAAACATAAATTTCACACTTTAGAAATTGCACGCCGGCCGCGGATAAAACTGTTATCCAAACAGCACTATAACAGCAATTTGTTCAGTTTAAACGACAATAAACAGTATGTTAGTGACAAGGTCAGCTTTTAATCAAGCCTAAACTTAATTAGTTAGCGCTTGTTGGGTCTATAATTTAGCTGGAATCGCATAGCATTCACAGTGCACATATTTGCTCAGTAGTATAGAGAAATGTTTGATACTGCTATGCTAACTGACGCAACAAATGTTGTCTTGCTATATAATATATAAATAAACATTTGGAGTAGACCCCTTATTACTTTGACTTATTTTCAGTACTACTTAATATATACACAAAAGTTCATACAAGTTTGTGCAATTACGAATAGATAATTTTAGACATATATCTAATACCAGGTGTTAAACATTATTCAAAAGGTCTTTAAAAGTTGAATAAGGACTTTTAAAATTATATACAACGTGATAGCTCGCTGAAGTAGAGTCATATTTACCATGGTTCTGTACGGTGAGGAAAACATCGTGAGAAAACCCACTTGGCTAAGTATTCCTCTGAAACCCCATCGGGGACATACGACGTGAATAGTATTATTGATATTATTAACTCGCACATCTTCTCATTCATACTCGTTCCATAAAATACTAAAAAAAAACTTATCCACAACATGCAGTCAATGGTTTGGCACAATACAGGATTATCCAGAGGCGGAACGTAGCGGTTGCTAATATAGCTGAAAAATGGCGCGATTGGCTGGCACGTGACAAGTGTGGCTCCCTTGAGAACCCCGCCGAGCCAACGGCCAACGATTGCAGCCGCTGAATTTTTCATTACTATTAGATTTGCTGCGAACAAATATTTGAATAGTATCATAACTTTCATGTTGTTGTTTTAGTGGGTTTTCTCTTCGCTTTATAATTTTGTGGTTTGGGCATTGTATTCTTTATTTTATACTTCCAGATTGTTAAACCATATGTCATTTTTAATTCCATAGCCTTAGCTACCCCTTCAAGGGATTTATAGCCGTGAGCATATGTGTGCATATGTACTTATCTTGTCATAATAAACTATTAGTCATTGTTTATGAGGTATCTTCTTGAAAGTGTGGCAGAGTTAACAATACTTTCGAATATTACTTTACATTGTGGTTACCTAGAGTTACTCACCTTCCTTCCTGAACTATGCATTTAAAGGCTACGAGAGCATGCCCTATCACTTCTTTTTATGGATTCACGGTAACAGACTAAGTACAGCTGTTTCGTGTGGATTTCTTATAGATATTTTTACGTCATTTACACTTTGTACAAAATATAGAGCCTCCAATATTTTTTCCTTGATAAGGTTAATCATATTTACTTATTTATTTATAGTTAATACATTCGCTGAACTTTGAGAAACATCTTTGGCTTTATTCAACGTGTTTGTAATAAGTTACTCAAAATGAATTACTTATTACAAGAAAAATAAATAAATTTGGTTTTCACAAAATGCAAAATTAACTTTAAAATATATTTCAGTGCCTCCTAACAATCTTAATCTGCTCCTCTCTAAAGGTCCAACATCTGATTTATAGCAAAATCTAACAAATAATAGTCGTCTACATTTTCCTTGTCCCGCTAAAGTATACGTTGCAATTTCCTGTGTAACCTTAATAGAATCTTATCAAGCCTTACACGCTGTGGCGAGCTCCAATCCAATAGGGTATTTAATATATTCTAATCTAAGGAACCCATCTTACTGATAAATATCGTCTTATCGTTTTCTCTGAAACTTTATGTGCAATTAGCATATTAAACGTGTTTTAGTCGTGATAATGTTTTATAAACCGCTAAACGCCAGCTGAATACGAAAAAATTTCATGTTCCAAGAAAGAGTAATAGGAAAAAACGGTAGAGAAGACGATCAGCTCTAGCGCCATCCAATGAGATTCATATAATACATACATATAGTCAAGCCGTTAGTCCCATTAGGGTAGGCAGATCGCCACTTTGTACGATACTGGCAAACCTCACGAGCTTCGTTTACATTAATCAATCTTTTCATACATTCTGTAATTTAATATAATATAATTTTACAACCCGCACTAGGCCAGCGTGGTGTACTTTTACAAATTTACTCCCCTCGGGGTTAATATCTTGCAATTTTAAGTTCAAAACTTGAAGTGAAACTGAATAATCATGTCGTAAATCCATGAAGGTATATTTTAAACATTGAATATCAAATATCACGGTTGTCTAACCTATTTGTAACATAAAAGCAAAAGAGGAAGCCATGTTTGTAATACCAAGCAAACAGCGAATGTGTTTTAGTTGTACGGATGTGATAAAAGTTTCACTGAGGTATACTATGTGTTGTGCTAGTTGCAATGTTTACTTCATGTTTACTCACTTCATTTTAGTTTAGTTGCTGCTGTATGCAGTTTTGTGGGTGTTTTTGGATATAAAAGTTCTCTTTAGTATTATTGGTGAAATTTTAGGATGGGAGTATGTAACCAACAGAATTACAATTGAAACAACTATTGATTTTCGGATATTTAATCGTGTGATATCGCATGGTTTTTAAAGCCCGACGTTTGGAGAACTTTCAGTTATCATGGTCACGAGAAGACTACCCGTTGGTCATTAACAAAAATACATAACATAACATAAACGTTCACGCCGAATATCCCCGAAGGGGTTTGCAAAGCTACTAATACTTCCCAACATCACGTGACTTTGTCACCTGGTGTTCAGAGTACCCACGTTTTGCATGGACAGTGTACTCACGTGATAGGGGACAGGCCTATCGCCGTTTTGTACGAATACACTGTCACATGACTAAGTACAACTCAGCCATGTGGGTTTCCTCACGATGTAACGAAAGTAGTTGTTATAGTTGTAATGTGTAATCGCGGAAGTCTTATAAAATACAAAACCAATACAACGTAAGTTATCACTATCGTGTTTTAAATGCATGACCAGTTTTTGCTTAATTCTAATTTTACACATTCGGTTTCTTATATTATACAACTGCTAGCTTGTCTGCACCAACTTACCGACTAAGTCATAATTAGGCAAACGAGGAGGACTGTGACTAAACGACCTGGGTGATTCGTGATGAACAAAACAAACATTTCATTTTGAATTAAAACTTTGCCGAATTTGGAAGAGACTGAGAGATATCCAATCATATTGTCCATTATCAATGAAAAATATTGAGATCCCTTTATCCGCACGTACGATATTCGTCCAAGTCGACTTTTCGATCAAAAAGATGGCGTAGTGCTATTTCTGGCCAGCTCTAATAAGCTGCTCTGTTATCTTACATAATAATACTCACGACACTATGAGAGAAAATTCATCAATTTCTCATCATCCGTAATTCCTGAGATAGTTCATCAAAGTGACATGGAGATTTTAGCTACATTTTTTTTTATTAAGTTCAAATATCATTAGAATAGAAATAAAAGTAGTACGTTCGCTTAGGGTTTGTAGTAAATGCACTTGTACCAAGTTACCCCGACTTGTATTCGCGCACGCACTCAGCGCTCCTAAATTTACGACTCTAATTGCTCTCGGTACACCAATCTACAACAAAAGTACTAACCTAACTCTTACTTACCTCATACGAAACACCGGCTAAATAATTAAGAAAATTTTCTTACAAACATTGAGCTATAATCCTAAGAAGATGTAGCCAGAGATCCGGAATACCTGAGCCACTTTTAGAAGATAAGTTGGGAAGTGATGGTAAATAAATGTTATTGGTGATGTGTCTCTAACCGCATCGCCCAAAAATCACTTCCCCAATATTCTTAGTCGCCTCTTGTGACACCCGAGGGAAAAATGGGTTAGTGCTATTCTAAGCCAACACTATCAAATTAAATTCCTTAGCCGCTTTTGGAACATAAGTGGAGAATAGATTGTAAAATGGATGTGATGGGTCTTCATCCTTATGCACATCGTCCAAAATTCACTTAAAATGCCCCAATACCCTGAATCACCTATTACGACAGCCGCGAGGAAAAATGGGTTAGAGCAATTCTAAGCCATCATTATACTCGGACATCGAAACTCATCATTACCCTCAAAGCAGCAATCTACAACAAAAGTGTCAAACTAACTTTTAGTCACCTAAAATGTCGAAACCGAGGCGAAACAGCTAGGAAATTTTCTTGCCGCGCAAATTCATTGCATATTTAAAGTATTCCTGCAAAACAGCTGAATACTTTGAAATCGCAGTCGCGAAGCTGTCAGACCCAATCGCAACGTCTCAGAACTTCTTCAATATCACTCCGTTCCAATTTTAATAACGATCTGAACTAACAAGTGACTAACAATGTGAACTAAAAAACCGGTTCGAAAGTTTTGCAGATTTTTCAAGTGATTTTATTTAGAGACGCTGCACATAGGGGTATTTTGCATTCCTAGCCGGGCGAAATTATTTGTGCGGTTTTTTCTACTCTAAAGTAGGTAAGACTTAATAAATAAACGAGATGTGCATTGTGGAGAGGCTTTGTAGAGTAGAGTGAGCGTTACCCCTAACGCCATCCATAAATTACGTCACAAGGGGCCGAAAAAGTGTGACATTGTGTGTTAGGGGTAGGAGTAGATTATGAAATTCATGTGACTTAATTTATGGATGTCCCTTATAGGCTGATATGATGATAAAATAAAGGAGTATTCATGACTTGGAATAGGTTTTATTAAACAATTATTTACATAAATTTTAATATAAAATCAATTTGATGAAGAAGAATGCCAGGGTTCATCGTCACTTTCTCCGACTTGTTCCATTTCAGATTCTGAATCTGAATCATCTTCAGATTCTGGAGAAAGTGGCAAAAACATAGCTATCGCTTCTTTTGAAAAGGGGTGCAGTTTAGCTTTTCTTTCTGTATTAAGCTATAACAAGGGTAATACCTCTTGTTGGAACTCCTGACGATCTCATATTGTTTTCTTGAAAGATCTGCTTCATCAAACATAGCTAGTGCTTTAAAGGGAGATAATTGTGCGTCAGGATCATCTTGCAAACATTTCGAATAAGCTTGTTTGTATTTTTTTGCTCGCTTCGGAGACTTCATGACTTCTGACAGTAAACAGGCCGCATTTCTATGGCCAGACATCTCCAGACTAGTTTTGGATGCATGTACCAACACTCCTTGACTAACAGTAGACCGTAGTTCACTGGTTTTCTTTTGCTTGTTCAAAGGTTTTGATGGGCGACCGGCACGCTTTTGTGGTAACGAAACAATAGGTATCTCAAACGTTACTTGAAGCCACGTAGCATTGGCAGTTATACATTTATGAAGTATTCTATTTGCCTTCAACCACTTTTTTTTAAAATCACTTTTAAAATATGAAATTTTCTGTTTCAAAACCTTTAATTGTTCATCATTAAAGTTGTCAGACGATAAAAGGTAATTTTCCAAATAATCGACTTTTTCGTCAAAAGTATGCAATTATTGTTGTTGCATTTTATTAAACAGGTATTTTCTAGTTACAACCTTGTAGTGAGAGCCACCTGGTAACGCTGAAACAATAAAAAAGATAATATTCCATAAATTGGTTGAAAATAACAGTTAACATTTTTTAGACAACACCAACACTAACGCGTAAGTTTTATCAAAAGTAGCAAAAAGTAGCACTCAATTCGTGAAATACCTAATAAATGACAGTTTTTGTCATCCGCTACAACAGAAATCGTTACTCGGAAGCATTTGGAAGGACAACTTTATACATTTTGAAATGTACAATTCAGGTAAAATTTGCTTAAGTAATGGAGACAATTGTAAATTGATTTTGAACCTTACAAATACATATAAACATCAGTAAATCTTAATACATAAGACTCTTCTTACCTGTATTATGACAATCCATAGTACTTTTAGTTAAAATAACTCACAATAAACAAGCACTGAGGTCTCAAACACGGTACGCTTTTAATGTAGCCAGTAAATGACGCGAGCGCATGCGACAACGATCAAGTTCCGACTGGTGTGTGGCTGGATAGCGCAGGCGCACGACTCTAAAAAGGGTCGTCTATTGTTCAGTAGCTACCTGGCTCGCTAACAAGTATTCAATTGTGCTTTCAAGTTGGAATTTGTTTTTACTAATTTCGCCCGGCTAGGAATGCAAAATAATCGTATGTGCGCTGTTTGTAAATAATAGTACTTCTTTTCAAACTTTGGTTTGTGTTGTAATGGAGAACTACTTGAAGCTGAGTTTTATTCGTGTTTTTTGTAGTGGGAATAAGTTTGACAGGGAGAGTAGAAGAAAATATTCCCGTGAAAAAAGTAATACTTTGGAAGCACCCGTATTGTAATGACAAGATTTTATTACAGTTACCAAAAATGTTTGAAGATAGGTTTTTATTTTGTATTTGTTATGAAATTGAAATAGGTATATTTATTTTATTAATGTTTGTTTTGCAATAAATTTTCCATTTGTAATATTGTATTGCTGTATTAAATTTTAGCAATCGCTATAGTATATTGACCCTTATTTTGAATCGATGTTCTTCGAGTAAAATATGTTTCAACCTAATAATACAACAGCATTCCCTAGTTCTATGAATAGTTTTGTAAATGTTCAACACTGATATTCCAGTTGATACAGCTGCAAAGAAAACTTGCTAGATTTATGTTAGTTGTTGTAGTCGCATCCCTCGAGAGTGTTCCTGTGGGAATATCGGGGATGTTTCCCGCGCGGTGAAAACTGCATAGTACCTGTTAGATAAGATTGAGTCCACCGAGTTGATTTTCTGGAAAACAGGCTAAAATAAAAACTTTATCTATTCCGAGGCACTCTTAGTTGAAAAGATCTCTTTATAATTTGTGGTTGAAGAGTGAAGTGAAATTAAAATGATAGAAAGAATGAAATGAATGAATGAAAGAAAAGAATAAATAAAATGATACACCGAAAATATTATCTGTCATGGCTAAGACACCAAAAAGTTTGAAGATTTAAGAAAAGATTTGGTAGTTAGTCTACTACTTGGAACTTGAAAGGGGGATGTACAATTATATAACAACTGTATACAAGAAATTTATGAATTGCAAAAATAAATGAAATGAAATATGTTTGCTTGTAATTGAAGTCTTCTCGTAAGACAACATCGAAAAGAGATGAGACATTAATTATATTAAGCCACACCATGAATAAGATGTTGAGAAAGAAATGAAATATAATTTTAGCTCTATTGTCTATAAGTATTGACATGAAAATTCATAAAGCGACCATTTGAAAGACTTTTAAAATCACAAGCCCGATTAAGGATATAAACCCATGTCTTATCCTGCTTGTATTAAGAAAGCACAATAAATTTGATTCCTATGGTTGCAGCGAATCTTATTTACCACTAGCAAAGGCTTTACAAAATCTATAAAGAAAAATTGTAGTATTAATAAAGACGTTAGAACCTTTAGCCGATAATTGAATTATATATGAGGTCAAAGCTTAATCGCTTAGAGCCATGACGTTTGAGCTTTGTCATGTGTGCTCTAGACGGCAGCACTACACGCTTATCCGTGTGCATCGAGGTAAAGCACGCAACGTGTAGAGTGACCACAAACTATTAATATTTTCAGAGTTTTTTTTATTTTTTTTAAATTTACACTCATGTATCATTTTGTTCGATTTCTTGGTCGTAAAGAAACTATGTGTCCCAAATTTTCTTTTTTTTTTTCACGATAATGCCAGTTTTTATTAGCAAAAACCTACGATTCAACCATTTTTGTTTAAAAAAATTGTCATCATAAAGAAGATATTTATTTTTACTACATCATGCAAGGTTTACTACTTAAATTTAAAGAAGATGCTTAATATTAAGTTGCAAAACAGTTAAACATAAAAATGTCTATTAGTACTAATAGTGTGGTGCCTGTTGCGTTTAAGCTAATATTGCCATATCTAAAATTAAGTTTCCCATCTTATTCGCAACAATGGAGAGGCTTAAAGTCTTACAGATTTTCCAATAACGCAAAGACGGCTTCTAAAATTAAATTTTATTTTGAAACCTTGTCCTTTCTGATAATATGATTTAAGCTATTTTGAAATTTTGTTGATACAAATTCAACACACAATAATTTCCAAAACCTTTTCACACAGATAATAATAGTTTTAAATTATATAAATTATTATAAAAGGCTTCCTCCGTAAGACATCTAAAACTTAAAGAGTTTTTAAATCAGTCTTGAATTTCCTGATCAAATAAACTCCCTATGCTTTAATATAATTATATGTTTATGTAAGCATAAATGTCCAACGCATTAACATACACACATACATACATATACTCACGGCCATATTTCCCTAGAAGGGGTAACCAGAGCTAAGGAATTATAAATTCCTCAGCCACTTTTGGAAGTTGAGTGGGGAAAAGATGGTAAAAATAAAGGTTTTTGGTGATGGGTCTCCAACCGCATCGCCCAAAATTCCAATAAAAAGCCCCAATACCCTTAGTCGCCTCTTACGACACCCGTGGGTAGAAAGGGGTAGCGACATTCTAAGCCGGCACTACACGGCCAACGCATGTAACGTTACGTGTCTTAAATCTTAATCCCCTTATGGAAATAAAATCTAAGACACGAAACGCGGAGAGCAGAGACTAATAAAACAAAGAAAGAAGTTACACCAGTCTATTAAAAATTTAGATGTACACAGTAAAACAGAAGACAAAAAGAATATATAAAATAAACAATAGTAATATTAACTGTTGGTCTGCCAGCGGTGATCATGTACATGCGAGGTAGAAGAGAACCAGTCCAGCGAAACACGGCGATGTCCAAAATTCAGCATCAAATAAGGCCAGATAAAATGATTGGTTTGTAAAACAGGGTATATCTCTGTGTCTTCCTCTGCTTTCGCCCTGGAAGAGACTATATGTAGATGTTGCCGGTAGGATTGTTGCAACACCTCGCAGAAAGACCAGCTTAATCCAAGATACTATTCCAGATTTCTTCTTAAGGAATAACCTCAAGAATGATAGTTAGATATATTTTTGAGAAGTTTTCTCTAGAATCCTCCATTCGTTATCCTCCCCTGACAATCAAAATCAAAAAATCCTAATAGACAATAAAACCTAAAAGAAGGATTTTTAAAAAGAGTTTCAGTTAACTTAAAAAGATGAAAACATATAAATTTGAATAAGTAAAATGTCCTAGCCTTACATTAAAAATAAAATTAAATGCCTGCGCTATCATTTTAGACAACAAAAGTGCATTAAAATTGTATCACTTAACATAATAATATTTTAAAACTATCCTACCTTCGTACACAAACACATTGAAAATTGATAAACTAAAGAAAAGTTTAAGATAAAATAAAATTTGACAACTCTCAGCTCCGTCGTTGCCATAACAACAACAAAATAAAAACAATAACATAAACCAGAGAAATAAAAATATTATCGACAAATCGCAGAAAAATAATAAAAAGGAACTAAACAATGATATATAACCGCAGGAGACTAACATAAAAGGAAATAAATAATAATAAAACGGATTAACAATATTTACAGGTAAGGTTTTATATATTACATATATTCCCCAAAGTCCCGAGAAAAAAAAAAACTTTTTTTTTTTTTTTTAATTAACAATTTCAAAATTATATATATTTTTTTTTTACTTCCCACAAACATCCATGAGTAATGTTCACATTCGATGACATTTACTCTTCTGTAACAAAACTGTGAACGCGATAAAGGCTTATTTATTCAGAGTTATCAACCGCTCTCTCTTTACTGAAATCCTAATAAATTACGTGATATAGGCTTATTTATTCAGAGTTATCAACCGCTCTTGTAAATAAAAACAAAACATTAGTTTAAGTTTGTTCAATTAAATCAAACTATCTGAGAAAATAAAATAGAACTAAATGTCCTATGATAAGTTGTAAGTATTAACTGAAATCATTCAGATTACCAGTTATTCTAAATCAAAGTTAGGCAATTAAACGAAGGTTTACCCTCGTTATATTTTAAACAAGAGAATGTTTTGAGGAGAACAAAAACAAAATAAAACCCACCATAACAAATTTCTTGAAGAAGTCAAGGATAGGATTGATATTGATATCTCACTAAAGAAAAATAATAATAAACTAAATAAGAAAAAAATATGTATATTAAACTTTAATATCTTTAATGTGCCATTTACCTCTGAAACCGTTAGGATCTTCCAAAAGGTAAACAAGAGGTGAAAATTTTTCAATAACTTTACATTTCAGGAATTTTGGAGCAAGTTTTGAGCTGAAATAATTTCCTGCATTACTTTGGACATAGTTCTTACGCCAAACTACGTCTCCAATACTATACTCCTTGACAGATCGACGTGTGTTATAATGAGAAGAATTTTTTAGATGAGAATTATATAAAGCGACTTGAACTTTATCAAAAACTGAAGAGATATGACCAATATTTTCCGCATATAAATCTCTGGGAAGAAAAACTAACTCATCTAAATTATTGAACTGGGTATAAAGCGAGCCACAGGTGATAATTTCACGACCAAAAACAAGGAAAGAAGGACTGTAACCAGTAGTGGAGTTAACAGTATTATTCATGGCAGCTTGTATTATTGGTAAATTAATATCCCAGGATCTTTGATCATCACTAACAAGTGATGCAAGAGCTGTTAGAATAGTTTTATTATACCTTTCTGTGGGATTTACTTGAGGACAATAACGAGGTGTAAAAGATTTAAAAGGAATATTATATTTATCTAATAACCTATGAAATTCATGACTTTGAAAATGAGAACCATTATCCATAATAATAGTTTGAGGTACACCGTGTACGAGAAAAACAAAATTTTCCAAGTTAGAAATAATATTTGCAGATGTTGCTCTTTTCAATGGGAACAGAAGTGAATATTTCGTAAACAAACAATTAACAACAAGAATATATTGATTACGTCGACGGGACATTGGAAGTGGTCCGATCAAATCTAAAGATAGTGATTGAAAAGGTCTAGAACAAATTTTTGGTTTCCCCATAATCTCATAAGGCGAATGATTTGAGTGCTTGAAAGCAAGACATGTTTCACATTTGCCAATAAAATTTGAAATATCTTTAAACATTCCAGACCAATAATATAAAAGACTTAATTTCTTATAAGTCTTAAAAATACCTAAATGAGGAGAAGTCAGTGAGCCATGTGTAGCACTAATAAGTGATTCACGTTGTATAGGATTTGGAACAATTTTCCAAATAAAATCATCAGAAATAGAATCAGAGTTTGAACAACAGCGAAGAAGCGTGTTATCTTTGATACAATAGTTTGGATACTGTTCCGGGTTATTTTGACAACCAAGAAAAAGTTTGTTGAAGCGTTCAGTAACTGTAGAGTTTATACTAACATCAACAGGAGCCACTTTATTTAAACAATCGACCTTGTCAGGAATACCTTTAAAGCGAGAAAGTAAATCAGGTACGACATTTTCCTTTCCTTTCTTGTGTTTAAGAATAAAATTAAAAGTAGAAAGGCGAAGTGACCAACGAGCTAATCTACCTGTAGGATTGGAAAGATTCAAAAACCATTTTAGTGCTGAATGATCAGAGAATACAGTAAATTGTTTGCCATTATCCAAATAGCAACGCCAGTGTTCTAAAGTAGTAATAACCGCTAGAGTTTCTCTTTCCGTAACGGAATAGTTTCTCTCATGGTTATTAAGAGAGCGACTCATGTAGGCTATAACCACTTCTTTGTCATCTTTCATCTGAGTAAGCATGGCACCGATACCAAAATTTGAAGCATCGCAATGAACTGCAAAAGGAAGGTTAAAATCCGGACAAGATAGTATAGGAGCTGTGACTAAAAATTCTTTTAATTTCACAAAAACGGAGTCAGCATCAGGAGACCATACAAACTTAGGAGCGTTTTTACCAGAAGAAGTAAGTTTAAGGAGCAGCAATAGTACTAAAATTGGGTATAAATCTGCGAAACCAACTACAAGTTCCTAGAAATCTTCTAACTTCTTTTCTGTTTTTAGGAGTGGGAAAATCTAAAATAGCACGAATCTTATCCGGATCGCCACGAAGACCATGCTCATCTATAACATAACCTAGGTATTTTAATTCACTTTTGAAAAAATTACTCTTTTCAAAATTAATTGTGAGATTAGCCAAAATTAATTTATCTAGGACTTTATGTAGTAAAGCAATGTGTTCTTCAAATGATTCACTAATTATTATGACGTCATCAATATAACAGAAGACCTTATTCTCAAACTCAGGATTAAAGAGAATATCCATTAATCTTTGCTGTGTAGCAGGTGCATTAGTGAGACCAAACGGCATTACGACAAATCTGAACATTCCTCTACCAGGACAATAAAATGCAGTCTTGTCCCGATCAGCTTCATTCAAAGGAATTTCCCAAAAAGCTTTGGCAATATCAATGCTAGAAAGGTATTTAGCCTGTCGAAGACTGTCTAAAATTTCAGTTATAAAAGGCAATTTATAAGCGTCACGACGAGTGACGGAATTAAGTTTTCTACTATCAACACAAAAACGCCATTCACCGTTTTTCTTAGGAGTAATAAGTACGGGTGATAACCAAGGACTTTCACAATGTTCGATGACCTGTAACTCTAACATCTTATCGACTTCTTTAATGAGAGCTTTTTGTTTTTCAGGAGAAAGGCGATAACAACGTTGTTTTATAGGAAGTGCATCACCTGTATCAATTTTATGAGCTAATAAAGTTGTTCTACCTAGTTTGCCTTTTGAATCGAAAGAAATATCTTTAAAACGAGAAATAATACTATCAGCAATAAGACGTTGATCTGGAGAAAGATCAGTATAGGGAAGAATGTTTTTTTCCACCTCTAAAGTATTGACCTGCAAGGGAGTATTAAAATTATTTAACAAAATCTTAGGAACCAAATTAAATTTTCTCCAAAAATCAACACCAAGTAAAATAGAAGTATTAATGTCAGGAAAAACATAAGCTCTAATAATTCGAGACAAATTATTAAAAGTCATAGGAATATCCATATATCCCAAAGAATTCAATTTTTCATTACTTGCAGTGGCTACCGATAAGAAATTGGACTTGGAAAGAGTGTAGCCTAGTTTCAAAAACTTCAAATGAGAGTTCTTACCTAAAATTGTAATAGAACTACCGCTATCTAATAAAGCTGTAAAATAATATCCATTAATCATAATGCTAAGAAAGGGACGATTATTATCATTTTCGTTAGAATAAAGAGTAGAGACGGTTTTATAACAACCAAAGAAATTATTAATGCAAGAAAGCCAATCGTTCCATTCTTTAGCATTAAAATGTGAAGATTCCAAGTCCATTCCTAGTTTTTTGGATTGTGAGAAGATTTACAATCTGGACATTCTGTGACCTTAAAACCTTTTTTACCACATCTAAAACAAACAATATCTCTATTTGCTTTGCAAGTTCCTAAATGATGACCTTGTATGCGACATCTAACACAAAATAAATTCGAAGCATTGAAGCTAAAAGTATTATTAGAGGGACGATTATGTTGAGAAGAATGTTGAGGAGTAGTATTTAAAGGTTGAGGACGATTACATGAAGATGTATGTGAACTGGAAAGAGGTTTGTAGTTAAATTCTGCAACAATCGGATTATTATCTGGCTTGGGCTCAGAAAAAATGTTATTTCTATCAATAATTTCCTCACATTTCTTACAAATATGAATTAATTCATCTATGGAGGTTATATCTTGTAGTAAAAAATTAGAGTACATAGGCCGAATGTTTTTAATAATAATTCTGAGTTGTTCTGTCTCACTAATAGTATTAGTAAGACGAGAAAACATACCGCTAAGAATAGAAACAAAAATAACAATTGACTCATCTTTGCCCTGAGTTCTAGCCCGTATTGATGACATT
Source organism: Bedellia somnulentella (assembly GCA_963576735.1). Classification (NCBI taxonomy): domain Eukaryota; kingdom Metazoa; phylum Arthropoda; class Insecta; order Lepidoptera; family Bedelliidae; genus Bedellia; species Bedellia somnulentella. The sequence continues at coordinate 18,241,397 of OY755175.1, read as the reverse complement.
AATTTATCATCATAGTCATATGAACCAAAGTGTGAAATTAGTAATTTACTGATCTCATCCCAACTTAAATTCGGGTTTCTAGTTTTCTGAAAACGAAACCAATGAAGAGCGGAATCGGAAAAAAGTTCGTATCCTAAATTGGCTAGAAGAGTTTTATTTATACCTCTAGAAATGGTAAACTCTTCAATTTTCTGCAAGAAAGAACGAGGACAAGAAGTACCATTATATGTATATTTTCTGATTTCTTTTAAACTAGGAGTGAAATCAGTTGAATGGTGAGAAGGTGACGAGGCTAAAATAGGTGCATGAGATGTTGGAGAAGGAATGTCTATCGGATGAGCGGGAATATGAGTGAGTTCAGGTGTCGGCTGTAATGTTAAATTATTAAAGCTATTATCCAAGTCATTAAAATTACTTTTGGCTAAATTATATGCCTCGAAACAAGAATCATCTTCATCAATATCAATCCTATCGATGCGATGATAGAGATGGTTAAGGTAAGCCTCAATCTTTTTAACAACCTGGCTGTTAGTGTTGGGACTGTTGATCCTTTTCTTGACGTATTCTAGAGTTTGGAATACTTCCTCTAAATCCTCACTAACCGGTAACACCGTGTCAAGTCCGTCAGTAGGGTAAGAAATGGCTAAAGATTCTATTTGTTTCCTCAGTTGAACTAAAGTGGAGCCGGGAGTTGCCAACCTAATCTTAACCTCGTATTCCAATTCCGACTTATTAAGTAGTAAAAAATTAATAACCCTAGCCATTATGAATAATAAATACTGTGTACATCTAATATAAATATGAAAAGTTTATAACGCCTAAAGAAAAACCGAAATATTACCACTATATTTTAGAATTTTGGGAATCTGGTGTAATGGGTTATTATAGTTGGGCGCCAATCTGTAACGTTACGTGTCTTAAATCTTAATCCCCTTATGGAAATAAAATCTAAGACACGAAACGCGGAGAGCAGAGACTAATAAAACAAAGAAAGAAGTTACACCAGTCTATTAAAAGTTTAGATGTACACAGTAAAACAGAAGACAAAAAGAATATATAAAATAAACAATAGTAATATTAACTGTTGGTCTGCCAGCGGTGATCATGTACATGCGAGGTAGAAGAGAACCAGTCCAGCGAAACACGGCGATGTCCAAAATTCAGCATCAAATAAGGCCAGATAAAATGATTGGTTTGTAAAACAGGGTATATCTCTGTGTCTTCCTCTGCTTTCGCCCTGGAAGAGACTATATGTAGATGTTGCCGGTAGGATTGTTGCAACACCTCGCAGAAAGACCAGCTTAATCCAAGATACTATTCCAGATTTCTTCTTAAGGAATAACCTCAAGAATGATAGTTAGATATATTTTTGAGAAGTTTTCTCTAGAATCCTCCATTCGTTATCCTCCCCTGACAATCAAAATCAAAAAATCCTAATAGACAATAAAACCTAAAAGAAGGATTTTTAAAAAGAGTTTCAGTTAACTTAAAAAGATGAAAACATATAAATTTGAATAAGTAAAATGTCCTAGCCTTACATTAAAAATAAAATTAAATGCCTGCGCTATCATTTTAGACAACAAAAGTGCATTAAAATTGTATCACTTAACATAATAATATTTTAAAACTATCCTACCTTCGTACACAAACACATTGAAAATTGATAAACTAAAGAAAAGTTTAAGATAAAATAAAATTTGACAACTCTCAGCTCCGTCGTTGCCATAACAACAACAAAATAAAAACAATAACATAAACCAGAGAAATAAAAATATTATCGACAAATCGCAGAAAAATAATAAAAAGGAACTAAACAATGATATATAACCGCAGGAGACTAACATAAAAGGAAATAAATAATAATAAAACGGATTAACAATATTTACAGGTAAGGTTTTATATATTACACGCATTAAATACATTATTAAACGAAAGCAACCGTCATAATTCAGTGAGTAGAACACCGCTTATCGTGCAGACGTTGAGGGTTCAAATCCCGGGTCGGGCCTACAGAAATTTGTCTTTTCTAAAGTCATATGCGTGGTTAATTTATCATGTTTGTTAACGGTGAGGGAAAACATTGTGAGGAAACCCACATGGCTAAGTTGTACTTTGTCATTTACAGTGTATTCGTACAAAAGGGCGATAGGCCTGCCCCCTATCACTTGAGTAAACTGTCCAAGCAAAATGTGGATACTTTCAGCACCAGGTGATATTCAGAAGTATCGATAGCTCTGCCAACCTCTTCGGGGGTATACAGCGTGAACGTTTTAGAGTTAAGTTAAACGATGTTTGAATTAAACGTTCACTTTAATTAATTGACACTAATTCTTTCATAATAGGCTATTTGACTAAGTTTTGAAAACTATCTTACTGTGTTAATTTGTTTATAAGGAGCCCTAGACAAATATATTTCTGTCTTAATTTTAGCTATTTTATTAAAAAATCGAAAAAGAAAATGCAATATTCAAATGTGCCGCGAAAACGCGACTTTAAGTAATATGGCGGCTGTAGCACAAATGACGTCAATTCCGAATTATACACCAAATGAGCGAAGCGATACACAGTCAGTTTATGCACGATCTACGTCATTTTAGAAATAGCCAATCACGGTCGTTTTTAGTCACGTGGCAGTTGCATCAAAAATACTTATTTTAGAACACGGATTTTAGTGAAATTATGCAACATTATTATCTCGCATTATTACATATTGATTCAAAAAAGAAATATTAAGACTAATGAAATAAAAGAAATGTATATTTTTATTACAGTCAAATAGCCTATTATTGCACAGTAAAATGAATCAAGCAATATATTTCCCACGTTAAAATTATTACTTATTTGGACCTTCACAACAAAATTGGTGAATCATTATCATCCTCCAGTCACTGCCATTTACTTTGATATTTATTTTTTTCATTTTTATAGTTTAATTTTTTGTTTTCTTTACTTGTTCAGCGCAATGTACTGGTATTTTGTACATTACTTTCTTTTTAGTATTGTGGTATTTTTTAATCTTTGCCTATATTCTTATTTTAATTAGTTTATTGGTTACTTTTTACTGTAAAAACCAGCCACAGATTTAATACAAGACGAATCAGTGCTTTTTAAGTGATTGGTTAGCAATATTATTTTGTGTTATTTATTCTACCACCTCATCCCCCAGTCAGAATAGAACTCACAATTAGAGGTTTTGTGATCATTTAGTTTTTGCTTATAATGGCACCTTCTCTTTATGATGTTTAATCAAGTATTTTTTTAACCTAAGCAATGCACGCATATGTTGCACACAATCTTCCATAGCTAAATAACCATGTAATAACACGCCATTAAATATCCGAAAGTCAATAGTTGTTTTAATTATAATGTGCAATCGTGAAAGTCTTAGAAAGTTCTATCTTCCATAGATGTAGCTGAGGAATCGCTAACATCAAAGCTTACCCCATTTTAATATTTATATTAATATTATTATTAAGAGTATAGGTTTATTCATATTTTTGAAAGTTACAAATTAAAATAAAATTATATATATATTCAACAGCAGCATTAAAATGTAAAAAAAGGTTTCTGGTTATATCTGCAAACCTGTTTGAACCTTGCCCAAAAATGTAAACCTTCCATCCGTTTTCTCGAGATATTTTAAACCAGCACATTTATAAGCATTTGTCCACAATGAGCTCTCGTTTTTTTAAATAACCAACCACGACAACGTACTAAAAAGCTTCGTAAAGAGATATTAATGTGGTCGTTGGAAAACATACTTAATCTTCACTGGGCATTTCCACCAATACAAAATACTTGAAATTAACTGACGAAATACATATGAAACGTTAGTTTTACGTTTTTGCTAAAGTTTATCCACTTTTGGAAGTTGAATGGGGAAAAGGTAGTCAAATGGGTCTCCAACTACATCGCCCAATAATCACTTAAAAGCCTCAATGTTCTTTATATCTATTATAACGCCCGCGAGAATATAAATATAATATAACAGACGTTAAGACAATGTTTTGGTATTTTGGATGTAAACCGGATGCAAAAAATGTAGTCCACGCGGACGTTGTCGCGGGCAAAAAGCTAGTAATAATAATAAAATAATTTATTCGTAGTAAAATTTAATTCTTACATTTTGCTAGTTATCGGATACAGCTGCTATAGTTAAAAACTGTGTTGCAGCTGTAAACGCCCATCTCCTATTTACATTATTGTATCTTAGTACAATCTATTAACATATAAGTAGAGTAAACATTTATTTTTTAACCGACTTCAAAAAAGGAGGTTCTCAGTTCGATTGTTTGTATGTATGTATGTATAATTGTCCGCGATTATCTCGAGTTTGGCTTAAGCTATTTGGATGCGGTTTTCAGAACAGTATTTGTTTCATTTAGGAGAAGGTTTTAGTGCCTTAACCGACCAAAAAAAGAAAGGAGGTTCTGTGTTTGACCTGTATGTATGTCTGTTGGTCCGCGATTATCTCACGTTTGGCTTAAGCTATTTGGATGCGGTTTTCAGAAAAGTATTTGTTACATTTAGGAGAAGGTTTTAGTGCCTTAACCGACCAAAAAAAGAAAGGAGGTTCGGTGTTTGACCTGTATGTATGTCTGTTGGTCCGCGATTATCTCACGTTTGGCTTAAGCTATTTGGATGCGGTTTTCAGAAAAGTAGTCGTTACATTTAGAAGATGGGTTAAGTGATTTAACCGACTCTAAAAGAAAGGAGGTTCTCTGTTTGACCTGCATGTATGTATGTTGGTCGGCGATTATCTCGCGTTTCGCTTAAGCTATTTGGATGCGATTTTCAGAAAACTACTTGTTACTTTCAGGACAAGGTTTTAGTGATCTAACCGTCTCAAAAAAGGAGTTTCTGAGTTTCACCTATAAGTATGTATGTAAGTTTGAAGGTTCTTAGTTATTATTAGACAAAGAGTTATCAGTTTATGTTATTACATTCAGGAGAAGGTTTAAGTTCTTTAACCGACTCGAAAAAAAGGAGGTTTCTTAGTTTGAAATATAAGTATGTATGTAAAGTTATCAATACTAGACAGAGATTTATCAATATATGTTAATAAAGTTTTTTTACTAGTAATAAACAGAGTTACTAAATTATTAAACAAAAAAGTATATAAAAACATGAATAAATTACTATTAATTATATTTAAGAAAAAAATATATATTGCAACATCATATTTTTCATCCTGGTCATTTCAATCAAGGCTCTTTCGTCATGGGGATGGTTAAGTAATTTCTTTGAATCTATATCACTTAAAGCCATCTCATCAAGGGATTTTACGCGACTCAACGCTACATATATATGAGAGTGTTTCTTCGCATTTGCGATAGGTGAACTTCTCTTTGCTCATCTGTTTCGGCAGCAAGAGCAGCACGCTGACGATCTCTCTCATTCTGAAGGACAAGCACGAGTTATCGACACGATAACGGTTAGAATGAGATGGCAGTATACGATACTAAGTAAGTGCGTAAAAGATGGCTGCTTTATCCCACGCGATAACTAGTTTAAATACGGCTCGTGCTTGCCCTGCTGAAGTCTTTGTTTTTTTTCGATGGGTGTTTCGTTCTCCCTTACGCGACTTTTCCTTAAAGCATCCTTTGATTTTCTATCTAGGCCCGCAGGTAAACAAAATAGTAACAAGTAAGCTAAAGTCATAATAACAAATATTATAACTACCTGTTAAAAAAAACTATAAAATAAACGGACAGTAAAACTTATCTCTAAAAAACTATCACTAATTCACTAAAAAACTCAGAGTGATTTAAGAACTTATCACTAAAAAGTATAAAATAAAAAAGAAAAACAAAAACTTCAAATTAAAAATTAAATCAATCAATCAAAAACTAAACAGAAAAATAACAAATATTGTTACTTAAAACTATATTATTATTTTTTATTTAAAAAAGAACCGCCTTCAAAAATCCAACTGAAAAGTATAAAATAATTTTTATTTATTTTATTATGTACAACTCTATTCAACTTCTTCCTTTTGAAGTCGGTGCCAAACAGACAAATCCAAAATGAAAATTGCTACATAGAGAAAACCATACGAATAATAAATCAATCGATAGTGCCTCAACAACAGTAACACAATCGCGCTCAAAAATCAAGAAATTTCATCCGCTCGCAACGACGTCGCTTTATAAAGAATGGAATTGGGGGACAGTGAGCGGTGCTTAGCCTGGTGTGCATGCGTCGCACTCCGCAGAGAAATTATCATAATATACATGTCACCGTAAAACTGTAAATACTAGTAAATTATAATTTTAAATAGATAGCGAGATAGTAAACTAACGTTAGGTTAGGTTATGTAAGATTATCAGATTTCAAACTAACGGAATTAACAATTTGACAGAGACATGCATGCACCGAGTTGGCACAACCAAAACTTCTAACACTTTGTAAAAAGACGGTCGAGAATCTAAATCACTACATAGTATAAAACAAAGTCGCTTTCTCTCTCCCTGTCTGGGATATAGGGACATCCTTATGTATTCTTTAATCTGTAAAACTACGAAATGAATTTTGATGCGATTTTTTTTATTAATTGATTAAAAAGGAAGGTTTATAAGGATGACATACGCTGATGGGGTGGAGAACTCACTCCACTTGGGCGGGCCACTAATATTTGTTCTTCTTTGTCATGAAAATTGGTTTGGCACCGACTTCAAAAAGAAGAAGTTGAATAGAGTTGTACATAATAAAATAAATAAAAATTATTTTATACTTTTCAGTTGGATTTTTGAAGGCGGTTCTTTTTTAAATAAAAAATAATAATATAGTTTTAAGTAACAATATTTGTTATTTTTCTGTTTAGTTTTTGATTGATTGATTTGATTTTTAATTTGAAGTTTTTGTTTTTCTTTTTTGTATGTTTAAAATTTTTCTTTTACATCATATAAAGATAACGATAATGATAATAAATTTGAAAAACAAAAACTGATAAAAACAAATAGGTTATTTTATTTTATGTATAAAGTTAATAGACTTGTTACAACAAGGAACCATGTGTGAGTGTGTGGGTGTGTGTTTGTAGGTGTGTGTTGAATTAGAAAATATTGCATGACAAGAAGTAATGCTTCAGTCTCTCATAGGTTTTTTTTAGCAACCAACCTGTGGCGGACTTATGTTGACTACTGAATGGCAACTAATGGGGTGAGTACGAGGGGCATGCCAATAGAAGTTAGATACTCTTTCTCATTTAATTGACACTGGCAAGCTATACACCATCTTATAGGCTGGTTTTTTATTGACATATTTGAATATAGAACACACTTCTTTTATTAATTTTTTATTTGAATGAGCATCATTTTTCCGAGAATCTGGAGGGAATTCACTTGCAACAATGGAGCTCAGTCGACGTGATTTTCGCGCTATGATTTATGATGACTTTAAAAAAGGTTTAAAGCCTCAAGAATGTTTTGAACTTTTGGCTTCTACTTTTGGTGAGTCTGCTTGTTCCCGAGCAGATTGTCAACCAATGTCAACACCGATTGCGCGAAGGAGAGGCATATAGGGTGCCATGCGCGTTTTCTGTCTATAGGTAGTTGGTCTGAGACCTGATACCATAAATCGCCTCATCATCTGTAGAATTTGTAAAGTCCTTACTCTGGCTAGCGTGTCTTAGTATACTTACCAAGCTAGTCTTAAGACCCTCGGTGGGTACATATACCTATATAATCTATGATAATGTTGGCGAACGTATAAAACACCTTCCTACAAGTATTATAATCGATCATAAGAATACGCTGGTACGTAACATAAGAAGTTAGCGGTCGAGACAGCAACATTTTCAGTTACGGTCTAATAAAACGTATGAAAAATCTCGACTTTTATAGTGTTGGAGTTTTGTACTATAAAGTATCGATATAAATTTGTGCAAAATATTTTGTTTCAAAGTGGCTTTTTAGTGCAGTGAACTGAAATTTATTTATACATACTAACATATACTCACGGCTATAAATCCTAGAAGAGGTAGCCAGAGCTAAGGAATTAGAAATTCCTCAGCCACTTTTGGAAACACTTTTAGTGGGAAAAAGATGTTAAAACAAAGGTTGTTGGTCATGGGTCTCCAACCGCATCGCCCCAAAATCCCTTAAAAGCCCCAATACTGTTAGTCGCCTCTTACGTACACCCACCGGTAGAAGTGGGGTAGTGTTATTCTAAGCCGACACTACGAAGCTAAATTTATTTATAATATTAACGAAAGTATTTTTTTTGATAATGTAAACTGCAAAACAGATCGGGTCACAGGTAACAACTTATAAATATACAAATGTTATCTCAAAAAAAAAAGTACTATAAAAATAATATTTTCGTATAAATAAATATAATAAATAAAACAGTAATGCTAAAATTGAATTACCATAAAACGTTGAAACGCACACTTTAATTTTATTTATGAGGTATTAGGAAAAACAAATATTTGAATTGGGATCAAAAGGGACAAAGTTACAAAACTACTAGAATTAATACACCCAACAATACCCGACGAATTGAATAATATAGAATAGAATACATTTACTTACTTTTACAACATGGCCAAAACGTATTTACAATCCAATAATTACAGAAATAACATACATGTACTCACGGCTATAAATCCCTTAACGGGGTAGCCAGAGCTTTGGAATGAGAAATTCCTCAGCCACTTTCAGAAGTTGATTGGGGAAAAGATGGTAATAATAAATGTTTTTGGTGACGGGTCTCCAACTACATCGCCCTGAAATCACTTAAAAAGCCCCTATACCCTTAGTCGCCTCTTCGATCACCCACGGGTAGAAATGGGGTAGTTTTATTCTAAGCCGACACTGCACAGCACAAAAGTAAAGTTTCCCCAATCATTCAATAATAAGGAATCCATATGCCAAGATGAACTTTTTATACAATACCGCCATCTAACGAAATAATTAGTTTCATTAATAAACCCGTAGTAGTGTTTTCATAGTATTATTATTCTTCATACAAAACGATCATATTGATACTACAACATTCAAGTGCCTACATTAAAAATAAAATGCAAACTTCCTAATACCAAATATAACTAAATGACTGATTCATCTTATTTAAGAGAGCGGCTTGTTTACAGGCAATTTGTTGAAAGCCTATTATCGATGTATAACGGTAATTTCCCTAGCGTCCCATCACTAATCGGCACAATCCCGAGGGCTAAGCTTTGCTGGACTTCAGCATGAATAAAAGATGGACCCGGCTATTGAAAAGTATATCTTAAATGTTCTCTGACTTATTTCAGAGTAGATGGCAGCATAACAATAATGAAGATGGGCGTATAAAGGATTCTAATGCCCGTTAAAATCTGACAAGCGTGAGTAGACTGTCTAAAGAAGGTTTCGTGTGAAATTACATACACATAATATGCATCTAAGTAAATAAAATATAGTACAGGCTATATATTTATATGTACATATGCAATTTTTAACAAAGGAATTTATTTTATGTAAGTAGTATTGGACTATATACGTAGGTGCCTGTAGCTACGTTGATAGTTTAGGTAGATGAAGGAGCACAGCCTTTGATGCAAAGTGATAGGGCCTCAATCAATATCTTCATGTACCGCTATGCAACTTTACATGTTGAGGTCGAGGTATTCGTTGCGCGAAAAATTTAAAGAAATTGGCATTTTAACTGTCCCTTGCCAATACATATTTGAGAATTTAATGTATGCCAAAAAGAATATAGGCCAATTTAGTAAAGTTAGTGATAGGCATACTGTTAACACTCGAAATAAGGACAAACTTCACGTACCGAAGTGGAGACTTAATAAAGTAAGTAACTCCTTTATGGGACTATCCCTGAAAATGTTCAACAAACTTCCTTCTGACATATTGGAATTGCCTGTGGCATCTTTTAAAAAGGCAATAAAAGCCATGCTTTTAAAGAAGTCTTACTACAGTGTTCAAGATTTTTTAAACGACAAGGACCCAACGCGCACATGACCGTGTCCGTAAAGCTATAAATCTTCCCTCGTTATTCCTCGGAATAATTGTCTGGTGAGGATTTTTCTTCTTCTCACGTTATGTGATTGGTTTTTGTGATGGACAATTTATTTTAAATATGTCAAACTAGCGTTTGGTTTTGTGGCATAGAAAATCTTTTATAAAGTAAAAACATGTTAATAAACTGAAATTGTACAAACCATGTTTTGAAAAAATGAAAAAATGTGAATGTAAAGAGTTTCTTTGTTGCTTCTTCTCTTTACGAACACCTTCCGAAGCAACGGACTAATGATAAATTTAAAAAAATTTGACGTTCAAAAAATGTTAATTTTTAACTTAATTTTGAAAAATAAACTTTTTGACTTTTTTTTTTTTTGACTTGTAATATTTCATGAGACAAAATAAAGAAAAGAAAAACTTCGACACAGGCGGGAATCGAACGCGCGACCTCGGGTATACGCCCCCGTCGCTCTGCCAATTGAGCTACCGCACCGTGTCAATGGCTGCCAGCGCGAAATTCTTCGATCCTTTATTTCTTTTACACGTTTAAGTAGAGTTTGCGTTTCCTACCTCCGAATTTTTACTAATTAACTGTGTCGAAGTTTTTCTTTCCTTTATTTATTAGTAATAATCCCCCATTGGTAATATCATGAGGTGTTCATGAACAATAAGATTTAATTTAATGTTTTTTTAAATGAATTCCTCATGTGGGGATTATTACTCATAAATAAAAGATGTTATTAAAGGAAAGAAAAATTTCGACACTGGCGGGGATCGAACCCTGAAAGAAGAAATTTCGCGCTGGATGCCAACTGACACTGTAGCTCAGTTGGCAGAGCGACGGGGGCGTATACCCGAAGGTCGCGGGTTCGATCCCCGCCAGTGTCGAAATTTTTCTTTCCTTTAATAACATCTTTTATTTATGAGTAATAAGATTTAAATTATTTCATGAGAAGTTAGTGATCAAGATTACTAGTAAAGAAAAAATCGTGAGGAAAACAATATGATTCAGTGATACTTAGACATGTGATGGTATGATCCCATAAAGCCCTTCATTTCATATCAATACATTTTCCAGGTAAAAAGTAATGTTCACTTAATCGTAATAATATCATAACTAGTGGGTAACCCTGGCGCGACTACGTCGCGTCCAATAAAATGAGTTTATTTTGAAATGTTCCGACCAATCACAGCGCAGCTCTTTTGAATTTCTAAAGAATTTTTCTGATTGGCCGGTTTGAAAAACAACCGACCAATCAAATCACAGCGCATCTCTGATCGACTAAAGTTTGCGCGCGCTTATGACACTCAAGTAAAGTCTATGGGCCAAAATCGAAACTATGAAATTCTGTTACAATTAACTTAATCCAGTTACATCAGATGTCTGAATACCTGAACCAAATTTCTAGCTTAACTCATCGCGTCACAAGTTTCCGGGCAAGAAAGAGGCTTACAGAAATAATATATAAAAATACCTGATTTAGACGCTTCATATTTTATGAAAGGCAATACTAATGATACCGCTCACATAAATATACTTAAAAAATATCATTACTTTCAGTAGAGTGCCGCCGTACCGTGCTCTTAGCCAGGTCCTACTATGGAAAGCCATGGAAAAATGCCATTTGTAGCTGGAAATGCTTTTTTTCCTAAAATAAGGCCAGTTCTCACACAACAACTATTGCTAAGATGGTGAAAATGAAATAAATATAGCACACAAATCAAGTTGTTGTTGTTATGTTATTTTCCTACTGTTGTACAGAGCCTGCACAAGCTCCCGCCACGCCTTCTATCGGTTTTTGATTCAAGTTAGCCCCAAGAAAAGTACAAATATCGTGCTTTTACAAAAAATTACCCTAAGAATTTAATACAGTCCGTACCAAAGTATATAGATAATGACAAAGTTGCAGAGCCACAATACGCAGAAGCTCATTGGCCGAGTTATAGAATGAATATTAAATTCTGCAAGCGGTTCTCCACCGAGATTAAAAATGTAGCCACTCCCTGCCGCATAGAAACTACACATACTTACATTGAGCTAGGAAAGTTAAATATGGATAATTATTATAGCAACGATACCGCTAGCTTTGTACTGGTAGCCAACCTTTTTACTAGGTATATATTTGGCCATATAGTTTCTCACAGCCCATATACGTCTCCCAAGGGGCTCGAGCCTACCCTATTTAGGGTAATTTGGCCTTAGTCCACCACGCTGGCCATGTGCGGGTTGGCAGACTAACGACTACTTCCATTTATAGTAGCCGAGAATTGCTTCCCGAAACACGGACACCTTATAGTTTTACAATAAACAAAAAATGATAATTATTTATCTCTATATATTATATTTTTAAACAACTGAGAAATTACATATGACGTTATATTAGCGACGACGGGTGGGTCGGTGACTAGGTTATCGATCCCGAGGTTGCGGGTTCGATCCCCAATGAGAACAACATTTATGTGATGAGCATAAATGATTTTTTCTTAGTCTTTGATGATATTTATAGGTGTATTGTACAATATTAAATATATCGTTGAGTTTGTATCCCAAGTCATGTATGGGGCTATTCGATCTGTGTATAATATGTCCATTTATTTATATACATTTAAATATATACAATTATAATTTCAAGACTACCCTACTTCTGCTACTCTTTTCTATCATTTATAGTCGTGAGTATATGTTTGTATGGAACCAATTCACTAGAAGATATCCAAATCAATATGCCGCATCAAAGTTATGAAACGAGTTCCTCAGTCTCAGTTGTTTGTAATGACGCAAACCTAGCTTTCGACGCTCGACGAGATTTAAAAGTGATCTTGTACCAAACGATTTAGTTTACAAAAATGTAATTTTATATAAATCTTGTATGTTGCTGTGTAGTGTCGGCTTAGAATAGCACTACCCCATTTCTTCCGGTGGGTGTACGTAAGAGGCGATTTTTGGGCGATGCGGTTGGAGACCCATCACCAACAACCTTAATCTCACCATCTTTTCCCCAATCAACTTTCCAAAAGTGGCTGAGGAATTTCTAATTCCTTAGCTCTGGCTACCCCTTCTAGGGATTTATAGCCGTGAGTATATGTATGTATGTATATAAGTCTATTCTTAACAACTTATAAATCTAAACTTTAAGGTAACGAAGTTGCGAAAATTATTGCAACGTGTTAATTAACAATGAAATGAGAGTAGTAATATTAGTTTGTTAATTCCATATTTCGAGTCCGGAGCATCAAGAAAAATCGAATATAAACATAACATATAAACATAAACATAAACGTTCACGCCGTTTATCCCCGAAGGGGTTGGCAGAGGTACTGATACTTCTGAACATCACGTGACTTTGTCACCTGGTGTTCAGAGTCCCCACGTTTTGCATGGACAGTGTACTCACGTGATAGGGGGCAGGCCTATCGCCGTTTTGTACGAATACACTGTCACATGACTAAGTACAACTCAGCCATGTGGGTTTCCTCACGATGTTTTCCCTCACCGTTAACAAACATGATAAATTAACCACACATATGACTTTAGAAAACACAAATTGGTGTAGGCCCGACCCAGGATTGGAACTCACGCCCTTCTGTTTTCGGGCGGGTGTTCTACCCACTGGACTATCATGTCGCTAAAATCGAATATAATAAAACATAAGTTATTTATAATTGCCACCAATATTTCACTTGCTCTATGATAGTATAAATGATTTAGAATAAATAATAGCGGCTTATCCCAGCAAATCACTTCTCGCCATACGATGACTGCATAGAACTTGTGGTACCAAGTTTGACACTACCAATAAATTCATCAAAGAGCGTACAACGAAACGGCCATCCTTAACGTCATGGTTACCATAACTCATAATCTGTCACTTAACTAATTAACTTTTTGTCAGATTGAAAATACAACAGCTCAATTTATACAAATCACAATATTGAAAATAAGTCTCAGCAATCAAACCTCACTATGATCCATCTCGTGTTACATCCTACAACTGTTGATTTTTAAAATATTAGTACTTTACAATAGGAATGTCTAGCGAGGAAATTCTAAGGGAAACTCGAGTAGAAATTTCACAAAATGGTGTAAAGAATAAGGTTGCAAGTGAACATGTAGTGTGATAAGTTAACTTATTAAGAGCTTATTCCATTTGTCTGAATGAAGACGTCTGAAAGCCACAGAATCTGAATTCAGACTAGTGGAATAACGTTCAGAACGCTATAACTGAAATTTGTGTAGTGGAATAACAAGCGTCTGCGGCAGTAACTTCGAAGGACGTCTGAATTCAGCAACGACAAAGTGTAATGGAATAAGCTCTTTAGACTTGCTTAGCTCAGCACACTACATGTTCATTTGCTACCGTGCTCTTTGTACCGTCACCGTCGTCGTGTAACACTCACTCTAAAATATAGCTTCAAATCCTAATTAAAATATAAAAAATGTACAACTGAACTTAACTTAAAATTATGAATAACAATGCACCTATAAAATAGACAACATGTACAAATAATTGTGTCCATTTTATTACTCAATTCAATAAATAATAAAATAAAATTACTAAAATAATATGCGAATTTACTAAAGATGTACCTTGGACATATAATGTGTTGGTTGAGAACCAATGGAATCGATTGATTTACCTGTTATGAGTTTCGCGTCACTCGCGGGTAAATGAAACTATTGCGTTCCCTAAAATTCTAAGTATAATACGGCATAATAAGCGGCGATCGATTATCACATTTTACTATACCCACGGGATATGAGGTTTAGTGTCATTCCAAGCCTACACAGCTACCAAATAGCATAAAAGTAGTAAAAACCTTCTTTAATACTACCTTCCAACTTTAACAAGGTTGCCCAAAGGGACCACAAGCCTCAATAGAATTTCGTTACGCCATCTCCACAGGTAACTAACCACAAGCCGTTTATAACTTCGCTTCAATAAATTCTCTAAGTTCCACAGAAAATTTACAACATCCGAATTCAATATTCTAAATTTTCTTTTACTTATTACTAAAGACTTTTGGAGACTTTGAAAATTTTCCGTTCACTCGACTGAGGAACGGAGTCAAAATCGTAATTAAATATAAATTAATCTGTTTCTTAGCACAACAATTTCACAATCAATTTATTCGTAATTACTGTAATTACAGTATAATTAATCTGATTTTGACTTGAGAGAAATGGCACGATCGACATCACGCAGTTTGATTGATTTGAGGTTTTAGAAGTTTTATTAAAGACTAATGGTCTGACCAAAACTTTGACTAGCCTTTTAAATGCAAATACACACATATACTCACGGCTATAAATCGGTAGTCAAAATAAGAAATTCCTTAGCCACTGTTTGAAGTTGAGTGGAGAAAATAATGCAAAATAAAGGTTGGTCATGAGTCAACATAGCCTACACCCACATTCTCCAAAAAATCCTTAAAATCGAATACCCTTATGTATTGTCTTTTTTATTGTCTAAGCACTAATCCTTTTCCAATTGAATATGATAGCATAGCATATATATTATATTATGTCAATCAGATAAAGTGTTTGAGATAGTAGTCAATAAGCAGCGAAACATTTAAAGATCGGCAAGCCTTTACTTGCTTCATTATTACAGTCCTAAATCAACGCGGGTGAAGCTGCGGATGGAAGCTAGTGTTAGAAATATAACAAAGGTCTTCTTGCCGACCTCCCCTTGCAGAATTGTGGACAAGTAGTCGTCGGCGAGTCCTCAATAACCTTAGAGTAAGTAGTAGAACTTGATAAACCGATACGAGACTCACAGATTTGTTAAGATTTTGAAGAGTGTCTATTCTACCATACATACATATGCTCTCGGCCATAAATCCGAAAAAGGGGTAGCCAGAGCTTCAGAGCTGGAAACTTCTCAGCCACATTTAGAAGTTGATAGGGGACAAGATGAAAGAAATTAAGTATCGTTGGTGATGGGACTCCAACAGCATCGCCCAAACACCACTTAAAAAAAGGTCTATACCCCTAGTCGCCTCTAAGGACACCCGTGGGTAGAAAGGGGTAGTGACATTCTAAGCCAGCACTACACGGCAAACTGCAAACGACGGTGTCTATTCGACGTTGCTAGTTATTCTTTGATACAAACAGTAAGAAGAGATTTCCTGTAATGATGTATTGAGAAAAGGGTGTAGTCTTTTGAATAGAATTCCTTTGAATTCGTTTTATTTCACAACTATCTATTTGTGCACTGGATAATGTACATTTTATTCCACAGTGGAAAAAGCTCTCACACTTTAATCAATAAATACTATCACTGAATTGCAATTTTGTTGAATATTATTACAATAAGTGTAATACATAATGCATAATATTCACGGTAAAAGCATTTTTTTTATTATTATTTATTATTTATTTTATTTATTATATTTATATTATTATATTTATATTATTATATTATATTTATATTATTATTAAAAAAACTGTTACTGTTATTTTTATAGTATGTAAGTCTGTTTAGCAGTTGGTTGGTTTTTAAGTTCCCACAGTAAACCAAACTGTATACAGATAAATCTGATCATTTATAAACCTTTTTTAACACGAAACTTGAACGTTTCGTGCGTCTTAATTCATTAGTATTAATCTCAAAAATAGATCTTTGTTTCTTTTCTACGATTTGATATAAAGATTAATAAATATTTTGTATTTTATTGAAATGATATATGTCAAATGGAGGTTGAAAGGTTTGCCAGGATCGTACAAAGAGGCTAAGCACAAATTACGTTATTACTGGTAGAATGACACAAATCATACCTGCCGACTATTTTTTAACTTAAATTCATGTACTCGCGCAAATATTTCCTATTCCTATTGGGGTATGTAGAGACTATCGATCGCTACGATGTGCGATCCTGGCTAACCATTTTACATTTATGAATCTTGTCGTACATGCCCTTTTATTATTTATAGTATGGAGGCCTGCCTTTTAAAACCAACCGTTATAACCGTGATAAGCAACATGATTTTTATACATTGCAACCGTGGTAGCTCAATGGGTAGAACACCGGTTATCGTGCAAACGACTAGTGTTCAAATCCCGTGTCTGGGCCTACACCAATTTGTCTTTTGTAAAGACATATGTGTGGTTATCATGGTTGTTAGCGGTGAGGGAAAACATAGGAAACCTACATGGCTGAGTTGTACTTAGTCATGTGACAGTGTATTCGTACAAAACGGCGATAGGTTTGCCCCCTATCACGTGAGTACACTGTCCATGCAAAACGTGGGTACTCTGAACACCAGGCGACAAAGTCACGTGATGTTCAGAAGTATTAGTACCTCTGCCAACCCCTTCGGGGATATTCGGCGTGAACAATTATGTTATGTTATTATAATTTTTATAGTTTTTTACCTTTCAAAATGGTATATATATTCCGCTGGGGTACACTATAATAAACCTATATAAATAACCGATATTGATATTTAGATATATGTCTTGTATTAAACAATCGTGGGCTATAATTTACAGCCACCTAGTTAATTAGGCGGCTAACTTATCTTTACCCAAAGGTTAATATGCGTTATATTCAATCACGTGGCTGATTCCTTAGGGGGCTAGCTGCTTAATTAGCTGAACTATTCTGTAGATGACTGACGTTTTATTTCATGTAAAGGCATAAAGTTGGAATTTATCTTTCATTCAAAATTTAGGCCATTCATCTTTTTTAAAAAAACATCGAAGAAACGATAGAACAGTCAGCGGTTTGTCTCATGACTTCTTGAGTAGGTATTGGAGTTGATAGACCTTTATATATCCATTTTATTAAACCCTTCAATATTATGTCAATTTTTAATAAAAAGGTTTTTTTTATCAATTCCAAGTTACGAGAAAAGTCCTTTTCGGATTCTTTTGAATTTCATTGAGGCAAAGTTTTACCGCTTCTGATTAAGTTTGATAAAAGAAAACAAGTATAATAGGCGTTCTTTTCAATTTAATTCTTTGTCCGATACTATTAAACATAATAAGTTTTCCAGAAATACTTGACACAATAAAAAAATGAATGAAAATAAAGTGGCGAAACAGATATATAAAGCCAATGTGGATGGGATTGTTTGTAGAGGACGGCCTCGTAAAACGTTTCTTGACCAGATAGAAAACGTTCTTATAAAGGCGGGGGTCCGAAGTGAGAAGAATAAAAGAGCATTTACGAGAAGAATAATGAATGTAAGGGAAGCAAGAGATGTTTGTCAAGATCGTTCTAAGTGGCGATTGATAGTCTCTGCCTACCCCAATGGGAATAATGGGCGTGCGTATAAGTAAGTAATAAAAAAAACAGGTGTAAATACTCGTAATAAAAATATATATTCTACTATTAATATTCTTTAAATCCTATTTACACATTTATAATTAATTATTTATATGTATAGCAAATTGATCGTTAAGATACCCAACTCCAAGTAAATAAGGCCGATTGTTAAACATACTTGAAATACCCCTTTGATCTCGTTCAAAGTCATCGAAATTATGCGGGTATTTACAGGGCTTAGTTGAACGTTGTGCGCGGAATATTTACGTGTTCGGAGAAGCTTTGGTACTAGGCACTTAATAAGAGAATGTACATGTAATAAATAAAGAATAAATAAAGGAAAGACAAATTTCGACACAGGCGGGGATCGAACCCGCGACTTCGGGTAAACGCCCCGTCGCTCTGCCAACTGAGCTACCGTGTCAATTGGCTGCCAGTGCGAAATTCTTCTATCCTTTATTTCTTTTACCCGTTTAAGTAGTGTTTGCGTTTCCTACCTCCGAATTATTACTAATTCGCCTGGGTCGAATTTTTTCTTTCCTTTATTTATTCTTTATTTATCCATACTAATATTATAAATGGAAAAGTGAGTTTGTTTGTTTGTTTGTTCCGCTTTCACGCCGTAAATACTGAACCGATTGCTTTGAAATTTTTCAGACGTGTAGTTAGAAGTCTAAATTAAATAATAGGGTGCATTTTATCCCGGAAAAAATATGTTCCCATGGGAAATCAAAAATATTGTTTGCTTACTAAATGCCTTGGAGATGGCGCTGTGTATCGTTTAAAACAACGTAAAATATTGTAAACTAATATAAAAATCAAAATTTAGAAGCTTAATGGTACGGTAATGGATCCCCGAAAATATGGAACTCCCGAGGGATGATGTACTATTTTTTCATCGTATACATTTTTTTTACATCGACTTATATTGCAAACGAATATTAACATGTAAATTTAGAAGCTAAATGAAACGACGACGATTCCTTGAAACTAAGGAATCCGCAAGAGTTCTCATAGGAACATCAAAAAACCTTAACTCATATATGGCTCAAAATATTGCAGCGATTATTTTTATCATCGATGGAATTCACATCAGACACTTTGTTAATGTTCATTTTGGAAAGATGAAGGGGTTTCATCAATTTAAATGACAAATTTGTTTATCAATAGTAAGACTAATATGAAATAAAGCGTAATAAAAATTTGACACAGCCCCGGTAACGTCTCCGTGGCGTAGCGGTATAACTAACTACTATGAATATTTAATTAGAACTATTATGAATCAATCGTCCCGGGTTCGTATCTCAGGTAATTCAAGCTTTTTGTAAAAAAATGTTTTGTTAGCTTAAAATAACACTATATATAATAATAACAAGCACTATCCCTTCAATTTAGCGATTATTTTGGAAGGAGATCCACCACTAATCATCCCTATATTGCCGAGCAATCGCTGCAAGCTCTCCCACTATCACCAACGGTCAGTGTAGGGGGCAGCACCGGGCCGTCGCCGCAGCGCCAAACTACTATCCGTATCTGTACTTACTAAAGATATTCTCATTTCTGAACATAAAAACTTGGTATATTTGTTTCATGATTCTTATGAACAATTAAAAAGGAATTTTTGGAACTCAACCCCTAACGGGTTGATATAGCAAATGAAAGTTAATATAGAGTTTTTTTACATTTTATAATAAAACTTGGTGCGATTGAATTTATGAAATCCATCCATCAATCATTCATGAATATATGCTAACAACCATAAATTCCATAAAAGGGTAGCCATAGCTTCGGAGATTCTTCATCCAATTTTGGAAATATATTGATAAAAGATAGGTTAATAAAGGTTGTTAGTGATGGGTCACAAACTGCATCGCCCAACAATCACTTAAAAAGCCTCAATGTCCTTTATGTCATTTACAATGCCCGCGGGATTATAAATATAAAAAACAGAAGTTGAGATAGTGTTTCGGTATTTTTAACCGACTTCAAAAAAGGAGGTTCTCAGTTCGATTGTTTGTATGTATGTATGTATGTATGTATGTATAATTGTCCGCGATTATCTCGAGTTTGGCTTAAGCTATTTGGATGCGGTTTTTAGAAAAGTATTCGTTACATTAAGGAGAAGGTTTTAGTGCCTTAACCGACCAAAAAAAGAAAGGAGGTTCTGTGTTTGACCTGTATGTATGTCTGTTGGTCCGAGATTATCTCACGTTTGGCTTAAGCTATTTGGATGCGGTTTTCAGAAAAGTATTCGTTACCTTTAGAAGATGGGTTAAGTGATTTAACCGACTCTAAAAGAAAGGAGGTTCTGTGTTTGACCTGCATGTATGTATGTTGGTCGGCCATTATCTCGCGTCCTTTTATCAGTCAGTTATGGTCGGCCATTATCTCGCGGCCTTTTATCAGTTTATGTTATTACATTCAGGAGAAGGTTTGTTCTTTAACCATTTCGAAAAAAAGGAGGTTTCTTAGTTTGAAATAAAAGTATGTATGTAAAGTTATCAATACTAGACAGAGATTTATCAATATAATGTTAATAAAGTTTTTTTATTAGTAATAAACAAAATTACTAAATTATTAAACAAAAAAGTATATAAAAACATGAATAAATTACTCTTAATTATATTAAAGAAAAAAATATATATTGCAACATCATGTTTCTCATTCTGGTCATTTCAATCAAGGCTCTTTCGTCATGGGGATGGTTAAGTAATTTCTTTGAATCTATATCACTTAAAGCCATCTCATCAAGGGATTTTACACGACTCAACGCTACATATATATAAGAGTGTTTCTTCGCATTTGTGATAGGTGAACTTCTCTTTGCTCATCTGTTTCGGCAGCAAGAGCAGCACGCTGACGATCTCTCTCATTCTGAAGGTCAAGCACGAGTTATCGACACGATAACGGTTAGAATGAGATGGCAGTATACGATACTAAGTAAGTGCGTGAAAGATGGCTGCTTTATCCCACGCGATAACTAGTTTAAATACGGCTCGTGCTTGCCCTGCTGAAGTCTTTGTTTTTTTTCGATGGGTGTTTCGTTCTCCCTTACGCGACTTTTCCTTAAAGCATCCTTTGATTTTCTATCCAGGCCCGCAGGTAAACAAAATAGTAACAAGTAAGCTAAAGTCATTATAACAAATATTATAACTACCTGTTAATAAAACTATAAAATAAACGGACAGTAAAACTTATCTCTAAAAAACTATCACTAATTCACTAAAAAAACTCAGAGTGATTTAAGAACTTATCACTAAAAAGTATAAAATAAAAAAGAAAAACAAAAACTTCAAATTAAAAACTAAACAGAAAAATTAAATATTATTATTTTTTATTTAAAAAAGAACCGCCTTCAAAAATCCAACTGAAAAGTATAAAATAATTTTTATTTATTTTATTATGTACAACTATATTCAACTTCTTCTTTTTGAAGTCGGTGCCAAACAGACAAATCCAAAATGAAAATTGCTACATAGAGAAAACCATACGAATAATAAATCAATCGATAGTGCCTCAACAACAGTAGGTAACACAATCGCGCTCAAAAATCAAGAAATTTCATCCGCTCGCAAGTCTCGCAACGACGTCGCTTTATAAAGGATGGAATTGGGGGACAGTGAGCGGTGCTTAGCCTGGTGCGCATGCGTCGCACTCCGCAGAGAAATTATCATAATATACATGTCACCGTAAAACTGTAAATACTAGTAAATTATAATTTAAGATAGATAGCGAGATAGTAAACTAACGTTAGGTTAGGTTATGTAAGATTATCAGATTTCAAACTAACGGAATTAACAATTCGACAGGGACATGCATGCACCGAGTTGGCACAACCAAAACTTATAACACTTTGTAAAAAGACGATCGAGAATCTAAATCACTACATAGTATAAAACAAAGTCGCTTTCTCTATCCATGTCTGGGATATAGGGACATCCTTATGTATACTTTAATCTGTAAAACTACGAAATGAATGTTGATACGAATTTTTTGATTAATTGATTAAAAAGGAAGGTTTATAAGGATGATATACGCTAATGGGGTGGAGAACTCACTCAACTTGGGCGGGCCACTAATATTCGTTCTTCTTTGTCATGAAAATTGGTTTGGCACCGACTTCAAAAAGAAGAAGTTGAATATAGTTGTACATAATAAAATAAATAAAAATTATTTTATACTTTTCAGTTGGATTTTTGAAGGCGGTTCTTTTTTAAATAAAAAATAATAATATTTAATTTTTCTGTTTAGTTTTTAATTTGAAGTTTTTGTTTTTCTTTTTTGGTATTATGTAAACTGGATGCAAAAAATGAAGTCCACGCGGACGAAGTCGCGGGGCAAAAAGCTAGTAAGTAATAATCCCCACATGAGGTTTTCATGAACAAAAAGATTTAAAGTATGTACATGTATTTCATACTAACAAAACTAGACTTACTACTCAGAGAGGATGGATGAACGTAATGTGGCAAAAGAGATATATAGAGCATTGGTGTGGACGGTGATGTTTGTAGAGGACCGCCGCGTAAGACGTTCGAAAACCAAATAGAAAACGTTCTTACAAAGGCGAAAGCCCGCAGTGAAAAGAATAAAAGAGGATGTATGAGAAGAATGATGAACGTGAAAGAAGTAAGAGAGATTTTTTAGGGTCGTAAAAAGTGGTGATTTATAGTATCTGCCTACCCCAATGGGAACAATGGGCGTGAGTATAAGTAAGTACTTACTACGGATACCGATCTGAATAAATTGCGGGGTGCGAATCAACCAGAGCCGAGTCAGGGAAATTTGTATTTTTACAACTAATAAAATCAATTCATTTACGTATTCTGAGTGACGCGTTTCTCGTGACAAGTAAATTCTAATAATACATTTTACTTTGGTAGATCTCAGCCAGCAAAGAGCGATTTAATGTGTTTTTAAAGATACAAAAGTACCGCTTCCTTTACCGGTGTCACCAAAAGATCGAGGTAAATTATATTTATGTCGCAAAGAAACACTGGGTATAGGTAAGGAGCGTAAACTGATCACTTGCAACGAGTTAACGTTGATGAGGAAACTTGGTATGTTGTTCCTAAAAATGCGTTCCGTTTCAATTTCTGGTTGAGCAAGTGCAGAGCATCGATTAAACCACTTTTTGGTGGAAAGGAATGGAGGAGTAAGGAAACTAGATTTCACATAATGCGGTTACAAAACAAAAGTCCCAAATAAACTCACCATATGTATTTTCCTCGCACAACGCTAATGGATTCTCAGTAATATTAGAATATTATTTATTAAGTTATTGTCACAGAGTTTCCAATCAAAATCATCTCGTACAACATTACAAACTTTGCTTTTGATTTCCTTCAACATTTCAAACGTAATGAAACACATAGAATAGGTATATATCCCAAATTCGGATCCTCAGAATCTAAGCGCAAATGCATCAAATATTTTATACGACTGTGCCATCATAACAGATTACCAAGAAATGTCCGCTCTACATTATTTGAATATTCGATTGACTGAGAAATACTGTGATCAATAGTGAGGAGAAAAATTATATCGATACAGTGATATATTGTCGATATTTTTGTGATCCCTGGGTCACACGACACGATTTGAGATAGCGAGATTCACTCAGGGAATTGTTTAAAACCATACATATAATGACACTGCCATGTTAATATATTTATGATAATATTATGTATGTACGAAAAAAACAGGACGCTTTTGTGTCAGACAAATTCTAAATCTAAGAGACAACAAGACAATACCAACATAAATTTTTAAAAGTAAATATACTTTCATGGGGTTATATGCAAAAATGTATTATGAAATAGCTGAGGACATTTTAAATTTACATGAAATTTGAGTGCCTGTTTTTGCTATTAAAACACGGTAGGTTCAGCTATTTTTTTTTATATTTCTTGCTGTCTTTTTGTCTCTCTGTTTTTTTGTGCTGATCCCTGAAACAGCTGGAATGATTATGACAGGAATATTACTGGCAGATAGCAAACGTAGTATAGATTAACTAATGCTTTTTAGTCATATTTAATACTAGTGGATCGTCCCAGCTTCGCACGGGTAGCGTTGTTTTTTTAAATATTATATAATATAGAAGTGAGACTTTTACAAACGTAAGAGTAAACAAACATAATCAGAATGATCCGAACTGCTAAGCTATCGGGAATTACACGTGTTATTGTGAGTCAACCGTAAAAGATAGACATAAACTGCTGAGAATTTTTTTTTAGATAATTTTATGACGAATATTTCCGTCACACATGATTTCTATGTAGGTTCAACCATTGAGGCAGCACACGCGACGGAAGCTTAAAAAATAGAGTAACTTCTCCCGTTTTCCCAAAATTTCCCAAAATTCCCCTTTACTACTCAGCTGGAAAGTATACAAAAACCTGCGCAGGTGTATGAAGAATAATTGTACCAAGTTTCGTTAAAATCCGTCGAGTAGTTTTTGTTTCCATAAGGAACATACAAACCGACAGACAGACAGACAGACAGACAGACAGACAGACAGAAAGACAGACAGACAGACAGACAGACAAAAATTTTACTGATTGCATTTTTGGCATCAGTATCGATCCCTAATCACCACCTGATGGTTATTTTGAAAATATATTTCATGTACAGAATTGACCTCTCTACAGATTTATTATAAGTATAGATATAATATTATTATGTACGTCTATATAATCACCTCACAAACTTGCAGTTTAAAAATACAAATATAGATATTAATTTCTATCGATACTGCCCCAGCCGAGTGGATAGTAATAAGACCTCTTTGGCGATAACAAGCATCAATTTCCTAGATGGAAATGACTTTTTTCTTCGCAATCATTCCCGCGACCCACGTGATTGATGGCTTGTTAATTATCATTCCCACTTCTTTGTGTTTCCATCTAATCGCTTTTGTTACTCGTTTACGAAGGAAATTTGAAAACAGAAGATCGTTCACAAAGTTAATGCAATAGGTTTATTTTAAGTGACCGTTAAAAGATACTTCGGTTTTTTTGGTTTTTCTCCATTTATGTTTTTATTTATAATTTTTTTTTTGCTTATAATTGTTAGGTATTTTTTTCGGCTTAGAATAGCACTACCCCATTTCTTCCGGTGGGTACGCAAGAGGCGACTAACGGTGGTATTGGGGCTCTTAAGAGATTTTTGGCTTTATTTTAACATCTTTTCCCCACTCAACTTTCCAAAAGTGGGGAGGAATTTCAAATTCCTTAGCTCTGGCTACCCCTTCTAGGGATTTATAGCCGTGAGTGTACGTATGTATGTTTTTTATATTCGAGTTTCTTTACAGGAACTGCAACACTTGGTAAAATACGCAATTAATCTAGGATATATTGAAATACATTCAGCTGATATTTCATGCAATATATTCCACTCAATATTAGTTGAAAAAAGTTAATAATATGCAGGCACATACATAAAAAATCTTGCCAATTTATTACAAACATACGTACAAATAAAGGCTATAACTCGGAAGATGTAGTCATAGCTTCAGAATATGAAATTCCTCAGCCACTTTTGAATGTTAGTAAAAAAGCTATTTTTTTATATATATGGAGTTTTAAGATTTCTATTTATAGCATGAATACATAGATATAAATTCAAAAAGGGGTTATCAGAGTTTTCGTAGTTTCGTGGAAAAATATTGTCAAATAAAGGATACTTAGTGATGACATACACATATCATATATCACGGCTATAAATCCCTTAACAGGGTAGCCAGAGCTTTGGAATGAGAAATTCCCCAGCCCTTTTGGAAGTTGATGGGGGAAAGATGGTTAAAATAAATGTTTTTGGTGACGGGTCTCCAACCACATCGTTTAAATATCACTTAAAAAGCCCCTATACCCTTAATCGCGTCTTACGATTACTCACGGGTAGAAATGGGGTAGTGTTATTTTAAACCGACACTACACGGCTAAGTGTAATGATTCTAGCCAAATCACTCAAAAATTGTTGTTGACCAGTAACTAGGGTCAAACTTGGTTGGTTAAACTTGGTAAAATTATTCCAATCTAAACTTAAGCATAATACATACATACATACATACATATACTCACGGCTATAAATCCCTAGAAGGGGTAGCCAGAGCTAAGGAATTAGAAATTCCTCAACCACTTTTGTAAGTTGTGTGGGGAAAAGATGGTAAAGTAAAGGTTGTTGGTGATGGGTCTCCAACCGCATCGCCCAAAAATCCCTTAAAAGCCCCAATACCGTTAGTCGCCTCTTACGTACACCCACCGGAAGAAATGGGGTAGTGCTATTCTAAGCCGACACTACACAGCATAAGTTCTATAATATAAGGGTTTCTAAAGGTGTATTGCTGAAAGAAGATACTGTAGGAAGCTCATCAATCCCCCATATCTTTTCGAGATCCAACAGAGAACTATATTGGTACTAACGAGTTGCCCGAAAACATACTGTAAAGAACCAAGTCATTCGCTCAATGGCAAACCAATGAGAAACCAATCAAATAAATTATTCAATATATTTACTAAATCACCCAATCAAACTAAAAAACATACGAAATAAAAAGTTAATTTATACGGAAGTTTTTCACTTAACTATTAATATTAATTGTACAACATCGCTGGACTTTGTTCGTACGGACACAATTCTTTAGTTTTTTTTATTATATCATTACGCTGTGTAGTGCCGGCATAGAATAACACTACCCTATTGCTGCCGGTGGGTGTACGTAAGAGACGACTTACGGTATTGGGGCTTTTAAGGGATTTTTGGGCGATGCGGTTGGAGACCCATCACCAACAACCTTTATTTTACCATCTTTTCCCCACTCAACTTTTCAAAAGTGGCTGAGGAATTTCTAGTTCCTTAGCTCTGGCTACCCCTTCTAGGGATTTATAGCCGTGAGTAAATGTATGTATGTATGTATGTTTTTTATTTCAGTTTTCTTTTATCCATAATCATATATGCTTTATAATAAAAACTCTTTATTGCACATTTACAAAAAAACAACAATTTCAAAAAAAAAAAGATCGGTACAAAAGCCAAAGTATAACTGGCGGTCTTATCACTAAGAGCGATCTCTTCCAGACAACCCATGAATGGAAAGATTTGCTGGATTAAAAACATGTTCAGTAGATGTCCAATAAATTTAACTGATTTGCTTAAAAACTCAAATTATTCATCAAACTATTATCTATCTATTTTAAGTATTACTAAATATTTATTAAGTTCTAACACACTTACAGATAGTATTTCATAAAATAAATAATATTCAATAAATACAATACATATGCAATATATATAATGATTTTTAAATAAAATACATATATACATTTTACGACATATATAATAGAATATATAAACTTTTGTATGCTTTATCTTATTCAAACATTCCTTTAGTAACACTCGACATACATTTTGTAATGTCAGTAGAGGACGACTACGTAGGACACATTTAGTCCAGAAAGAGAGTGTGCTCAAAAAGAAAGGCGTCCGAAATAGGAAGAACTAAAGAGCATGTATGAAAAGATTGATGGATGTAAACGATGCGAGAGAGGTTTGCCAGGATCGTATCTCTGCCTACCCCGATAGGAAATAATTGCGTGAGTCCTTTAATTTTTTATCAGATATTTAAGTTTATATTTTGAATCAGGCAGGCAGCGTTGCCAGCTCACAGAAAAAAAAATCTCTAGCTAAATTTTAAAAATCTCTAGATTTCTACATATTTTGACTTTAAAAAATCTTTAGAATTCACTAACGAATAAATTCGTTAAAAAAAATTTTACCAGGTCAAGTATAAGGACAAAGGTGTGAGCTATATGTATGTATGTTAAGTATAAAATAAAATTACAAGTTATTTCTTAAGAAACATAATTTTAATTGTAAGAATTATAATAATTAATCTTAATCTCAAGTTAAATAGCAAAATATTAAATAAAACACAATTTAACTTATAATAAGTAAATCAAAACGTTAAAAATCAACATTAAATACTTCGTTTGGTATTTCTTCGTCATCTTGAATATATACGAGTCTACCGATGTAGACGGTTGAGATGGATCAATTTTTGAGTACTTAAAATTTTTGCCGACAGCAGAGATCACATCCATCGGGAGCTCATAACTATAACAGGTTCTCTTCATTATTTTTAATTGGTTTCTTATAAAGAGAATACTGTTTAAAGTATTTACAGCCATCTTGTTCCTTAGTTTATTTTTAACAATGTTCATAGCACTAAATGCTCTTTCCACTTCAGCATTTGAATGAGGAAGGGACATTGCAGATAAAGCCAGATCAGATAACTCTTGAAATGTATTGATTCCTGCAGCATTTTTGTAAAGTACCACAGATTTGAAAATATCATTAAAAATCACTAAATATGTTTCTAGTGAAATTTTTTCCAAAATTTCACTATGTAACTACAGGCTATAATCGCCACTTACTTGTGACATAGTATAACATAGTATTATTATTGCCGTGTAGTACCGGCTTAGAATAAATAATAATAAATAAATATATATGGACACATTGACCAGTAACTACCCTACTATATTATATTATATTTGGGATGCGACATGTGTCGATACTTTCGCCGGTTGCCACGTAGCTTCCGCTTCTCGCAGGGTTGGTTCAGCGGCTACTATTGCTGAGGCCAACAAAAAACTGAAATATTCCTCTCTACCCCAAGGATATTATTTTGTCCCCTTTGGGGTGGAGAGTTTGGGGCCTTGGGGTCCGGAAGCACGTGGTTTATATAAAGAGTTAGCTTGCCGTCTTATTGAAACAACTGGGAACCCAAAGGCAGGCTCATACCTTGGACAAAGACATAGTATTGCTATACAACGCGGCAATGCTTCCAGCGTCCTAGGTACCCTTCCCCGAGAAGAGGAGCTGGAAGATGTTTTTAGTTTTTAAGTTTTATTTTATCTATTTTATATTATTATTATTTTTTATTTATTATAATTTTTACCTTTAATCTTGTATAGTTTTCCATAAATAGTTGTTGATTATAGATTGTAAGTCCATTTATTAGTATTAGTTTTGAATTAAATGCTTAGTTTTGTCAAATTTAGTAATAACCAACCATTACTGTAAATACTAAATGTTCGCTGCCGTAAAGGCATTGCCTAGTGCAGCGAACATTTAATTAAGTAAGTTAAACTTGTATTCTGGATACGAACTCAACTATATATTTAATAGTATATAATACACATATAAATAACATCCAAGACTAAGAAATAATCATTTGTGCTCTTCACATAACTGTTGGTCTCAGCGAGGATCGAACCCGCAACCTTCGGAACGAGAAGCTAATCACCTATCCACTCAGCCAGCGATGTCGTCAAATGAAAGAATGTCACTACCTTTCTACAGGTTTCGTAAGAGGCGACCACGGGTATGGGGCTTTTTATGTTCAAGAACCTTCAATAACGATACTTTATGTCCACCATCTTCGCCCTGAAGGTCTCTCTCTCTGAAGGTCTGGCTACCCTTTTTTTGGAATTTTTATGTTTGTACATTAAAACATATTTAAGCTTCATTCACATTCATAATTCTTTACATACGAGTCTTTCATTCGCGCCAATAGATGCTTATATTTACAAAACATAAAACCATAAATAAATATAATTTAAAAATGCATCAAACCTAGTTCGCGTTTGGAATTCCGTCAGCGTTCGATTTTCGAATTTTAAATTGGACTGTATTGGGCTTGCGGCGAGCCACAGCAATTAGCTAATGGACCAAATGAGCCAATCAGTGGTCCCTGGCGGCAAGAAGTAATTATTTTTCAAAAATATTCTCGCTATTTTCTAGATTCTAGAGTAATGGAAATTAAAAAAAAACATTTTTAATACAATTGCTCAAAAAGTGGCGTATTACAGGGACGTATAGCGTTCGGGAAGTGGGCTATTACACACTCGTGCTTTTTCTTTACCTTTCCCGCACTAGTGCGTTTTCTTTCCCAACTGTCAAAATAATGTCTATTTTAAAGAAAAACCAACCATAAAGATTTTACTAAAAAAATCAAAGAAGTTTTTATGATTCATGTTAATACGTGGCATAGGTCGTATTAACATGAATCAACAACAACAAAATAATAGGCAAAATCGACTAATTTGTTTCGATATCTGATTTAATGATTTGATAGAATTAGTGAGGTTAGGTTTCATTACATTATAACTCATTAAATTTCATTTTCATTTCATATCAACAAAAAAATTATACATAAGACTTGGCTGTATGGGCATAGTTTCCTTTGCCTACCACAATAAGTGAAGAAAAAATGTCGCCATTTTCCAGAAATAATCTTTGGGAGTTTAGTTGTTTTGTTAAATTGCTTAATTTTTTCGCAACTGTATTAAAAATAGTCGTTCAGTACACGTACGGAACCGTCATTGCAACTCGTTCCGACTGTCAACCCTCGCCTTCGGCTCGGGTAGACATTTGTCGGAACTCTTTGCAATGACAGCCATTCCGTACTAGTAATGAAATATACTATTTCGGGTGAGTAGACGTGGCCACGGTTTAATTAGGGTAGAAGTCGATTATTGGTTGGTTGAACTTGCACATTACATTTGTTTTGTAGTGTCGCCTTAGTATAGTACTAAACCATTTTTAACCAGAACGGGAGTAAGGGGCGAGTTAGATTAAAGGGCTATTTGGGGGTTATTGGGCGATGTGGTTGGATACTCATCACCATATACCTTAATTTTACAATCGTTTCTTCACTCAATTACGAAATCTCCATTTTGAATCTTAAAGGTGAAATATATTTTTAAATTAATCCCACCGATTACATAAAACACTCTTGCAACAATGGAACCTTTCATGAAAATAGCAGAGTCCTACGTCAAAGACGGTTGTGATTGTAAGAGTATCGTTTTAAATTAGTGGCTGAACTGCGAAGCTACTACTTCGTTCAGGATTAAAATCGGGTGAAGAAAATGGAGGATTGGTGAGGTGGTGGGTAAAGAATCGTAACTTCGAGAGTACATCATTATGATCATCAGCCTATAGATGTCCACTGCTGAACATAAAGTCTCCCCAAAGATCTCCACAACGACCGGTCCTGTGCCGCCCTCATCCATCGGCTTCCCGCGACCTTAGCCAAGTCGTCGGTTTACCTTGTGGGAGGCCCATGCACACTGTTTCATCAGTACATCATCACTATCCATATATGTTCCACCTGAATAACATGTTTCTTTGCGTCCTCAATAAGAAAATCAACTGTTTAATTTCTTCCTCTATCTCTGTATTTTTTCTTTTAAGAAGCCAATTAACAAGCTAGCCACAATAAATTATCATCTCTGCTGAACCGGATTCAAGCCGGTCAATAATAATTAATAACAATCATATCAGTGGTCACCCCACTGCTTCTTATCTTTGTTTGACCTTCATATTTGGATCAATCGGGCTGCCGATATCTTCTTGTTCCGTTTGGAGACTAGTGTTTAGAGCATATCGTGTACAGTCAATATCTTTAAAAGGTTGTCAGACATACTAATACTATACAGTATTAGCATCTCTGACATCGCTTGATATTTTCTCATCTAGTGTTCAGAGTACCAATATTTTGTCTGGACGGGCCAATATCCGCTTTTTTGTATATTGTCACATGTCTATGTACAACTAAGGCATTCTGGTTTCTTCCACATGGATAATGATGAAGGGTACCTATCTATTAGTTGCCGTATATATTTTTTTATTCTGACCTTTTACATGCCTTTTACAGCCGTCATGCACGGGTTGCTCGAGCTGAAGCTCTCAGCTGCTTGAAACTGTCATAGATCACCTCGCTGTCAGAGGTTGAAACAGTTTACTATACGCAGAGCAACTACTATAATATGCTTATTTCCATGCTTCCTTACTTACTTACTTATTCTCACGCCCGTAATTCCCATTGCGGTAGGCAGAGACTATAGATCGCCACTTTCTATACTATTATCGGAATATTATCCTTGGAGATTTTTGTCAGAATATTATTGTTGGTGAGCCAAAAAATAACTTTAAGATTTTTTAATAATGTCAGATTTACGTATGGAAGAAACCATTGCAGATTCTGAACAATATGAGCCGTCTGCAGAGCGATAAATAAATATGTAGATCTGATTAGTAAAAAAAGCGAAAACCGACACGTTATAAACGCTTTGTCGATTTCCTGATAAAGGACACTAGGATGCAAGTTAATACAAGCAAATAAAGCACTTTTTTCTAAAGATAATAAATTTAACACTACCAACACGTACATACATATACTCATGGCCAAAAATCCTTAGAAGGGGTAGCCAAGCCTTAGAATAAAAAAAACCTCTTGGAAGTTGAGGTTGATAGAAAAATAAAGGTTATGGTGATGGGTCTCCACATCGACCAAAAATCCCTAAATAAGCCCCAACCCTTAGTTGTCTCTAACAATTAGCCATGGGAAGAATTGGGGTAGTGCTATTTATTTATTTATTCATACATGATAACCATCATTACAGGCGCAGCCTAATGCAATCGAACTTTTAATCGAAATTTTAAGCCGACACTAAATAGCACTACCAACACAGCATCCAAGTAAACATAAAAAAACATTAACATTAACTTTGAACGTAGCCATACAGTTTCATTCGCTACGATATCAATGTTTTCAGTAAAAAATATGCAGTAGACTATTGCTATTGACCTCCGAGATGACCTGATAAAACCTATTATTTTAATTTCAATATCACCCATCCATTCAGTCTCGGCTTGCCGCACGCCACAATCACACAGCAACATGCTCTATCTGTTATTTCATTCGGTAGTTGTGGTAATAAACTGTTACACTTTGTGGTACGACCAGAAATATGTGGATATTCCCTTCCCGAAGCCTGAGATTGCGGATTTTCCTTACAAAGCGCGGTGGTTCTTCCTGACTTTTTGGTGCCTGGTTAGTACAAATCTAGATTTATTTGTATCTGTTTACATTTACCCTTTTTGAAAAAGGGTAATGCGATTAATGGAGCATTGGATAGCCTAATGTCTAGTCAATCGGTGTCCAAAAGGGCCCGAATGGCTGTGCATGATGCCGTTCTTGTTCCTACGCTTATGTATGGCAGTGAATGTTGGGTGTGGCAGAAGAAGCATGAAAGCAGAGTGAATGCAGTAGAAATGAGGTCCCTCAGAAAAGTTTGTAATGTTAGGTTATGTGATCGTGTGAGGAACGATGTGATTCGTGAAAGGTGTGGTGTAAAAGATGATATTGTAAGTAAGATAGAAAAAGGAATGTTGAGATGGTTTGGGCACATCGAGAGGATGGATGATAGGAAATTGGTAAAAGGTATCTATAGAGCTAATGTGGAAGGTAATGTTAGTAGAGGACGGCCACGAAAGACACACTTGGACCAAATTGAAAGTGTGCTCAAAAAGGCTGGCGTCCGAAGTATGAAGAATAAAAGAGCATGTATGAAAAGATTGATGGATATAGACGAAGCAAGAGAGGTTTGCCAGGATCGTACGAAGTAGCGATCGATAGTCTCTGCCTACCCCAATGGTAATTAACGGCGTGAGTATATGTATGTATGTATGTATGTTACATTTTCATTAATTTTAAAACATCATATCGCATATCAACTGGTTTTTAATATGCATACTTTTATACATACCAGTTCACGCCATCAGTTCCCATTGTAGGTCCTGACCAACCTCTTTATGTGAACATATTGTTATAAGTTTGACGAAATCATGTGGGTGTACTAGCGATGTTTTCACAGTAACGACCTATAAACTAACCTCATGTGTTTGTATGTATTTAGAAAAAAAATATAAGGTAGAAACAATTTAGGTCCTGAATCGACCGTTCTCAGGATAGCTGGCGGTATCTTCGCGCTTGGATATATATTGGGGCAATATTGCTCTATATACATGATGACTATTATAAAAAAGCAAAATGTAGATAGAGCTCTGGTATCAGAAGCTCATCTGCCATATTTGTAACCTATTAAAGTATAATGTTATTACGCTTTTATTTGGTAAAGGGGTGTTATTTGAACAAGTACTGATTCCAAAATAAAATGTTTCTTTAGTAACCGAAAACGTAACAAGTTACAATAAATTATAGAAACTAGTGGGTAACCCTGGCGCGCCTACGTCGCGTCCAATAAAATGAGTTTATTTTGAAATTTTCCGACCAATCACAGCGCAGCTCTTTTGAATTTCTAGTGAATTTTTCTGACTGGCCGGTTTGAAAAAATTCCGACCAATCACAGCGCATCTCTGATCGACTAAAGTTTGCGCGCGCTTATGACACTCAAGCAAAGTCTATGGGCCAAAATCGAAACTTTGAAATTCTGTAACAATTAACTTAATCCACTTACATCAGATGTCTGAATTTTGTGCACACCACGGCCGCGAACTGTACAAAACGATACCTGAACCAACTTTCTATCTTAACTCATCGCGTCACAGCCTTCCGGGCAAGAAAGAGGCTTACAGAAATAATATATAAAGATGAAAATATTGTGCATCTTTCCGAACAAATCGTAAAAGCTCAATGTCAAAACACTCTCCTATCGTGCAGAGAGGCGTGGGTTCACATCCCGAGCGACACCAATGCGTCTTTTCTAAAAACAATGTGTGGTTAATTTATCATGGTTGTAAACGGTGAGGGAGAACATTGTGAGGAAACCAATACGTGTGTATACCCAGCTCAGTCATGTGACAATGTTCTCGTACAAAACGTCGATAGGCCTGCCCCCTATCACGAAAGCACACTGTCCAAGACAACGTGGGTACTCTGAACACCCAGGTGACAACAATGTCACGTGATGTTCAAAAGTATTAGTACCTCTACCACCACTCCGGGGATATACGTGTACGTTTGAGCTGAGTTTGAGCTTCCTGTCCTGAACGCTGCACAACATACAAACTACCTATAGTTTCGATACACACATTACAGTTTATGCATAAATACATAGACTCACGGCTATAAATCCCTAATAGGGGTATCCAGAGGCTTCAGAATAATAAATTCTTCAGCCAGTTTTGAAAATTGAGTGAGGAAAAGTTTATAAAATTAAAGGTTTATAGGTAAAGCAAAATCTTTGGACCTCTTTCTTACGGAAAAAGAATGGATATTTTTATCTTAACTTAACTCAAACTAGGAGATACTAATTCTTCTAAACATCACGTGAAATTGTCACCTGATATTTTTCGTTAAATAGCAAGATAAATTAACCCCACTCACACAATCATTGGTGTAGGTCCGACTCGGGGATCGAACCGACGACGCCTCTCTGCATGTTAAGCGCATGTTCTAACCACTGAACAAGAATGTCCTGTTCATGAAAACCTCCCTCCATCAAACCTCTTACCCATAATGGTAAAAATGAGGCATTGTTCGTTGTTGTTATAAAGGTTAGCTAATTGAATTACGAAATAGTTTTAATAATAAAAAAAAGGTACTGAAGAAATTAACCGAATTGTTTTTAACAAATTTGACTTTGATGGATAATACAGACAAGTTTTTTTAGTCACAACATTCTCTCTCAAAATGTTTCTAATGTTGAAAAATAATAATGTGCAATCATAATTTATCATGGTCGTTTACTGTGAGGAAAGACATCATGAGGAAACCCACATGACTAAGTTGTACTTAGTACATGACAGCGGATTCGTACAAAACGATAAACCTGTCCCCTATCACGTGAGTGGACTGTCCAAGCAAAACGTTGGTACTCTGAACACCAGGTGACAATATCTCGTAATGTTCAGACGTATTAGTATCTCCGCCAACCGCTTCGGGGATAAAGAGCTTATTCCATTACACTTTGTCGTTTCTGAATTCAGACGTCTTTCGAAGTTACTGCCGCAGACGCTTGTTATTCCACTACACAAATTTGTCTACTTTTCAGAAGCCTAGCGTTCTGAACGTTATTCCACTAGTCTGAATTCAGATTCTGTGGCTCTCAGACGTCTTCATTCAGACAAATGGAATAAGCTCTTAAACGGGGCGTGAACGTTCGAGTTATGAGTGGAATTATAGTTCAATAATCACCACTTTCATTGCACAGTAGAAGCATTACATATTTTTAACCGACTTCAAAAAAGGAGGTTCTCAGTTCGATTGTTTGTATGTATGTATGTATGTATGTATGTATGTATGTATGTATGTATAATTGTCCGCGATTATCTCGAGTTTGGCTTAAGCTATTTGGATGCGGTTTTCAGAACAGTATTCGTTACATTTAGGAGAAGGTTTTAGTGCCTTAACCGACCAAAAAAAGAAAGGAGGTTCTGTGTTTGACCTGTATGTATGTCTGTTGGTCCGCTATTATCTCAAGTTTGGCTTAAGCTATTTGGATGCGGTTTTCAGAAAAGTATTCGTTACATTTAGGAGAAGGTTTTAGTGCCTTAACCGACCAAAAAAAGAAAGGAGGTTCTGTGTTTGACCTGTATGTATGTCTGTTGGTTTGCGATTATCTCACGTTTGGCTTAAGCTATTTGGATGCGGTTTTCAGAAAAGTATTCGTTACATTTAGAAGATGGGTTAAGTGATTTAACCGACTCTAAAAGAAACGAGGTTCTGTGTTTGACCTGCATGTATGTATGTTGGTCGGCGATTATCTCGCGTTTCGCTTAAGCTATTTGGATGCGATTTTCAGAAAAGTACTTGTTACTTTCAGGACAAGGTTTTAGTGATCTAACCGTCTCAAAAAAGGAGTTACTGAGTTTCACCTATAAGTATGTATGTAAGTTTGAAGGTTCTTAGTTATTATTAGACAAAGAGTTATCACTTTATGTTATTACATTCAGGAGAAGGTTTAAGTTCTTTAACCGACTCGAAAAAAAGGAGGTTTCTTAGTTTGAAATATAAGTATGTTTGTAAAGTTATCAATACTAGACAGAGATTTATCAATATATGTAAATAAAGTTTTTTTATTAGTAATAAACAGAGTTACTAAATTATTAAACAAAAAAGTATATAAAAACATGAAT
The DNA here is from genome assembly GCA_963576735.1 of Bedellia somnulentella. NCBI lineage: Eukaryota > Metazoa > Arthropoda > Insecta > Lepidoptera > Bedelliidae > Bedellia > Bedellia somnulentella. Next base: position 18,204,219 of record OY755175.1, on the reverse strand, counting down.
AAATTACTCTTAATTATATTGAAGAAAAAAATATATATTGCAACATCATGTTTCTCATTCTGGTCATTTCAATCAAGGCTCTTTCGTCATTGGCATGGTTAAGTAATTTCTTTGAATCTATATCACTTAAAGCCATCTCATCAAGGGATTTTACACGACTCAACGCTACATATATATAAGAGTGTTTCTTCGCATTTGTGATAGGTGAACTTCTCTTTGCTCATCTGTTTCGGCAGCAAGAGCAGCACGCTGACGATCTCTCTCATCCTGAAGGGCAAGCACGATATATCGACACGATAACGGTTAGAATGAGATGGCAGTATACGATACTAAGTAAGTGCGTAAAAGATGGCTGCTTTATCCCACGCGATAACTAATTTAAATACGGCTCGTGCTTGCTCTGCTGAAGTCTTTGTTTTTTTTCGATGGGTGTTTCGTTCTCCCTTACACGACTTTTCCTTAAAGCATCCTTTGATTTTCTATCTAGGCCCGCAGGTAAACAAAATAGTAACAAGTAAGCTAAAGTCATAATAACAAATATTATAACTACCTGTTAAAAAAACTATAAAATAAACGGACAGTAAAACTTATCTTCAAAAAACTATCACTAATTCACTAAAAAAACTCAGAGTGATTTAAGAACTTATCACTAAAAAGTATAAAATAAAAAACAAAAACAAAAACTTTAAATTAAAAACTAAACAGAAAAAAAACAAATATTGTTACGTAAAACTATATTATTATTTTTTATTTAAAAAAGAACCGCCTTCAAAAATCCAACTGAAAAGTATAAAATAATTTTTATTTATTTTATTATGTACAACTCTATTCAACTTCTTCTTTTTGAAGTCGGTGCCAAACAGACAAATCCAAAATGAAAATTGCTACATAGAGAAAACCATACGAATAATAAATCAATCGATAGTGCCTCAACAACAGTAACACAATCGCGCTCAAAAATCTAGAAATTTCATCCGCTCGCAACGACGTCGCTTTATAAAGGATGGAATTGGGGCACAGTGAGCGGTGCTTAGCCTGGTGTGCATGCGTCGCACTCCGCAAAGAAATTATCATAATATACATGTCACCGTAAAACTGTAAATACTAGTAAATTATAATTTTAGATAGATAGCGAGATAGTAAACTAACGTTAGGTTAGGTTATGTAAGATTATCAGATTTCAAACAAACGGAATTAACAATTCGACAGTGACATGCATGCACCAAGTTGGCACAACCAAAACTTCTAACACTTTGTAAAAAGACGATCGAGAATCTAAATCACTACATAGTATAAAACAAAGTCGCTTTCTCTATCCCTGTCTCGGATATAGGGACATCTTATGTATACTTTACACTGTAAAACTACGAAATGAATTTTGATGCGAATTTTTTTATTAATTGATTAAAAAGAAAGGTTTATGAGGATGACATACGCTGATGGGGTGGAGAGCTCACTCAACTTGGGCGGGCCACTAATACTCGTTCTTCTTTGTCATGAAAATTGGTTTGGCACCGACTTCAAAAAGAAGAAGTTGAATAGAGTTGTACATAATAAAATAAATAAAAATTATTTTATACTTTTCAGTTGGATTTTTGAAGGCGGTTCTTTTTTAAATAAAAAATAATAATATAGTTTTACGTAACAATATTTGTTTTTTTTCTGTTTAGTTTTTAATTTAAAGTTTTTGTTTTTGTTTTTTTGATTGTAAACAAGTAGTGCCGTTAACCATAGTATAATCGTGTTACTAATCGGTGCTGCGCGATGTCAGCAGTTTTTCCATAAGTGGTGTCAGATGGCGGTTTACGATTATACTGATTATGATGAATCATACTGAAAATTTATTAAATGCAAGTTTTGCAGCGTGTGTTAGTGTAATATTACAATAAAGTCAGATATTGTCGCCGGTATACAATGTTATTATGGATATCCAAAGAAACGTTAACTACTGCGATAAGCTAGCTAAGCGGTGCCTAAACTTATGTTGAATCAGCTTTAAGTTCTAACAAACAACACTTACACTTACTTAACGGCAGGCGTCCGAAGTATGAAGAATAAAAGAGCATGTATTGAAAGATTGATGGATGTAAACGTCGTACAAAGTAGCGATCGATAGTCTCTGCCAACCTCAATGGAATAAAGGCGTGAGTATGTGTGTATTTATGTTTGTTACACTTACTTGTTTTAGTGTTCTTAATACAACCATTTCATTGCAGGTAACGCAAACGCTATATTTTTTTGTGGCAACACTGAACGATATATTTGGCACCAATGAAAATCACCCTAGAAGAAAGTCGCAGGTTCGAAGATTGAAGGATTTCTTATTCTGCGTTGCATTTCCGCTGGCTTCGTTCGTCAGTTGTATGTTTTGGTCACTATATTTCATTGACAAAGACCTTATATTCCCCGAATACGTTTCCAGAACAGTTCCTGTATGGATGAACCATACGCTTCATACAACTATTTTAATATTCATGCTTGTAGAACTCTGTACAAGTTTTAGACAGTTCCCAAGTAGAAAGACAGGGGCTTTCATAATTATTTTTATCAATATTGTATACACGACTGTTTTATGTTCCATCTATTTCTTATTAGATGTCTGGGTTTACCCAGTTTTTGAAGTACTGAATTGGCCAGTCAGAATACTATTTTTATCATCTAGTTTTGCCTCCGGCTATTTCCTTTACGTTGTTTGTGAAACTTTAAATAATTTCGTGTGGTCAAAGAATATAGCAAAACTCGCAAAAAAACATTAAAATTATATTTTTAATTAGATAATATCTTTATTATTAACATAATTTGGTAATTAAGTAAAAAAAATATTCTACAATTATTATATACAGTGTAAAAATTTAATAAAATTGTAAATAGTCTCAACTTAGTGTCTGTTTTTTTTTACCTGTGTTTACATTTCCATAATTAAGGCATCATATAAAAGTATTCTTAAAAGTTAATAAATAAGTGAGAATGTGAGACACCACATAATACTGGCGTAAAATTTATACACATCAGAACCAAAGGATATATATAAAATATCTCAGATAATATATCAAAGAATATTTTAATTTTTACCTTATTATATTAAGTTCTAGCAATATAATTTATTACTTACCAAAAATTATGTTTAATCTTGAAATACCTAAATTAATAGAAATTTTATTACTCTGTCGCAATTGTTGCTAAAAAATTAACATAATATCATTAATTTAAAATACTCGATACTTATAATTATAATAATATTCATTACAATGTATTTTTTCTTTTTAATGAAGTATTTAAAAAAATTATATAATAGTTGTGTTTTATAAATATAAACAATTCAGTTCACATTGCCATACATTTAAAATATAACTTATTAATGAGGTTTATGTTATGATAAAATAACTAAAAACAAATTTTTTGTATTGTAAATGAACAGCAACTGTAATAAATAACCTTAAGTAGTCATGTACTTAACGAATAGTAATGATTCTGAGGTAATGGTAAGTCTAAAATAACTGCTTAAAAACTAACCTGTTATGCCGCCGCCTAGTACCTATGCATTATTATGAATATACTAGATAAAAACCCGGCTTTGCTCGTGAAAAATGACTCATAATACACATCTAGGTACAAAATGTAGGAAGATACCTCTGTAGTGATCGGTTCTCAAGGAATATTAAAGGTAAGCAAAGCATAGATGCGAATAGCTTCGTTCATTGTTTTTATCTATTAATAATATTATTAATATTGATACTCTTTTCTTCAGTCAGCACAACCTGCCTAGGTAGACGGCTACAGTCTAGGATGCCCCATGGTAGCTCATACCGCGCGCGGCGTAAGGGGGCCTATCGAACAAAAACGGGTATCCTAACGTGTGGCTGACTAACCAACATACCTACCTAAATTTAGCATCTCTAAAAAGAGCCCTTCGCTGCATCCACTTTCCACTATTTTGACAATATTTACCAAATGCAAGGATATTTAACAAAATTATGTAGTAGGTATCATTAAACAACAAACAAAGACAAAGACACGACCAATGAAAGATTTTATTAAATTTACTTACGATTTTCGGCATAATGTGTATAATCAGAACTAATTAATAGAAATAGAGACGCAGAAACTATAATTACTGTCTGGAATAGGTATAAGTAAGTCATGAATTATCCACTGAATTCGTTCAAACGTGTCCAAAGTTCCCGCATGTGCTAGGCTGATAGTATTGAAGTTTGGAAGTCCGCGCACTACAATGAGGTGATGCACTACAGCCTTTGATTATGAACACTATAGATAGAGCGATGTTACGTCATCCATTTTAAAAAGAGAAGCCCTTATTTAAGTTCTTATATGTTAAAAAGAGACACAAAATCTTTATTGTCATCTCTATCGCGTAACCCGTTTTGTTGATGTCACGCTTTTAAAGCTTGACAAACAAAGCGTCGACTTGTGAGCGATTTTGGTTTTCTTTTGATTTTGAGAAAGATTTTATTCATTTGTATATTGTTATTGTGATAAAAGAGACTCCATTAGTCAAACTTATTATTTAGTGAGGTATGGTTGGGTGTAGCGTGCTTGGCTGCGGAAGCCGCAGCGAAAAACACATCGAAGGATTGACTTTCTGAAGTGAGTGAGTTTTTTAATGTTTTTCTACAGATAAATACATAATAAATACATTGCGCGATCAGAAAAAAAGTGATTCAAATGTTAATTACGTTGAACTAGATTACTAGCATTTTCTTTAGTTATTTTGAGCAATTTTTTAATAGCATAACCTAAAAATATGCAGTATCTCAGTGTTCCCATAATTCACGTTTTTCATCCTACCCTGTCGTTAGGGTAAAATTTTCAAATTAGTAAACTGATGTTAATGAGTGAGTATATTATGAATTTCGTCGCGCTATAGCGACGCTGAATGATTTCCAATTGTTATCTACGGAATTAGTAAGTAATAAATTTGTTATATTTATTTAATTTCTTCGTATTCATTACAGTTTTCCTAAAGACCCGAATCTACGAGAAAAATGGATTGCGGCCACTGGAAGATGCAATTGGAAATCAACCAAATATAAAATACTTAGATGTACGAATACATCATCTTTTGAAAAATGTGACTGAAATAGACGAATGAATTCGAAATTTTCACACGAAACTGATTTTGTTTAAAGGTCAATAGTAAATAATGCAATAAAACTCATGTACAAAATAGTGCTGTCTTTTATTTTTCAAAATACAAACATAGACCCCACTATACCCATGATGACCCGTATGATATTTACATAACTTGCACTTATGGAACAGCTGTTTTTTTTTTGTCCAGTAACAAAGTTAGTCCCGTACAAAAATTTATTCGTAATCATGGGAAGATTCATCCCTGATAGTTAGTAAAATGCTTTAGATTTCACGGTGTATTAAACATCAGTATAAATGGTAAAATTAAACAAAAAAGATTGTATAATACTAGGAGCAAGTATGTATAATTATATGATTGCAGGAAATAATATAGTAAACAGTAAACCTTTACAATAAATAAAACGACGTAACAATAAATTGACGTAATCAATTTTAAATTAAAAAGTAGCTTTTAGAATGGTGATTATACTATTTTGGGGTAATTGTTTTCTAGTGATCGCAACATTACAGGGAAAAATATTGCTATCTAAAAGAGGTACTCTCCCGTTGCATTATGACTCTGTCTATAGTGTTCATAGTCAAAGACTACAGCGGATAAGTGCCAGAAACAATATTTTCGCGAAACTTCAACGACTGAAGAAAAGAGTGTCTATAATAATAATTTCGTCAAGGAATAAGGTAAACTCGATCGAAACCTCCTTAAAAAAGTGTCCTTTGCGAAACGATTGAAAAACATTATGAAACAGAACGTTTATGTCTTCGGGTGTCAGTCAATATGGCGACTGAGATTTGTGTCAGCAGTCAGCACCATTAGAATACTGGCAATCGATATAATAAAAGCAAAACGTCTTAAAATCTCAACAGCCTAGTTAGTGTAAACTGGGTGTCAGGTATTATTTTTTTATTGTTAAAATCTGGATCCGGGTTATAAGAGATCCGTTGTCTCGCAATTTCTTTGTTCATCAAAGTGATGATTTGTAGTATATCAAAGTGTTTTCCATACTCGTCCAAAGCGGTGCATAATTCCTGGATCATCCAGGATCCCCGACTGTCCCGCCAGGAAACGTAGCCTGAAAAAAGTTTTTATATGAAAAGTCGCTCTACAAGTGATATTATTGCGTGACAACCACTAGGGACATCTAACGATTGGGAATTCAACATGCCACGTTGTTGAAGAAGTTGTACATTTCAATAGTTTAGACAATGCTCGCTAGATGGCGCTTAGACCTTCGCTCAGGGCCAGGAAATGATCATTTTTTATGCAGCCGGCACTCATCAAATTTATCTATTGTAAACTCTTTGTAAATTATCTCACGTTACAACGTCGATAATTCATAGGATAACCTATACCAACAGTTATACTTCCAAGAACATACAGACAGAGCTTCATAATTAAAAATTAAATACTGCGTACTTTTAGAACTTGAGAAGTGTAATATTTTTTAGTTGCATCATATGGATAATCGATAGATGTTAATAACTATATGACAAATCAGTCTCCTTCCTCATAAACTCAACTTCACGGTATCAACAAACTCTTGCTGCTCCGCTAGCTCGTACGAACTATCGCAGAAATACTTTTATGACTCGAGCGGCTCGAAGCTTTAATTCACTGAGTAGTCAAGTAGATTTAGACATTTTTAATACCAATACCTCACTGTTTAAAAGAAATATGGCAAATTTATTCTTTTTAGGATGATAATTAATCTTTCTATTTCTATCCATTTCATTATTACATCTTAATTCTTTTTTTTTGTTGCTTTTTTATATTGTTAATTTTGTTAATCTACTATCTTTCCTAGTTCTTATATTCTTATATTGTTAGTTAATTTACAGTAATACTTATTTAAGCACATGTTCGTTACCAATATGTGAAAACTGTTTCTGTTATTGTGTTAAAGCTGTTTGTTTTCCGTAAATAAATAAATAAATAAACAATCTCACAAGGGACCTTACAGGAAACTTACGTCATATAAATACTATGAGTAGCTCTGTGTAATATTCCAAAATGTATAGAGCAAAATATGTATGGAAAACCACACAGGGACGCAGGGATATTGACACAGTGGTTGTCACGCAATTGGCATGGATATTGTATATGTTACGGCTAATAGCCGAAGTGCGGCTGCACCTAGGTTTAGCCAGCTAGTCACATATAGCCAGGGTTGGTTAGCTTAGGTTAGGTTAGGTTAGGCTATGTATAAAACGAGCGAGCGAAGCGCAGCGGAGCGAGCACTCTTAAATGCATAATCTGTATTTTAAATATGTGGAAAATGTTTTATAGAAATAGTATTATTCTTATTCAATATTTTCAACATAACATAAGGCTGCACCTAGTTTTAGCCGGCTAAACCTAGGTGCAGCCGCACTTCGGCTATTAGCCATAACATATATACTAACTTAAAATAACTATTTAACTGATTAGTAATAAGTCAAACCTCCATACAAGATACTAAAAGCAATGGAAAGTAGTTTAAGTTCCCGTGGACGAAACAATTTCTTTAATCACACTAAAACTTTGAGTTTGCCCTAACGCCGCACATCATCACAGATGTCATAGGACGTATATTTCCTACAGTGATGAAAGTAAAAAAAAAATTCTCCGCTGCACAATGGGATAAGAAAACTAGTGAAATAAATACCTTATTGTTCTAAGATTTAGCCGACGAAGCAAATGACAAAATACTTTAATTACCTTCGACTGATGAATACAAAATAAGGTAATCTGCGTGAGTCGGCCATAGAAAGGCGTTTTTACTAAATCCGTCATAAGCTATTCTTCTACCTTCATCCGTTAATTTTCCGTTGCAAGCCTGGAATGTAAAAAAAAACGTTCAATGTACAGTTTTTGATGCAAATCATATCGTTACATATAGCGGGAGGGAAGTTTCGTTAAAACTTCAGATGGGACCTTTAATTTGATACCTGAACCAATATTCTAGCTCTTAGCATCGCGACATAGGCTGGTTCACAAAATCCACCCTCTCTCGTTTAATATATAAGGATTTATATTACCATTATTTTTACCATCTTTTCCCCACTCACATTTCCAAAAGTGGCTGAGGAATTTCTAATTCCTTAGCTCTGGCTAGCCCTTCTACGGATTTATAGCCGTGAGTATATGTATGTTTGATTTATATTACCTGTACAAAAAACAGCTTAGGTTTGCCAACCAAGGAGCATTGCGCGCTGTGAAACGGTCGTAGAATATCCTGGACGTTGTAATATCTGTCAGCTGCCGCCAACTCTCCGTTGGAGCCACCATGTGTGAGGACTGCTACGGCGAAACACGACGTTTTTGAGTGGTCTTGAGAGGTTACTGGAAGTAGATTTTTTAAACTATGTTAGTGTGTGAGTAGGTTCGGCTTCCGATAGCACTTAACCATTTCTTCAGTTAGTACGTCAAAATTGACCGACTGGATATATTCGTTTTTTTTAATGTTTTTGTTCATGAAAACCTCATGTGGGGATTATTACTAATAAATAAAGGAAAGAAAAATTTCGACACCGGCGGGGTTCGAACCAGCGATCGCGGGTATACGCCCTGTCGCTCCGCCAACTGAGCTGTGGTAACCAGTGACCACACGCGCAAAAAAAAATTTGCTTTTTTCTTTACACGGGTAAGTTCAAAAAGCTTACTTCTCAAAACCTCATCAATGATCTCCTCGTGTTTCAAATCATTGAAAACGTTGACTTTGAATTCATATTTCCCGAACACTTCATTTAGCCGCTTTACGTCTTTATCCGTCCCATTCCTTTGACGCAGAACTTTGTTTCTGAAATGTGATGAGTTGTTCCAAATATAGCATAACACATTCCTTCCCACGAGCGGTGTAAGAGGCGACTTAGGGTTAATATATTTTTATGTGATTGTTGGGCGATGCAATGGATGCAGCTAGCTCAAGACCGCGTAAAGTGGCTACTGAAAGGAAAACTATTCCAACATTGGGTGCTGGCGGCTGGATTGATAGATAAAGAATTGTTAAGTAAAAGACTTTTATTTGGCACAATTTACATAAGTGACAGAAAAAAACAACACATAGTAAAAACATGTAAGAACGAATATTAACAAAAATTTAGTTAGTCACGATTAATGTTTATAAATGTAACATGTAACCTATTGCCAAAATGGTTATGGGCTCAGCATGTGTGTCTGGAACAGTACACAGACCATTCCAAGACACGCTGGTTTTCAAACCGACACCTACAAATATAGAAAAGAAAGACAATACTCCATTACACAAAATTAAAAGAAGCACTCGTTATAGCGTCAACACATAGCAATGAAATAAATAAAGGAATAATAATGAATATATATAAAAATATACCCGCCTTTATAGAAAACGTTCTTATAAAGGCGGGGGTCCGAAGTGAGAAGAATAAAAAAGCATGTATGAGAAGAATAATGAATGTAAGGGAAGCAAGAGAGGTTTGTCAAGATCGTACTAAGTGGCGATCGATAGTCTCTGCCTACCCCAATGGGAATAATGGGCGTGAGTATAAGCAAGTATATACCCTAAATTATATTATAATTGAAATCCATACTAATATTATAAATGGGAAAGTGAGTTTGTTTGTTTGTTTGTTCCGCTTTCACGCCGTAAATACTGAACCGATTGCTTTGAAATTTTTCAGACGTGTAGTTAGAAGTCTAAATTAAATAATAGGGTACTTTTTATCCCGGAAAAAATATGTTCCCATGGGAAATCAAAAATATTGTTTGCTTACTAAATGCATTGGAGATGGCGCTGTGCATGTGCATCGTTTAAAACAACGTAAAATATTGTAAACTAATATAAAAATCAAAATTTAGAAGCTTAATGGTACGGTAATGGATCCCCGAAAATAAGGAACTCCCGAGGGATAATGTACTATTTTTTTATCGTATACTTTTTTTTTTACATCTACTTATATTGCAAACGAATATTAACATGTAAATTTAGAAGCTAAATGAAACGACGACGATTCCTTGAAACTAAGGAATCCGCAAGAGTTCTCATAGGAACATCAAAAAACCTTAACTCATATATGGCTCAAAATATTGCAGCGATTATTTTTATCATCGATGGAATTCACATCAGACACTTTGTTAATGTTCATTTTGGAAAGATGAAGGGGTTTCATCAATTTAAATGACAAATTTGTTTATCAATAGTAAGACTAATATGAAATAAAGCGTAATAAAAATTTGACACCGCCCCGGTAACGTCTCCGTGGCGTATAACTATAACTATAACGGTATAACTAACTACTATGAATATTTAATTAGAACTATTATGAATCAATCGTCCCGGGTTCGTATCTCAGGTAATTCAAGCTTTTTGTAAAAAATGTTTTGTTAGCTTAAAATAACACTATATATAATAATAACAAGCACTATCCCTTCAATTTAGCGATTATTTTGGAAGGAGATCCACCATTAATCATCCCTATATTGCCGAGCAATCGCTGCAAGCTCTCCCACTATCACCAACGGTCAGTGTAGGGGGCAGCACCGGGCCGTCGCCGCAGCGCCAAACTACTATCCGTATCTGTACTTACTAAAGATATTCTCATTTCTGAACATAAAAACTTGGTATATTTGTTTCATGATTCTTATGAACAATTAAAAAGGAATTTTTGGAACTCAACCCCTAACGGGTTGATATAGCAAATGAAAGTTAATATAGAGTTTTTTTACATTTTATAATAAAACTTGGTGCGATTGAATTTATGAAATCCATCTATCAATCATTCATGAATATATGCTAACAACCATAAATTCCATAAAAGGGTAACCATAGCTTCGGAGATTCTTCATCCAATTTTGGAAATATATTGATAAAAGATAGGTTAATAAAGGTTGTAAGTGATGGGTCACAAACTGCATCGCCCAACAATCACTTAAAAAGCCTCAATGTCCTTTATGTCATTTACAATGCCCGCGGGATTATAAATATAAAAAACAGAAGTTGAGATAGTGTTTCGGTATTTTGGTATTATGTAAACTGGATGCAAAAAATGAAGTCCACGCGGACGAAGTCGCGGGGCAAAAAGCTAGTATATAAATAACTTATAAAAAATGAAAAATACAATGAAAATTAAGTCATGGTAATATATTAATAGTACTGGTACACAAAATATAGGTAAAATATATGTGATTATTAAACAGCTAAAGATAATTTATTATATTGTAAAGTATTTTAACTCGGTATTTAAATGTCGCTGTACAGCTAAGATCTTTTAGGGGTGGGGGCAAGTCGTTCCAATTGGGCGATGCAGTTAGAGATTCGCCACCTTAATGTTACTTTATTTACAAAATAATAAAAAAACGTGATAGCTCAGTGGGTAGAACACCGCTTATCGAGCACACTATGAGGGTTCAAATCCCAGTTCGGGTTTACACTAATTTGTCTTTTATAAAGACATATGTGTGGTTGGTTTATCATGGTTGTTAATGGTGAGGGAAAATGTCGTGAGGAAACACATATGGCTTAATTGTACTTTGTCATGTGACAATGTCATGTGATGTTCAGAAGTATAAGTACCTCTGCCAATGCCTTCGGGGATATGCGGCGTGAACGTTTGAGTTTTTTTATATTAAACTAGTGGATCGGCCCCGCTTCGCACGGGTAGCGTAGTTTTAAAAATATTGGAGGTTTCTTCAATCACTGCTCAAGCGTTATGAAATTAGCGCCTTTATTACAACTTACAGCACTCATGTCTGAATATAGTGTTACTTTGTGATTTTGAAAGCGCTTTTATGATCGGTTCAGATCAATATCTCCGAAATTAAGCTAATTTTTAGGTTTTAATTGATGCAACTACTGGCGCCATCTAGTACATAATATGTAAATTACTAAGGATTTGGTTTTGATCGCGTGCGACTATTATGTTGGGACTATTAATTTTGGTGTTTCTATACCGATTTCTATGATTCTTTTTTTATTGAGTAGGTAATAATGTTAACTTTTGAAATAAGGGTGATTGAGAGTATTATAAACGTAAGAGAAAACAAATATAATCAGAATGTGCCGAACTGCTAAGCTATCAGGAGTTACACGTGTTGTTGTGAGTCAACCATAAAAGATAGACATATACTGTTACGGAATATTTTTTAGATAATTTTATGTAGAATATTTCCGTCATACGTGATTTCTATGTAACTTTGACCATTAAGGCTGCACACGCGAGGGAAGCTTAAAAAATGGAGTAACTTCTCCCGTTTTCCAAAATTTCCCAAAATTCCCCTTTACTATTCTGCTGGAAAGTATACAAAAACCTGCCCAGGAGTATGAAGAATAATTCTACCAAGTTTCGTTAAAATCCGTCGAGTAGTTTTTGTTTCCATAAGGAACATACAAACCGACAGACAGACAGACAAAAATTTTCTGATTGCATTTTTGGCATCAGTATCGATCCCTAATCACCCCCTGATAGTTATTTTGAAAATATATTCCATGTACAGAATTGACCTCTCTACAGATTTATTATAAGTATAGATAACCATCCTAAAATTTACTGTCTTTTCCTCACGCAACATCCAAACCTGGCTGAGGAATTTCAAATTCCTAAGCTCTGGCTACTTCTTTTGGGATTATAGTCATGGGATGTATGGTTGAGAAATATTACATAGATATATATACTTACGGCTATTAATTCCTAGAAGGGGTAGCCAGAGCTTCGGTATAATAAATTCGTTAACCCTTCGCGCTAGAGCCGACTGTTACTTAACCGCTTTTTAAAATTTACGAAGTAATACTCCTAAATAATAAGTAATAACTTACCCAAAATATACAGTTTTTTTGTAACTGAAGTGATTGAAAACCACCAAATATTTATTTCGAGTCATATCGTATTCGATATTCAGAAACTTGTTATTATTAGACTCCTCCTCCTTGACATAGAAACTGAAAAATATGCAATATTGATTTATTAGTATAAAATAATCTCTTTATGACGACATGATAGTCCAATGGGTAGAACACCTGCTTGTAAACAGACAGGCGTGAGTTCAAATCCCGGGTCGGACCTATACTAATTTGTCTTTTCTAAAGTCATACGTGTGGTTAATTTATCATGGTTGTTAACGGTGAGGGAAAACATCGTGAGGAAACCCACATGGCCGAGTTGTACATAGCCATGTGACAGTGTATTTGTACAAGACGGCGATAGGTCTGCCCCCTATCACGTGAGTCACTGTCTAAGCAAAACGTGGGAACGTACTTTGGACACTAGGTGGCGCTGTCACGCTGTTCATAAGTATTGGTACCTCTGCCAACCCCTTCGGGGATAAACGGCGTGAACGTTTATGTTATGTAATCTCTATATATAACAAAATCGTTCTGTTACTGACTCACTGACAGACAGCGCCCAGCCTAAACGGCCGGACCTAGAAAGCTGAAATTTAGTAGGTAGATAGTTTTAGTGCTGACAAATTCCCTGGCATACTCAACGGGCATCACGGAATATTTAAGTTTGTATATAACTTAACTTAATTTCGATTCTATCATGTTGCAATTAGGTATAATATAAAGTATCCTAAATAGATAAAACAGTACATTACGTAAGGATCACCACAAACTCCAACGGTATTTTTCCCCTTAACTACGGCAATGAAGTTTGTATGAAACATCCAGTTTTGATTCTATCAGGTTGAAATTAGGTATAAAGTCTTGTCAATAGATATAAAAGTACATTACAAAAGGATTGCCATAAAATCTAACGGAAGAAACAACAGGAGATTAAAGTGTATATGTACCTTCTATAATTTCCATTTCATTATTACATATATGTGTCAAATCATTTATGTTATTGGAACTGTTGCTGATTTTGCCTTTCAATAACTATTCTATGTGGACGAAGTCGCCGGCAAAAGCTAGAGATGTATAAGATTCGAGAAAGTGGCAACCGTTTGTCAGGATCTTACAAGAAACGATCGATAATCTCTGAACTGCCTCCGTGGCCTTGCGGTAAAGTGCTCGCCCGGCTTTAAATTTGGAAGTCACGGATTCGATCCCCGGGGGTAAAATCACGAATTTTATTTTGATTGCAACTCTCAACAGTGGTTTAATTTATACATGGTCTTTCGTAGTCGGATAAATAGTGAAGTGAAATAAATAGTGAAGTTGCAAACTCTCAACAGTGGTTTAAAAATTGACATGATTCCATGGTCTTCCAAACACTAAAGTTAAATCCAAACTAGTTTCAACGCCACGCTTAGGATGCCCCTCCACCAGAGATGTGCTATGCAGCTATGCTACGGATGCGTTTCATATCCACCAATAATATTCTTTGGTTCACGTAGCATATATATAGCTAGGAATATGATTGGTGGATATCATACGCAGCCATAGCATAGAGAAAGACACCCTAGGTGAGGTTCTAGAATTGCATAAGAATTGCAAGGTGTATGATATCAAATCATTTTTTTTTGTTACATACATACATACATATACTCACGGCTATAAATCCCTTAACGGGGTAGCCAGAGCTTAGGAATGAAAAATTCCTCAGCCACTTTTGGAAGTTGATTTTTGGAAAAGATGGTATAATAATAATAAAAGTTTTTTGTTATAAATATATTTCGAAAAAAGACCCGACCATACTTTATATAACTATAACTCTCCTCTAAAATTACGAAAGTAGCTGATAAAGTGGTTATAGAAAATCTAGGTAACCCTTTTTGGAGATTAGGTCGTGAGTTTAAGTGTAATTAAATTAGAATCGTGAGAATACAATAGCTTACCTGGAATTATTCTCGTTTAAATCACAAGCTTTCCCGTTTGAGCTGCGCGCCATTTTCACACAAAACAAACCGTCCATTAAAGTTTTAATTCAATTTGCAAACTGAAAGTAAAACAAATATACAAGTTAGCACAAGTATGATATGATAAGATAAACAAAACGGACAATTACGAGTCAGCTCGCCCGTGGTTCCGTACAATTTTTAATGATGCATTCAATACTATAAAGTCATATTATTTTTATGACAATAGTGATAGCTCAATTGTCAGTGGGAAGATCAACCTTTGAGCCTATCATGCATAGAGGCGTGGGTTCGAATCTCGAGTCAGCCTTACACCAATGTATCTTAAAAAGTCATATGTGAAAGTAATTTATCATAGTTGTTAAGAGAGTTTCGTGAAGATATAACATGGCTAAGTTATACTTTCTTATTGTTTGTCGTTATTCGTATAAAAATGGCGATAGGCTCTCAAAGAAAAACGAAGGTATTCTGAATACCAGTATTACGTTTGATTTTGATTTGACATACATACATATACTCACGGCTGTAAATCCCTACAAGGGGTAGCCAGAGCTGAGGAACTAGAAGTTTCTCGGCCACTTTTGGAAAGTACAGTGGGGAAAAGATGGTAAAAATAAAGGTTGTTGGTGATGGGTCTCCAACCGCATCGCCCAAAAATCTCTTAATAGGTTTGAGTTTTAATAAAAATTAATAAGCTACCTACTGTTTTTTTTTCTAGTTGAATATCATATCTTACTTTCCTATTTTAGTTCAAAAACACCGTGTTCCCTAGATATCCTGCAGATTCCGTTTGGATGTCAATGTTGTTCAGCATAGCTAGTACGAACGACCTTACATACAGCCTATAAACAGCCATCTTTTTCGGACTTACTTCGGATCGTATACTGTCATCTCATTCTAACCGATAACGTGACGATAAAATAGCGCTCGTGCTAGGTCTCCAGAAGAGCAAGCACGAGCCGTGTTTAAACTAGTTATCGCGTGGGATAAAGCAGCCATCTCTTACGCACTTACTTAGTATCGTATACTGCTATCTCATTCTAACCGTTATCGTGTCGATAAAATAGTGCTCGTGCTTGCCCTACAGAAGTATTTATACTTCTGAACAAATAGTAATTAGTACCTCTGTCAACACCTTCGGCCATATACAGTGTGAACGTTTGAGTTTGAGTCCCTGCAGAATGTTTCATCATCATAAGCCAATAAACTGCTGGACATAGCCCTCCCTCCACAATGATTTTCTCAACTACCCCAGTCTTAAGCTGCCTTCATCCATTGGCTTCCACAACCTTCACCTGTTGGTCCAGCTCTGCGGATCGACCTCCCATTGAGATTTAAAATGAACCTTTGTTTTATTATAAAAATAAAACTACGACTACTGCTTCAATTTAATTGTGTTAGCCTAGTAGACTTGAGTATAAGGTTTTTCAACAAATTTACGTATTTCCATGACAACGGACGAACGGACTGACAGACGGATAAAGTGATCCTATGTTTGCTTTTTTTCCTTTTAATGTAGGGAACCCTAAATGGCGGTCAAAAGTATGACTAATAGTGTCGTGCGGTGAAGTATCTACCGATCACCTAGATACCATTCCTTATCTTCAGTAGAATATACATAAAAATAATATAGGAATCATAGTCTTTTATCACAAAACAGAAATAGACCTGTACGAGGCGATAAAGGGATATGTGATTTTTTTAAATAATTGATTCGTTATATGGTTGGAAATCCATTGGAGTGCTCGTTAAATTCGCCATATTTTCCTATCTCAGTTTCCAAGTGCCTGAGCTCTTAAGGTACTAAAAAAAATTGACTATGTGAACATAAGTTTGAAAAAGTGAAAATTGCAACTTATTTATTTGTTGACCTTGCCAAGTCTGAGGAAGCGGGCAGTCGTGTGACCTTCAGGTCTGGCTTCCCTGCTTGGTAGGTAAAATAGTGCTGGTTTCCTAGCCTAGCTAAATTATATAGGGATGATATGAAAAGATCAATTTTTTCTTGTAAAAAATAATGTCTTTCACTCAGTAGCAGAATTTGGTGCGCGTGCGGGTGAGAGTACTTACTAAGTAAATCTTTAACTTTAAATGCTTTATTGTATGGAGTAATCAATCACAGATGTAATTACTGATCAGACCAAAATACTAAGTTGCTTTTTCACTCACTTCTTATAATTTGCTTTGTGTCGGCTTAGAATAGCACTACCCCATTTCTTCCCTTTGGTGTACGTAAGAGGCGACTAAAGGTATTTGAGCTTTTTAATGGATATTTGGGCGATGCAGTTCGAGACCCATCACCAAAAACATTTTCTTTACCATCTTTTCACCACTTAACTTCCAAAAGCGGCTGAGGGATTTCTAATTCCTTAGTTTTGGCTACCCCTTTAGGGATTTCTAGCCGTGAGTGTACTTATGTACATATATAGTTATAAATATTATTTAAAATAATACATTAATATATTCACGCCATTTAGACCTATTTAGGTGGGTAGAGACTATTCCGCCAGTTGGTACGATCCTTCCTTCCAACACTCTCGCGCTTCGTTTAGATTTATTAATCATAACATAAAGCTCTTTATTTTTTTACATTTCTGGCACTCATTATTTTTTGCTGTGTATTGTCGGCTTATAATAGCACTACCCCATTTCTTACGGTGGGTGTACGTAAAAGGCGACTAACGGTATTGGGGCTTTTAAGGGATTTTTGGGCGATGCGGTTGGATACCCATCACCCACAGCCTTTGTTTTTACCATCTTATCCCCACTCACATTTCCAAAAGTGGCTGAGGAATTTCTAATTCCTTAGCTCTGGCTACCTCTTCTAGGGATTTATAGCCGTGAGTATAAGTATATGTATGTATGTATGTAATTTGTATCTAATATTTACGACATTTTCATAGTTAACAAGAAACCATAATAGTTTAGATTTTAGTCGGTCCGCGCCATAGCTCGTAGGTTTGGTCTATCTATCTATATAGTAGTAATTTGGAAGGAGTATACCAAATTAAGCTGAAAAGTAGTTCTATATATTTAATTTAATATATAATTTGAGTAGTATGTAAATACTATGGGGATTGATTTATTATTTTCTTATAAAAGCAGAAAGCAGATCACGCGTCGGTAGAAAGACTTTCAGGTAACAAACATCACTTTTTATTTAGCTATCAACTTTTGTTTGTGACTCTTTAACTGCAAGGTTTTTTGAGTAATATTAAGTCAGTTAAATATAGAACTTTATTTCATAAAAAACAGTGATCTAAATTTCAACTTCAAATTCAAAATCGTCGTACGTATTTTTGGACTGCTTTTTAAACTTTTTCTTCTTCCTTTTAGGAATAGTAGCTGCAACAGTTATCTGCATTTTACTAGTTAACTCTTCAAAAATCTGGCACATATTGTCAAAGTAGTCTATGACAGTAAAAGCACCTTTTAAATATTGATGCACAAAGTTCTCTGGTTGAAGTTGGTGTCCTAACTTTGAGGCTATGTTATAGACGAACGTCCCATTGAAAAACCTATGATATATTGTACTCTCATAATAATTGCCACATAGACTATTTAAACTGTTCATCTGCTTTAGGGAACATTGGAATTGCGCAAATTTGTGCATTATCTCACTGTCATAGGACTTAGGATGTTTTCTTATATCATTACTGAACTCAAAATGTTCCAACAACACACTAGCAGCTACGAGACAATCTTCATATTGCACTTTATTCTTATTAAACCCAACATTTTTGGTTTCTGGTGGCTTTCTTTCCTTCAGTAGTCTTAACTTTTCAGCATATTTGTTCTTAAAAAAATGTTGACCACGGAATGACCCTGTTTTCTGATCTATTATTTCTATCATAATATATGATAGAAATATGCTGTACACATAACCTTTTGATATTTGGCAATTTTTCACCCACCATAATATGGCAATCATTGCTACACGCAAATTAGGAGGCAGTACTGACAAAGTGTTATCATCAATAGGCATAGTTTGTTTTAAAAAATGCTCCCAACACTTATGCAAGTCATTCTGATCTAGATCTTTGAAATTCTTATCTAGTAATCTAGGAACAGCATAGTCCCTTCCAACTATCATGAATTTGTATTGATAATACTTTTCTCTAGTAACATAATGCAAATCATCATACAAGTAATCAGTAATTAGATCAAATGCATATCTTAGAATTTTCAATACACAGAGATATGAATCTTCATCCATGTAATTTTCTGGTTGGCAAACAATGAAATGTCTTTGAAGTGTGTATAGGTCAAAGTATGTGGGTGGGATTTGATTTTTCCTCATTTTGTCGGCTAGCCAACCCGGTATTACTAAATTGGGTCTGCCTGGAGATACAACATCAAATTCAGTACTTTCATCCTCAGGACTTGGTTCTGAGATTGAAATTTCACTTTCATTGCTATCATCATCCCTCTCTTCATTAGTGCTTGCATCACTCTCCTCATCGCTGCTGCTGTCACTCTTTTCATTATCATTATTTTCTTCCTTTATGACATCATGATTTTCACTCTCATCATTTTGTTGTTCTTTTTCATCATTTTCAGTTTCAATATTTACACTATTGTCAGTACCAATAATTTCAATCTTTTCACCATCATTATTTTCATCCTTTTCTATATCATCATTATCATTTTTGATACAATTTAATGCCTGATCAAATATTTGGCAAATTGAATCAGCAGTTGGCTCTTGATTTGCACCAATATTGAAATATTGCAATGATCTACTACGATTATTACTGTACAATAACATTCCACGTTTGAGTAACATCAATACCATTCTTTTTTTCTTTTTTTTCATTCTGCCAACAATGTTTGAGATAGCTGATTCTAAAGACCTATTTTGAAGCCACAAAAACAAGCCATGTATAGATCTTTGCTGTATATTTTTTTTATTATTTCCTTTAGGTAACTTCAATTGGGAAAAGAATTTAGAAAACATTTTCTTCTTAACATAATCATTACCAAGAACAGTGCCAATCAATGGCATGACTTCATCTTTCAGATCAAAGCTCTTCATCAAATTTTCTACTTTGAATATCTTACATTGGATTCCATATTTTTTAATACCATTTTCTTCAAAAGGCATAGGAGTAGAATCAATTGTATTAAATGGTATATAACTGACATTATAAATATAAAAATCTGAGTCAAAACTTATAACAGGGCACTGGAGATATCTGCTCATAGAAGCAATTTCATCATCACCTTCAAATTCACAGAAAGTATATGGTATTTTCATTTCAGTCAACACTTGAACAAATACACATTTTATCAAAAAAGGTGATAGTCCAATGTTTCTGGATGCAGGATCAACTCTACTACCAGCACGAATTCTATTTTTGATTCGTGAATATGCTGTTTTAAGCTTCCTCACTTCATACGCACCATCAAAAATCACATAACAATTCAGCTTACATTTCAATAAACTTGACATAAACTTCTTAACATATAGTCCGTATTTGTCATAATCACCCCCAAACGCAGGAAATGTAGTGCACGAGCCAAATAGTTGATAACAGAGACTGTATCCATCAATTACCAGGTCACTATCATGTAACAGATATTTTTTCAAAAATATATGTTCATTATATCTCACGTAAGTTGTAAGACCTCTCACACCCATGGCTTTATACCATACCAGAGGTTTTAACAATTTAAACTATAATCATGGGGTATAAATCTCGATGAAATATTCACATGTTATTCATATTCTTGATTTAAGAATAATAACACTAGCTTGTGTTAAAACAAAATATATCATTTTTATCGTTGTTAACTGTACTAACCTAAAATCAGTCGAGCCGAGCCGCGCTCATTCATTGACATAATGTCATTGTCTTGTCAGATTGACAATTTGACAGGTAAGCTGCCGGGGTAGCATGAGGCGTGTGAGAGCCTCTGAGATAGGGCTATGTCACCGTTCAAGGGCGAATTGGCCGCCATATTTGACCGTTTCTCGCACGCCCGAGCATGAGGCATCTGAGATGTGAGAGCGCTAGTGACTCGCCTTTGACATCGCAACGCCGAGTCACATGTGCGAGCATGAGGGGCGTGACAGCGACATAAACTGAGATGTTTGTCATTTTATGTAAAATTTATGTCGATGTCAAAATTGAGCGCGAGAGCCAGTGAGAAAGATTACTTATCAAAATATGAGTGCTGTTTTGCAGCTTTTTTAACTGTTTTCTGTAGTTCTTAGTGTAAAAGTGTGATAGCAAAGCGACTACATCACTTAGATTTGTTTTGAATGGAAAAAAAACGAAAAATGGATATGACACTCATCCGGGTAAAAGTTTGCCGTAAACAAGGCCTATGAAACATATTTGTATGTCATGACGATTTCCGAGGACCTCTATGAAAGCTTGTGACCTATGAAAAGCCTCAGGGTATAGTTTCACATAAGGATACATACAGTTTTAATGATTCCACATTATATCAATTGAATTGTAAATTTTAACTAAATTAAGTGTAATCTACAACTAGTGCTTGTGTATTAAGTTTTAAATTCGTTAAAATATGTTTGGCTTTTATAACCAGCAATGCACTAGGCATGAGGATACAAATTCTGCAGCCTAAATCCATGTATACGTCCAATTTTCTGATGCAGTTGAGAAAATCAATGAATTTCATTGATTTTCTTTAAAATAACTATTAAGAACAGTTTCTAAACTTATGGTATGTTTCAGATTTCAAACATAATGCATGTAAAATAGATTTCTATTCATCATTGTTTGTTATATAGGTTTGTAGTCTTAAATTATCATTATCATCATAAGAGACACCCGAGCTCATAGCATATGCTTGCATCAACAGGCACAGGCAAAGTCTGGATAGTGTGAGTAGACAATAGTCTGCTTGCTGTCTTAGTGTGGCTAAGAATGTAAAGAATGGTGAAAGCATAATTTTGTTACATCTTTATCTACCGACACATTTAATGCTACAAAAGTTGTTTAAATGCAGGTGCAGGTACTTTGTGCAACATTATAAAACAAATTTGATAGTCACCTTACTAGGATATTGAAATGACTAAATATGAACATAATGCTCATGTTGTTTTCTTATTTTCAGTAAAACATATTGATTTTATACAAAGATTCTGGAACAATTTAGTGACTTGGAAGGAGTCTAATGAAATTTATAAAAATCAGCAAAATGTAACAGTTTTTAATTAATTATCAATAAAATTGCCTAAATATTAATGAAAACCACTTGTTTTAATCCCCTTCATTGCAAGTAAATCCAACATTTTCCAATAACCAACTCATAGCAGAACTCTTCAGACCATTTAGAATAAAATGATAATCATAGCATGTTTGCGCCTGGGGACAAATTGGATTATTGTAATTCAAAGACAATACTAAACATGGTTAAAACTGCAAACTTTGAATACATAGAAAATGCAATGTTATTTTATTTTGAGCAAATAGAGCAGATGGATACAAATTAAGTAACAAAAGAGATATATAGGTGGGAATAATGGATGTAAGTATGAGTAAGTTTATTGATGAGGCAATTAATATTCTCTGCCTACTGCAATGGGAAATAATGTACAGTAGAATTTATGCATGCACATTTTACAACTGAAATCTCATCTCAAGTGTAAAAGTAAAAGCTGCCTATGAATGGGCTTTATTAACTAGTAAAACACATTTTGTGGAGTTAACTTTATTTATTGAATAAACACTTCTTAACAACCGCTCAAAATCATAGTTCTGCACACAAACTCATCTGTACTTCACATTTTTACTCTATTAACATCACTTTTTCCTTATAGAATCACTACAGCTTGTTTATACACATTGCAGTCATAAGAATGCTCTTTAAGTATGGATGCATACTCAAATTCTCACTCAACAAGACTATTTCCATACATCAGAGCTTTACTAGCTTATGGGAATATAGGATATTGTTGAAATTGAAATGTAGTGAAGGTTGTTAAGTTAAATAATGCCCATCTGCAAATCGGAATCTGAGAATGGACTGGCGGGATGGACCTAAGATGTTATAGGCAATATGTGCCATAGGCTGCACAGCATTTCTTCAATTTTCTCATCAAACACTCATATAGCTGTGCTATATCTGCAAACAAAAGACAATACAAATCATTAAAAGATTGCTGCTCACTTTCTAGTTAAATAATAGTTATATAGAATAATAAAACTTAATTACTTACTTAATATTTTATGATTCCCCTATCATTGTAAGGAAGTTTAGTCGGACATTCCCTACAAACTAAACTTGTAATCTTAAAACATTTGATTTAAATGGAAAATTTGGAAACTTGTATTGAGAAATGAGAAATTAAATACTTGTGTTTGTTTACGTTGTTTGGTACAGTTTGGTTACAAAATGTCAATATTTGACGTAAAATTAGTGAAATATGACAGATTTAGCTACTATGTTGGTTCAAAAAGATCGAATAAAATAGAGAAAAAATATTCACAGACCAATGATGGCAACAATGCTCTATCGATTCGGTGACAGGGCTCTCAGATCTCATCCATCTGTCACATTGACGCTCATGCTCGCAAAAATGACATAGGTTGGCTAACTGAGATGTTTTCTGACATGGCTCTCACTTCTCAGATGACAACTCATGCTACCCGGGCAGCGTAGACAGAGAATTACTACTTTAATTATTACTTTAATTAGGTTGACCTTATTTTGATGGATAGTAAATATTTTTTGCTCTAATTTGATATAGTTTTCGGATGTGTGTGATCTATGCGCGGGACTCATCAGCCCCCGATGACGACGAGCATGCAGATCGTTTGGATACACGGTTCATAGGTTTACTTTTATATGTTTTGGACTTACTTTGACTAATAACCAATAAAAAAAACTACTATAATGATAATAATTATCAAATAATTGATTGGAAAATTTCGAAGATAAAGTTAAAAAAAAATTGTAAAATTACCCACAATACGGGGAAAACTATTTTGAGTAACAACACTATTTTGTATTACCCATCTCACTTGCCGACACGCTTCCCCTGGGTCTATTGTAATTCTCTGTCTACGCCGGGCAGGTATAACATAGCACTCAGCGTTCCGAAACGCCAATACGGTGCTCATAGTAATTCAACTTTATTTATCCGCGGGATAAAATATTATGAATGCAGTAAATTTCTTAGAATTTAAAATCTTACAAGCATCGATTAAGAATAGCACTAACATATTTCTGGCGGTAACCTATAACAATGGATGTCTAGGAGGCGATGCGGTTGGAGACCTATCGCCAATAATGTTTACATTACAATACAATCTTTTCTCCTTTAACTTCCAAAACTAGCTAAGAAATTTCTCGCGCGAATGCGTCACGTCACGTGACCGCCGCCAGCCAATCCGCATTCACTGATATTCTTCACGCCGTCAGCGCTGCATTGACAACTTTCCTAGCGGGATTCAGGAAGCTTGTAAAGTTCCTAAAATACAGAATTTTAAACTCGGAAACTCGTCAAAAATGATCCCCACTTACAATTTTCCTGAGGTGAGTTCGTTATTACAAGTTTCCTAAAACCTATCAGGTAAGATGTAAATTCGTTTGCTGTTTGACAGATTTCCGTCAACTTACAAGTTTCCTAGGAAACTTATAAGTTAACGAGTTTGACGATTTTCCTGCGACATATACATAAGAATACACTTACCCCATGACTATTCCCTTTAATTTATTTGTTTCAGACATTGGTCCATAAGATTTAACGAGTAACTAAAAAAGTTTGATAAAATTATCTTATACTAGTGGTCCGCCCCGGCTTCGCACGGTGGTAATAAGTATTTTTTTCGGCTGACCCCCACGATACTTAGCATGATATACAGCGTGTTAGTTTGACGGCGATTGTTACTTCAATATTAATTCGTATAGTAAAGTTTAATGCTTAATATCCACCATATGAAATAAACAAAAAGGTTAAAACCGCTTTAGCAGAAAAACTTACTTTCTCGATCAGATGGAAAACTGTGGTTATCTACACTAGCCTAGCGCACACACTCCTACCCGTGTAATGTCTCACCCACACACAGAGAACAGCGAGCGCGTCATGTGACCTTATTGTCTTGCGCACACTTGCTCGTGACCGTATGAACCGCACTATGACAGCAATGCAAATTTGAATTTCGTGGCCATGTTTACATTTGATTTTTCTTTGAACTTATCGCCGTGCCTGGTGAGGCTGTGGTCTTAGTCACCTCGTATTTCAATCCAGTATTAAATATGGGGTAGTGTGATTCAAACATTTTCAAGTAAATAAAAATGTATGAAGAATAAAAGAGCATGTATGAAAAGATTGATGGATGTAAACAAAGCTAGAGAGGTTTGCCAGGATCGTACGAAGTGGCGATCGATAGTCTCTGCCTACCCCAATTGGAACTAACGGCGCGGGGCGTGAGTATGTATGTAATGTATGTACTTCATGAGCGTAAGATAATAAAGTTAAAAACAAATAGAGACCCTCGAAACGATGCATTTACGTGGCATAAAATAAAGTGCGCAACGCAAGAGATACCTACTCATTCATTAACCGACATCGAAATTGGAGGAGTTCTTGGTGTTTACTAAACTCTCTCGGGGCTAAAGGGCTCTATACGGGTGTATCTGTACTCTATCACAGTTAACTAAAGAATATGAATAAAAATAACTCACCCCGTTTTGATTGGCAGTGGCAGATCCGGGCTATCACCTTTATTTGCGCAAAACGCAGAACATTTTGAGAATTAACATTATAAAACACCAAGACTGAACTTTGCTGGTTCGTGTACGCCATATTTACTCAACACAATCACAACACAAGATACTAAAACTGAACTCACACTCCGAAAATTAATGCGAAAGATCAAAGTGACATCCAATCATAAGCAACACAAACACAATGAGCTACAAAAAACGAAACAACTAACTTAGTACTAATACTGTTCCTTTGATGAAATGCCGACAAGCCCGCCCGACTTAATTGATACATGCAGATTTTGAATTTCGCGGCGATCGATGTTTACGAATTATGAATTTTTCTTTGAACATACTGCCGCATTCCAACGCAGTATTAACTATGGGGTAGTGTTATTCAAATTTATCACGTCAAATAATAACATGTAAAAAATAAGAAGATATTAGAAGCTAAGTTCGATTGATTACTTATATATAGATTGTTTTACTGTCATTACCACAATCATGCATTCAGAGTATCTGTTCTAAAGGAAAATTAACACTTTTTTTACAATGCTTCCCTTTGACTTATTGTAAGTTCTGAAAAACATAAATAAATCGTCATAAAAACTTGGAAATAATGAACTTTGATGACGACTACTCCACAAAATAAACAAAGAAAACGTATGATTATTTTGGGTTAGGTTTATGCCCAAACAACAAGCAAAGCGGTCCACACGAATAAAAAAATGACAGGTTTAATTCGATATTTCTCTGAGATATTTCTTTTGAAAGTGAAAAGGCTACCGATATTTAACCAATATACCATTCAGAGTGTTTTTGTAGTCTTTTTGCATACATGGAATGTAGCTTAATACATAAATAACGTGTAAGAAATAGTATTTTGTAAGACTTTTACGATTGCACATTTTAATAAAAACAACTATTAACTTTCGGATATTTCCCTTCCCGTGACCATGATAGCTGAAAAGTTTTTGAAACGTCGGGCTTTAAAAAAACATGTAATAACGCGCGATCCGAAAGTTAATTTATTTTGATTATAACGTGTAAGAAGTTGATGACGAATGTGGAAGTGGAACTGGCACTTTCACAAAAGAATCCTTTGCCTTTAATGCCATTTATAGAAAAGGAACTATGAAATGAAATAAAATTTAACCAAACACGTGTTGTGTGATGTTGTCCTGTTTCATTTCATACTCTATTTCTAGTATTTTAATAAAATAATATATTAACGTTTGGTCAAAGGTTTGAAGCTATTACAATTGTTAGCAACACTTGGATTAACTGCTATCAGAGAAATAAGGTAATCAATATGTTTTTCATAAATTGTTCATGTTCATAATATACATTAACACCACGTTTCGCAATGATTTCATGAAGAACTATTTTATGTAGCATGTCACATCTAGTACAATATTTAAAACATATGCTTACGTTTTTCACTTCTAATCCCTATCGTATTTTTCCTAATTGGATCTCCCATGTGAAAATAACCCCATCATGGTTTGACCGGTAAAGCTACAGTGCGATGTTAGATTTGTCTCTATGGGCTAATATTCGGTTGTGTATCTAAAGAATCTGATATTAGTAAATCTATAAAATAATCTTTTATCTAATTATAATATAGTCAACGGGAAAATTATAAATAACATGCAATACGTCATGAAACTTTATGTAGATGTTATACTGGCATTGTATGATTAATTTCATAAACTTTAATGCGACTGATCACATCCAGCATTTTTATGGAACCAAATTCTTTCTTAATGAGGTTAGTGTAATTGCAGTGAAAGACAGGCATTATTCAGACAGGTATGAAAATGCATTTTATGTTGAGTCTGGGCCTTTTCTACTTAAGGGTATAGTTATAGGAATTAATTTGAATAAATGTTTTTCTTTCTTCTTTCTTTCTAAAATGTATATACACTTCTCATGGATGCAAATCCCTAAAAAGGGTAGCTAGAGCTTCAGAATTAGAAATTCCTTTTGAAAGATTAGTGTGTAATTGATCACCAACCTCCTTACCCCACAATCATTTAAAAATTTATGCACCATTACACATCTTGGATACCACCCAACATATGAAATGGGTTAGTGCTAATCTATGAAAATGTTTAAAGTTATATTAAAAAAACTAAAATAAATCTTACTTAACTTTTATTGCCATGCTTATTGGCATGTGACAATAATTTGAATACTGGAATAAAATTAAGTGTTAAAATGAAACCAATGCTTGGAAGCACTCAACAAAAGCTTTGTTTTATATTCTATTTTTAATAAATTTACAAGTGGCAAAATTTAAAATAAATCCATGTGGGCAGCTTAACAACCTTTTATCTTAATATTAGTAAATATAGAGCAAGCATCTATTATGAATGAAAACTATTAAACAAATATAATTACACTATTTTAAAATCTCTTTACAAATGTAAATATAAATATTTTTTGTTCTAGGAAAATGACGGAATCAGTCCCAGCTGCACCTGAAAATGAAGGCCAGAGCAATGGCAATAGTGAGACTCAAGAAGAGGCAACAGATGTGGAGCTATCAATAATCAGACAAATGGAGTATTACTTTGGTAATTATTTTTTATTATTACTTTGGTAAGATAACTTTGCAAGTATTATAAATATATTCAACCCTGTTTCTGCAATACAAGTTAAACAAAAAAGGAGCGCCAATAACACAATATGGCAACAGATAGGCCCATGAAATATTTTTCATATTACTCTATTTATAAATTAATTCTTAAAAAAGGGTCTTATACCATTTATTTCTGTGCTGCACAAAAAAATACATTGGTAAAGTAAGACTCAGGATTGTAACTCCTGTCCTGTATTAAAAGTACTGGTTCCACTCTCTGCTAGCAAGGTAAACAACCTTGTATGTGCATTATATATGGAGCTAATAATAATTATTTTATTTTATGATTATATTGCTTAAACTTTCATTCTACCCAGTCTCAGAATGTGTGCAACACAAATTTCAAAGTTTTGCAGGGTATGCTAAGCTATTGAGTCTTAGCCAGCAATGATAATATTAATTAAAGATTATGATCTTTGTCTATTTTTCTAACAATATTGGATTCCAGTAAAAAATACAATGAAAATTTTCCTTTTTTCTCCAAATGTTAACATTCTTATTTTTCACATGTGCAGGTGACGCCAATTTGCCTAGAGATAAATTCCTCCGAGAGCAAATGAAGTTAGATGAAGGATGGGTGCCTTTGGATGTGATGACAAGATTCAACCGCTTGGCCAAATGGAGCACTGATATAGAAGTCATTGCTAAAGCACTGAATAAGGCTACCTCAGGACTACTAGAGGTAAACTTAACCATTTTTATGTTATGGGGAGGGGTCCAGGCACATTTCACTTTCCTTATATTATACTTAGCTTTTATTCATTGCTCATTAGTTTATAACATAACATAAACATTCACACCAAATATCCCCGAAGGGGTTGGCACTTCTGAACATCACATGACTTTGTCACCTGGGGTTCTGAGTACCCATGTTTTGCATGAACAGTGTACTAATGTTATAGGGGCGTGATATGTTTTGTACGAATACACTGTCACATAACTAAGTACAACTCAGCCATGTGGGTTTCCGCACGATGTTTTCCCTCACTGTTAACAACCATGATAAATTACCCACAAATGTCTTTAGGGGCCGTTCAAGTATTACGTAAGCACTATGGTGGGGTGGGGGGTCTTTGTATTGCTTATTTTGGATGACATGGGGGGTAGGGGAGTCTAGATGATGATTACGTCATCGGTAGTTATTTTACAGCTAAAGTCGAATATGCAAAACGTGTGGTCTTTATCATGCATTCGTCAAGTTACTAAATCGTCACATTGAGAAAATTCATAAAAAAGTAAACACGTTTGTTAAGGGTGAGGGAAAACATCATAAGGATACCCACATGGCTAAGTTGTGAGTGACAGTATATTCATACAAAACGGCAATAGGCCTGCCCCCTGTTCAGGGATATACGGCGTGAACGTTTGAGATAGGTTGAGTTGAGAACGACCATAACGTAAACGTACGTACGAACGGATGAAAGTGAGCATACTTGCAACACTGAGCGGCAGTCCCAGCAGTCCAATGTCATCGAAAACTTATAATTATGGATTTGAATTTAATATGTGTACCAAAAATTTAAAATAAGTTCGTAAGATTATAATATTCTTGTCCCTTACTCAATATAGAGTAAAAAATCTTGTATCAGTTTCTTGTGTCAAATCTAATCTTTATCCTAAATCGTTTTTCTTATTTTTAAAATTATAATAAAACATTATAATATAAACGAAAATGTTTACGTAAGCATAGGGGGAGGGGGTAAGAGCTTTGCTTACTTTTGATGACAAGGGGGATGGGGGGGTAAATCATTGTAATAAATCTGCTTACGTAATATTTGAATGGCCCCTTAGAAAAGAAAAATTGGTGTAGGCCTGGCATGGGATTTGAACACTAGTCGCTTGCATCTACCCATCTAGCTATTATGTCGTCAGTCATTAGTTTATCTGTCAGTTTGAATTGGAACCCTTTGTCTTTTTACACAAACATGATACATGTCTTTAAATAAAGCCCCAACTACTAAAAAATATTCATTCATGGAATTTATTTAAGCAGTTTTAGAGTACCTAGAATCACTTTGGAATGGTCCTTCTAAATAATTTAACCAATTAAATTTTTAGTTTTAAATGAATAGCCACATATGTGAATGGGCATCTTGGCACTTGAATTATTGTTATATTTAGAATACTTGTCTTTCTTCTGAAGGCAATATATTATTTTACGTGATAAAAAGTATCCTATGTCAGATTGCTGGTTCTAAGCTAACTCACCAACAAATTTTTAGCCAAATATTGTAACTTAGTTAAAGTTGAACTTTCTTAGTGTGCTGGGATGGCTAGAGTAAGAGTATTTTCCCTTGTCACGCAAAATAGGTGCTTAGAAAACGTCGACTTGCGAAAAACATACCTGTTCACAAATACAATGTAACTTTAACTTTCTTTTGCATATGTTAGATTAGTCACCTTCCTTTGCACATCTGTTAATTATCCAGTTTATTTATCAGAAAGTTTTCACAGCAGTTGCTAGACCTTACTAATATTTAAATAGTAGAAAAAATTATGTAAGACTTTACCACATTTACAACAGACAAATTCCCAGGTAAAAAATACAATATGTTAAACAAAAGTATGTATGTTAGGTTTCAGAAGACAACAAGAAAGTACGTCGTAATCCCGAGATGCCCGTACCAGAGATGAATGAGGAGACACGTCTGGAACGGCTTAGTAGAACTGTCTACGCCAAAGGATTTCCCAAGGATGCAGCTCTTGATGATTTGCTTAAATTCTTCAAAGAACAGGTATGTTTTGTTACATAAATAAATAAATCATCAGCCAGTAGATTTTCACTGCTGAACATTTACTGTACAACGCTTATTGAGATCTAAACTGCCCACTGTCTACCTGATGTTATATCTGAACCAGC
The DNA here is from genome assembly GCA_963576735.1 of Bedellia somnulentella. Lineage (NCBI taxonomy): Eukaryota > Metazoa > Arthropoda > Insecta > Lepidoptera > Bedelliidae > Bedellia > Bedellia somnulentella. The sequence goes on along the minus strand of OY755175.1, from coordinate 18,173,175 downwards.
TGAATTAATTCAACTTTTTTTTAAATCATCAATCTTCTACCTACCCATGCACAGACTGGTAAATTGTTGCGTATAGAAATAGTCACAACTTTCTCCTCACAATTAATTAAACGCAAAAATCTCAAGGGCTTTTAAGTTATTGCTGGGTCATACAATCTATTTGCCACTAACTTAAAATCGTTTTATAGGTAGGTTGGTATAAGAATAAACAAATGCCATAAGAAGCATATACCCTCTTAATATTCCTCTATATACTCTAAGGCTACATACATACTAAATGTCTTTCCATACCCAGTAATCGAGTTAGGTATCCGTTAGGATAAGTATTTATTTTTAAATGTAGGTTTCTTTTTAAAATAAATAAAGTAGCGAAAGAGATATATAGAGCCAATGTGGATGGGATTGTTAGTAGAGGATGGTCTGGTAAAACGTTTCATGACCAGATGGAAAACATTCTTATAAAGGCGGGGGTCCGAAGTGAGAAGAATAAGGAGCATGTATGAGAAGAATAATGAATGTAAGGGAAGCAAGAGAGGTTTGTCAAGATCGTACTAAGTGGCGATCGATAGTCTCTGCCTACCCCAATGGGAATAATGGGTGTGAGTATAAGTAAGTAAGTTTCTTTTTTTATTTATGTACATACCTTTATATTTGCAGGGAGAAGTTGAAAATGTAATAATGAGGCGATACGTCGACAGAGCCACCAAAAATAAGCCATTCAAAGGATCTGTTTTTGCTACATTCAAAGAAAAAGAGCAAGTAAGTTATCAATATTTATTTTTGAAGACATCTTTTTTTAACCTTTCACGTCCCGCCGGCTCCCAGAGTAGCCAGAAGTAAAAGTACCGTCAAACCCCGATGGCTCCCCGTGGAGCCGCCGATGGCCAGCTTACCGTGTTCGAATTAACCCCTTATTTCTTTTATTTTAAGAGTTTGTCTACACCAATTTGTCTTTTCTAAAGTCATATGTGTGGTTAATTTATCATGGTTGCTAACGGTGAGGGAAAACATCGTGAGTAAACCCACATGGCTGAGTTGTACTTAGTCATGTGACAGTGTATTCGTACAAAACGGCGATAGGCCTGCCCCCTATCACGTGAGTACACTGTCTAAGCAAAACGTGGGTACCTTCTCTGGAAACTAGATGGCGCTTGCCATGTGAGTTCAGGAGTATTGGTACCTCTGCCAACTCCTTCGGGGATAAACGGCGTGAACGTTTACGTTAAATTACGTTTTTATTGATATCAACGGCTTGTGTATGAAGTGAGCTTTTAACTTGTCCTTCGCTAGTGCTAGGGAAGTCACGGGTAAAGTATGTTTTGCGCTAAGTGTTAATTAGTTAGCTTTCGTTCATAACACTTATCAATTTAGTTTTTTTAATTCAATAAAATTCAAGTAATTTGTTTTTATCAGGCAGAAAAATTCATGGCCAACACAGGACTTAAGTATGGAGAGACAGAACTCATCCGTCTGTGGCAAGATGAGTACCTCAAGAAGAAGCAAGAAGAATATTTAGAAAGGAAAGAAAAGAAGGAAAAGGGAAAAAAAGACAAAGATGAGGTATGCACATTATATAAAATTAAATAGAGAAATTTAAATCCAGATCCATTAATACAAAAATTATGGTTAATTTTTACATACAGTTAATTTTTCATAATTATGCATAATTGCTATAGATCTGGTTATTTTACTATTTTTATGTGGTATCTTCTTATCTAAACATAAAAAAAAAGTCTAGAATAATCAATTGAATAAATAATTTTCCTATTTTACAAAAAACACAGAAACATATGGGGTAATTTAACAGCTATAAATATATAAACAGCTATTCTTAACTGACACGGTCTCATGTTTTTTAGAATTCGAAAGAAGAAGTGAAGGATGATTTCAAGTTGCCAACCGGGACTGTCCTCAAGTTCACTGGCACTCATAATAAGGCTTCCCGAGAAGATATAAAAGAGGCCCTCACTACTTATGGTATGTTTTCTTTTAGAAATTTTTTTAAAACTAATTCAACTAATAAGTTAAAACTAGGGCATTTTGCTAGCCATCTTCCATGCTACCTTTGGATGTTGTGAATCAAATCATGATGATTTATTCTCATCCATTCATCCTAACCATAGCCATAACTTCAATCTTTGCCGTGTAGTAGTACCCACAGGTGTTACAAGATTTTTTGGGCGATGCGGTTGAAGACCAATCACCAACAATACTTTATTTCTACCATCTTGTCCTATCAAAAGTTAAAACTAGGGCATTTTGCTAGGCATCTTCCATGCTACCTTTGATTGGATGTTGTGAAGCAAATTATCTTTTTAGATTTATGATGTTGGTCAATCGATAGTTTTAAACCTTACAAATGTATTATTTTAACTGCTTTACGATTTTTGCACAACAGTTACAGGTTGAAGGACTCCCAATAAAATAATCACTAAATTAATTTTTCATTTAACCTGTACATGTGGGTGTGATTTGTGTTTAAAACAGGATTTAAAAGATAAATATTTTATTTCTCATAATCAATAGAAATATAAAGCGTGCTCGGCTTAGAACCATACCACAAGGTTCCTAGAACATCCGTTCCAAGAATATCCATTCCCATAACATCCGTTTCTTAAAAGGTATTTTTCTCAAAACAGATGTTTCCCACCATATCCGGTCCCATTATAGTTTTTCAAATTGGCCTAGACCTCGCTTTTATAACATACCCTTTTTATATTATAAATCGTTAAAGGACATCAAACTAAACAATTTTGCCTAAGGAATGCTTATCTAAAATAATGTAATTTTCAAAATAATTAAAAAGTGTCGTACCTAGATCAAACTGAGAAAGTATAGCAAGGTTCTTAGCTAAAAAAAAAATTTGAAGATTACAATATTTTAGATAAACATTCCATAGGCGAAGTTGTTTAGTTTGATGTCTTTTATCAATATAAAACATGAAAAGAGTACGTTTTAAAAACGAGGTCTAGGCCAATTACACTTTTTCCGAAATAAAGTTTCCAAAAAGACACGGTTTTTGTACTATTTATCAATGCATTCCTTTTTATTATGTTTATATTCCCTTTCTATAGTAAGTATGAGAAGTTTTTAGGCTTTCGATAACTGACCTGTATAAGAATAAGTTCTAAATTGGCGCTAGGTAATGTCATATTTAGGCATTTGTAACCCACCGATAATGCAAGCTGGCTGCCGCGGACGAATGTGTTGCGTATGCTATTTTCTATGAAATTATTTTAGCTAAGAATCAAAAAGCACTTTTTGTAAGCCATGTGTTCCTAGTACTTTCTTGGGGTAGAAAATTGGACCGTACATAGAGCTCCAGAAAAAAAATTAGGACTACCACCACATAGCCATGCTTAGTGTAAGTGTAAATTAATAAGTCTATAATAAAAGTTCGATAAGTTGCTTAACCGCTCGTACGCCGCGCGCAAAAAAAGTCTATGACTATTGTCTCTGCTTCCTTATTTCATTGTCTCTCTCTTGCCGCAGTAATTTATACCTTAAAACGCTTTTTTACTGTGAAAACCAAGAAAAAAAGCTTACAGGTAGTGTAGACGTAGATCTATGTCGCGGCACACGAAGGAGATTTTATTCTTGACGCAGATCTACGCTCCGACGTTCGAGCGGTTAAATACTTTTTCTAAGTTTCTTATCTCTGGATGCAAACGACGCACACTTGACCATTATCACAAAATCAACCATTTTTTGCAATGATGAAAATTTTACAACTATTTTGCATCAAAAGAAACTAAACAATATGGTCAGGTCAAAAGCGTTATAGTGACAATAAACACAAAACTAAGGTTTGGGAAAACTGATATTTTAAGAAAAGCTTTTAATTAGGAAACGGATTATCAAGTAAAAGTATATTATAAGAAACGGATGTTATGGGAAACATTTGTTTTGATTCGGGTGTTCTGGAACGGATATTTTAGGAAAAAGGTGGTATGGTCCGAAAGGGCGTGATCCAATGAGTTTCCCTTGAATGTGTCTCCCGTCTTGCATTCCCCAATACAATATTCCCATCTGTTGGTTTCCAGGTGAAGAAATAGCCTTCATAGACTTCAAACAAGGAGATTCTGAAGGTTGGGTGCGATACACCAAAGAAGGCGCTGCCAAAGAAGTCATCAGCAAGGTTGAGGGCAAAATTAAAGTTGGTGAATCCGAAGTAGAATTCACTTTACTAGAAGGTGATGATGAAAAGGCCTACCTCGATAAAACTATTGAGGAAATGAGCAAAAGACGAAAAAATATGAAGAATAATAGATTTAAAGGAAACAAGAATCGGGGTAGACAACAGTATGGAAGAAAACGAAGGCAAGATAATAGTGATGGTGCGCCACCTAGTAAAGTTAAGGCATAATATAGTGTTTTAGTTGATTACATAAGTATTTTAATAAGAACGAATGTTTTGTTATAAGAAGAAATCTTATTACACCAATTAAGATTAATTGTGCTCTTTTATTTATTTAGGATTGTTCCCTTTGTGTAGTCAAAATGTTTTCTCAATTACCTCGCGGTATTTTAATTTGACGATGCAATAGGATATTGTCATAGCCATTAATTAAATTGCTACATAATACATAAAAGTAAATGGCGTCGCATTATTTTATTCGTTAGTCTATATAAGTACAACCTTGGTACCAACCTCAGTGGCGAGAGCACTGTGTCCTTACAGAATTTATTATTACAGCAATGACTTTCGAAGTCATATGTGTAATTCATTTATCAATATTTAGCATCCACGGTACGGCGATCTCTCAAATTATGACGCCCTGATTTCCTGCGTATTATAGACATCAGAGTTCACTCACTGACAAAAAAACAGAAGGAGGAGGTTAAACCACCCTAAATTAAAACCTCACCGGCATAGCCCTCCTAAAAGTTGGAAGAGCATCGCTTTAAGATCTAGGCCTCTCCCGCCATTCCTTAAGTAGGAGTCCTTTTCTTTTCTATCCGATTTAGTTTAGGCACATACACCTTTGCCCGGCACACATAAATCATGGTGATGGTGAAGCCGCACCAGACCCATAGCGAGCATCGTAAAAGAACGAATATTTTTTCACGCTTGCTGCCGACTCCGCAATTCGTAATCTTCCACGCAAAATAGGAATTAAAATCGATTTTTAATGTTTTCCATACATATACTCACGGCTATAATTCCCTAGAAGGGGTAGCCAGAGCCAAGGAATCAAAAATTCCTCAGCCATTTTTGGAAGCTGAGTGCGGAAAAGGCGGTATAATAAAGCTTTTTGGCGATGGGTCTCCAACCGCATCGCCCAAAAATCCAATAAAAAGCCCCAATACCCTTACTCGCCTCTTACGACACCCGTGGGTAGAAAGGGGTAGCGATATTCTAAGCCGGCACTACACGGCAAATGTTTTCCGGTATAGACAAATAAAAGCCTATATTCTTCTTACACAAACATTATATGTATACACACTGGTCCATTTACATATTTCTTATAGGGGAGACTGAAACTAGAAGACATACAAATTTGATTTCAGGAACTATGTAATCAATCTGGGTTAAAATCAGCACGCTTATCAAGTGGAGAGTCGTGGGTTCAAATCCCGAGTCAGGGCCTAAACAATGTGTCCTCTATAGTCATATATGGTGAATTTATCATAGTTGTTAACGGTGAGCGAAAACATTGTAAGGAAACGCACATGGCCAAGTTTTACTTAGTCATGTGACAGTATATTCCTACAAAACGGCGACAGGCTGGCCTTCTGTCTATCACGTGAGTACATTTTCTTAGCAAAATGTGCGTACTATGAACACTGATGTTTAAAAATATTAGAACCTCGCCACCCACGCTCGGGGATATACGATGAAAGTTTGAGAACTAGGGAGTCTGCCTCGCCAGGGCGGCCTTCAGCCGCCCGGCAAAACAAACGTCAAGGTGACGCCGCATAGGCCGCAGGGCCAGCAGCACCGAACCGGAGAGGTTTTAGTCGGTAAAAGTCCGACATACCCCCGTCGCTCTCTCGAGTGGCGGGGGATCCTATGAGGATTTCCTCTACGGTAACAAAAAAAAAAAAAGAACTAGGGAATTAGAAATTCCTCAGCCACTTTTAGAAGTTGCGTGGGGAAAATATGGTGAAATTAAAGGTGTTAGTAATGGGTCTCCAACCGCATCGCCCAAAAATCTTTTAAAAGCCCTAATACCGTAAGTCGCCTCTTACGTACACCCTCCGGAAGAAATGGGGTAGTGCTATCGAATCCAACAATGAAGCCAATAGGGTAAGAAAAATACTATCGACAAACGACAGGAATATTCTGGGCACACTCAAAAGAAGAGACGATACCTACACAAGATCGGACCAGGAAACATGCACAGAACTCCTGGAAACACACTTTCCTAACTGCAACATAGCAAACGAAACCAAATGGGAAAAACCTATAACAAACCCCACGCAAACTGACTGGACACTAGCCAACAAGATGACCACTAAAGACCGCATTAAATGGGCCATAAACACCTTCGAACCATACAAATCCCCTGGCTTAGATGGTATAATACCTGCCTTCATGCAACGGGCTGAGAACAGCGTCATCCCATGGCTTCAGGACATCTTTGCGGCATGTCTAGCCCACCAATACATTCCCATACAATGGAGAGAAGTAAGGGCCACATTTATACCTAAACCAGGGAAAACAGACTATACCCAAGCCAAATCCTTCAGACCCATAAGTCTGTCATCCTTTATGCTGAAGACACTAGAACGACTATGTGACCGACATATTAGAGACGGCCCACTCAAAGCCAAGCCACTTCATAAATACCAACACGCATATACCACAGGCAAATCGACAGAAACAGCACTACACGACGTAGTAGCAAAGATCGAAATAGCCATGAGCCAGAAAATGATGACACTAGCTGTGCTAATAGACATCGAAGGAGCCTTCGACAAAACTGCATTCCAAAGCATAAAAAATGCACTAGAAAGATATAATATCGATCCTACTCTGAGTGGCTGGATTGGAAATATGCTAGGACAAAGAGCCGTTCAAGTCGCTCTTAACGAAGCCACCAGAGCAAGAGTCATGAGAGGATACCCCCAAGGAGAAGTACTATCCCCACTCTTGTGGAATATGGTGGTAGACGAACTTATACGTCGACTGAACAACAAAGGATACTATGCAATAGGATATGCAGACGACATAGCTATCCTTATAGACGGTCCAAACGAGAAAATAATATCAAATCAGATGAGCCAAGCACTGAAAATCGTAGAAACTTGGTGCAAAGAACAACAATTAAGTGTAAACGCCAACAAAACGGACATGATCCTATTCACAAGAAAAACCAAAATAAATTTCAACAACCCGCCAACACTCTTCGGGACAACACTCAAACTATCGAACGAAGTAAAATACCTAGGAATCACCCTAGATAGCAAACTCAACTGGAGTAAACACGTGGATAGAACGATAACTAAAGCCACCATTGCATTATGGCAATGTAAAAAGATACTAGGGAAAAACTGGGGACTTCATCCCCGCATCACACACTGGCTATACACCACAATTATAAGACCAATTATCTCCTACGGAGCACTAGTATGGTGGCCCAGAACCGTACAAAGCACCTGCCAAAAAACCCTGGAAAAAATGCAACGGGCAGCCTGCATAGCCATAACAGGAGCCATGAAGACAACACCTACTGCAGCCCTCCAAGCAATGTTAAACCTTCCACCGCTACATCTATACATTCAACAAGAGGCAGCAATAACAGCCATACGACTTGAAACAAACAAAATGCTACGCAAAGACTGCAGAATAAAGCACACATCAATAAAAACAGAATCCTACCAATATCAACCTATGATAGAAGGACCATGCGACAAAATAAAGAAGAGATACATCTTTAATAAACAATACGAAGTTCTACTACATGAAGAACAAAAAGACTACTCCAAATCCAATGAATTACGGATATATACAGATGGATCAAAGACAAAAGAGGGAACAGGGGCAGGAGCCTTCTCACATGACCTCAACATCAAAACATACAAAACACTAGGCCAATACAACACATTATATAAAGCAGAATGCATCGGAATACTGCTAGCCGCCACAGCCATACTGGAAAGAAAGGTAAACACCACAAACATCAAGATACTCTCAGACAGCAAAGCGGTGCTGCAAGCACTGAAGAGCATCGAACATTAGAGGAAGTCACTGAAACAAATGAAGTCACACTACAATGGATAAAAGGACACAGCAATTCGCTAGGAAACGATGCAGCTGATGAGCTAGCTCGTAGAGGATCTCACAACAAAATAGAAGGACCAGAACCAATTCTACCAATTCCCTTCAACCAATACCGCACCTGGTTGAGGCAACGCACACAAGAACAACACAACTCTCTCTGGCGTGAAATAACTGAATGCCGCCAGTCAAAAGAAGCGATGCCGGATATAGATAAAAGACTAACAAGACGACTACTTCAACTAAACAGGAGAAGCCTAAGAATGATAACAGGAATCATCACTGGTCACTGCTCATTGAATAAGCACTTTCACAACATCGGTATAACAGATAGTCCTCTGTGCAGAGCATGCATGGAGGCCGAGGAGACAGTAAATCATGTCATGTTTGAGTGCCAGGCTCTAAACAGCCCGTACTCAAAAGATAGGACAAGAACAGGTAGTACAAAAACCTTTTTAAAAGACTTAGGACAACTCGAAAGATTTTCGACAGAGTTAGGGTGGATTGAGTGAGACGGCCAGGGCCCACGTAAAAAAGTTCCATTAGGGAGCTATGTGCGGAAACCAAACTACTAATCTATCTATCTATCTATGGGGTAGTGCTATTCTAACAATACACAGCTGGTTTTTAATATATTATTGCAAATATAAAGAAATTATCTTTCATCCTAGACTTCCCAATACTGACCCATTTTAATGTGCCACCTTTATAGCAGTATATATATATACAGGCTGTCCCAAGAAATAGTGTCAAGCGGAAGTCCAAGGACAGAATACCCCTAGGGGTACCCGAATTACCCCCATGTATGTTCTGCGACTTTTTGTAGTTTTAGAGATATGTTTTTTTTTTTGTATTTTTTTGTTAAACCTTGGCTTACTTGACATTATTGGTCACAGAGACATCAACTCTTTCTACCAACGAAACTCAGATGCGACTAAAGGTGTAAGGATTTTAAAGTGGTTTTTGGGCGATACGGTTGGAGACCCATCACCAACATTACTTTATTTCCACATATACTTACGGCCATAAATCCCAAAAAAGCCTCTTACAACACCTGTGGGTAGAAAGGGGTAGTGGCATTTATATAACTTATGGTTTTATAATTTTCAATTCATATTTTTTTTGTTTTAATAGATTAGGTTAATAGTTTTAGTTTATCAGAGAGCTCATTCAAATAACTTGAAGTAAAATAAACAATGTCACATTATTGTATAACATTTATTTACTATTTTTATTCATCTTCACTTGTATGTTTTAAGGATTAACATTGTCCTTTAATCTACTCTTCAAAGATGTCATTTTACTGGCTATATCCTTTTGTAAATCCTTATCTTCAATATTCTTTACAATTTCCTCATAGTCTACACCAATTTTTTCAAAGTTATTTTGAAACTTTTCAGATGTGCATGTTCTTAGATATTTAATCATTAGTGAACATAAGACTGATTTCATTTTATTTAAGTAGTTTTCTTTCTCCATACTCTTCTGTTCATCTCCCCATTCTTCAGTTTGGTTACACTTATCCAGTGCTTTCCATAACTCATAACTGATATCAAAAGTTTTCTCCATATCACAAGATTCGCTGAGTTTTAAATCTTCTTCAACTGTTTTAATTGATTCCACAATATCTAGCAAGTCTGATTCAATAATACTCTCATCTATGATTCTTTTACAGTTGTAATTAAGAATTAATTCAATTACATTTACAATTTTTTCTCTAACAGCACTAAAAGTTTGTAGGGAATTTTCAAAACCAATTAAATTTAGAATTATTTGCAAAGTTATTACTAAATTTCTATCATAGATATCTTTTTCTATTTCATCAGAAACTGATAGTTCTAATATAGCTGAGTGTAAAGCTTCCATGCTCTGTGTTCTCACAAATAATTCTAAAAACTTGGCTCTTGTAATTTCTATATTACAAATAGAACATATTGTGTTTAGATTTTCTAGTGCTGTGCTTAAAAGATCTTTGTTTGTTGAGTTATTCAACATGAATAACAAGGCTTCACTGTAGTCAACAGATTCAAAATACTCCATCCATTTGGGTATATGATCTTCTTCAGCCAAAAATAAACATGAGTTCACCACTCTTAGGACTTGTATTAATATTAAACTATCTTCTGAGGTAATGGAGTCAAGAATGGATGTTAAAAACTCAGTCATATTAAATAATTCCATTACGACTGACCTCTGACAACACATGTTGGCAATGATACCGATAATTATTTCAATAATCCGTGAAGATTCAATAACAGGCAACGCAAAACTAAAAATATTTAAAATCTTATGTTTTGAAAGGAAATCAACCACATCAGGCTCAGCTGTCATATCCCAAAGTATGCATAGGTGTTCCTCAAAATCCTTGTCTTTAATCTCATCTTTTAACGAGTCAAGATTCGCGAATTTGATTAGAATTTTTAAAACGAAACGTTCACTATATGCTGTGTTTCCTATGACATCTCCTGAAATCGGTTCTGGGACATTTTCATCCAGATTTTCTTCAACTGCCTTCATCTTCATCGTCACTAGAACTTGGTTTTAACAGAATACAATAACGTGAAACGTATGTTTCAAAGAAACTATTCGAAAATGATTTTTTTCCTTAGTTTCAGTTCCCTTTTATTTCATTTAATTTCTAAACTACTTTGCGAGCAAATAAACATAAACCACAGATTACAATTAGATGACATTAGAGGTGTGTAGGTCCGGATGGAGTGGTATCCCCGGAGTGGTATCAGTATCACTACATTTAACGGATGGATGTACATCCAATGGCAATCGGTTACCATTCCATCGGAATGGTATGGATTGGCGGGATTGGCATTGCGGACAACGGTGCGGCATCGCGATTTATGCAGGGATTGGTTGATTACATGCTTGCAAGCATGTGTGCGAAGAAACAAATGAAAGAGATAGAAATAGTGCTTAGATCGGTGACAAGCGATTGTGTTATTTATTACATTGTAGTAAAGTTGATTTTGGTTCTCTTATTGTTGACGTCAGGAATTGTTGATATATTTTTCTTTTGAAATATTCTAATTTTAAATAAAATAAATGGTCTTACAATTTCTTTATTCAAATCAAAAGAATCAAATTTCGTTCTTTCGATAATTGTTTGTTAAAGGCAAAAAGAAACTAATTGTTTTGTAGTCAGCGTGGCTTCTTAATAAAAATCATACTAATATTGATCATTGAATGAACTCTCCAATGGAGACTGATACATATATGGTTCTGCTTCCTGCGTGTCATATACTGAGGTGAGGACTGTACTCTCAACCCAGTACCAGATCCCTTCCAGTTCCACCATTCCTGCATAGGTAAACATTTTTTACCGTTAACAGGACCCCGGACCCATTCCAGTGCAAAAGACTGGGGTCCTGGATGTACATCATTTGAGTCGGACATGCATCCGGATCTGCGTCTTGAAATAAACCGGACCTACACATCTCTAGATGACATAAACACAAACAGATTATTTGACTTGTTCTTTTTTGTCTTCGTTTATTATTGGAGAGGCTAAAATATAAATCATGCAGCCTAATCTTCGGTAGACTTATTTGGAAAGGTTTCTTTTTCAAAAGGATTCAAAAGGATTGGTTGCTGTTGGTCCTGTGGCCTATAAGGCTTCACCGTGACTTTATGTGGGCCGGGCAGCTGAGGGCCGCCCTGGCGGTGGTGGGGCAATGGTAATTAATCTAAATAGAACAGAGAGGAGTCCTAACAAGGGGACCAAGTGGTTTATGTCATACAGTAGGCAAAGGAAGTTCTAATTTTGGGTTCTTTGACTTCACCGGTGAGGTCGGTCGGTGTCTGGAGTGGTATTTTCTTTGTCCACTAGCGTGAGTGGCTTAAGCTCGCGGCGGGTAATTGTGTTGTCGGGATCCGAGAGAACGCTACGAGGGCGCCTCGCTTGAGTCTTGACGTTCTGCTGAAATTGTGTAGTCCAACGAATCAGCGAACCTCTTAGTAGTGGGTTGGAGTGATCAAGGATCCTATCAAAGTATCAACGTGAGATTTATTTCAAGTGATCTTTGATTGTAGGGAGTTCTAAGTCTCTGTGGAAATTGTAGTTTTTCTCTTTGAAAAGCTGCGTTAACATACATCCAAGTAGACATCCAATACATTCTACATGGGCTACTTTGTTGGTAACATAACTACCGTTGTAAAATAAACCAAATGAATGACCGAGGTAAGTATACATGATTATAACAAATAAGTAACATTTATATCATAATTAGAATTTGTTTCGTTAGAAAAAAAAGCTATCTTTTATTTTGTTTTACTTAAAGTTATTAAATTTATTTTAATTTATATTTCGATTTATGTTTGTAAAACTAGCGCCTTAAAGTTGTTAATCAGTCACGGACGTGAGGGAGCGGGGTCTTCTGATACAGGTACTATTACTTAACCTTTCAAGCCCCGCAGTCGCAATTGAGCCAATTGAGCTATATTATCAAGTGGCTAATAGTCCGAAATTCTTCTTTCCTTTGTTTTTAAGTATTGTATTTATCCCTACCTCCGATTTGTTTGCAAATTTGGAAGGCCACTTGTCTACCTTTACATATAGAATGCAAATGTTAAGAACGCCTAACTATCACATAATTAGAATTTACATTCTATCTGCAAAGGAAAACAAGTGACCTTCCAAATTTGTAAAAAAAAAAACTAAGCCACGTGGAAATAATTTTGGTGGGATAATGTTTACTCACATATAATAAGTTACTCTTTGGTTTCCGTCCCTTTCTCGGTTATTGAGAGGGGGCTCTTTAAACTTAACTGAAGAGGGATTATATTAAATACATAAGGATGTAATGTTCCGAAGTTGTAGTTGCTCTGCCGCCCTACAAGGATGGTTAGGGAGATTTCCTTAAGTTGTGAAACTCTCATTTAATATCTTTACCTGTGGCCTGTACGGCTTACAGGCTAGGAAACACATGTAATTTTTATATACATACACCTCAACATGAATCACATAACTTAAGGGCGTCCCTTACACTAAGGAAATGTTTAAGCATTAATAAAACAACATAATTTCTTGGGATTATATATTATATAGACATGATAAAGCAACATTTACATTACCATAGACACTTACAGTCCGCCCGCTAGAGGGCGCTGCTTTACGAATGTAACAGTATGCCTTAACAATCAACAAGCTTTCACTCACTTCCAACACTGTCATTTAACATGATATGCTCGTAAATATATACACCACAAATACTGAAACGTAGTACAGAGATTAATAACAAATTAAATTATTACATTTAGCTGTACTTAGCAACTATCTAAACACGAGCCTACATCTCCCGAACAGGGAATATAAAACGGACAAAACTCCATATGTATCTATGTTTTAAACATCAATTCGTATATATTTATTAGAATTAACGTCAATTAGAGATAAAACTCGAACAGAATAGACTAGACTGTACACTAATTAACGACAACTAATTGCATACAAATTCTCTCACGCTTATAGTGACACGTTGCGCGTGCGCAGATTTATTTAATATTGACATTTCTATCAACGCTATTGCAATTAAATAAGAGAAAAGCCACCTTCTCTTTTTAACAAACAAATATCAAGTCGAATTTAGATTAAAACCTTAAATCTGAAATCAGATACCATAACCAGGCTTCAATAATAATCCCAAACGTATGAAGCACGACGCATGAAGATTTTTTATATATCTTTTTCTATCATAATCAAACTTAGGATTAAGAGAAGGACTGAAATACAAGTAACGTACAATCACGTATAAACATATACGCTTGTCAAATGATTTAAGACATAATAATTGGACATAGTGTCTCGGTCAATCGATATCACAGACTACAATAGTGCCAACATAACAAAATGGCATACGTCACACGCGCAACTTCGCAAACTCACTTTTAAAATAATACATTCCGTCTTAAGAAATAAGTTACATAAATAAATTTTGCATTTTTATTCAAAACAAGTCTTGGGCATCCAATATACATAATAATTATTTAGTAGTACCAAAAGAAACGCCAAGATTTCACAGATTATCAATATTTGAAAGATGATATGACAGTTCTCCCTATTTGTACTGCAGGGAAATGAGATATCTTTGCGGCCTATTTTAACAACGCTATAACAAAAGAAAAGGAATCCATATCGTTATTTGTTCAATGATTTTCAATAAATATTACACTATAGTTACAAGCAATGTTTTAACTTAACGAACCAAATTCAAATTGAAGTTAAACTTAGAGATCCGAATGTTATAACTTACACATATTAATATCTCAAAAAAAACTATACAAAATCTGTAAACAAATAATAGTCTACATCCAAGTAAATATTTGACAGAAAATATGCAATACAAAACTATTATAACTATATAAATATTACAATTAAAATCGCTCTGAATGGTTTGTTCGATAATGGTCGGAATTTGGCACGTCACCAATTTAATACTATGCGACATACTGAACTAATTCAAATGGCAGTGACCACCTGAATAAAAAAATAGATAGTATAAGAAATACATCCCTAGAGTTTCTTTGGTACATTTTCATGAGCAATCATCCTCAACGTGTAAACGAGTATATACTTGAATCTTACTGCGACTACGACATGAAGATACTTCATACTATAAACATCAATACTGCTTATTGGACCGAATTACAAAAACATATATCTCCTATCTTACGCGCCAATTATAATTTACAAACGTATTCGTAATTATCAACTTAGACAAATAAGTATTTTTGTGTAAAGCAGCTATTTGAAACGATATATCCGACAATAGCATTTATGACGTGTCTTTGAGAAACGGTTCGTGAGAAGCTAACTTACGTTTTGTATGTCAACAAATAATAACAATAAAAATATCACTTTTTATAAATCCATAATGTTCCGAAACGATTTCAACGAAAGCCTTGCCTTTCACTGGAATGTTCTTACAGCGTCCGTTTGAATATAACTGGGACATTCACAAGCCGACTAACCTAGGCCATCGAGATAAATATCAAATATTGCTCATCTTAAGCGTAAAAATCCGAAACACGACACATTCGATTACTCTCTTTTGTACTTAAAGGACTAACATTCATAGATTGACCCCGTCACGTGTTCGTTGTATCTTATAGGGTTCGGGAACAATTGGCATATTTTGTAAAATTACAACTTATAAAAATTCGTAACATTACGAGCACATAGCTTTGTATTTTAAAGCAATTGTGTAATAATTATAAACAATAATCATAGTAAACAACAAATTATAAAAATATTTACATTGTAATTTTACAAGGTTTCCCAAATTATGACTAGCATTAAAAACTAATAACAGAAGTGAGCCATCTAATTTTAAGAAGACAGATATATTAAAAAATATAGACTCCAAAACTTTAAATGATCAATATAATTTTAAAATGTCTCATTTCTGATGTTAGTTTTCATTACGTGAAACGAAGGGATATCAAACTACGTATTACGTAACTGTATTACACAAAGCAATATTAATGGAATCCCACTCTCTCGAAATCCGGCATCTAAACATTGGAATAAAAGGATTCATATTGCGTGAAATATAAGCGCAAATATCAACTAGAGATTTTCATCACTCCGTGGGTGTAGTTAGTGGGTCCTAGGGTCGGTTGCGAACCCGTATACCTCGAGGACCCTGATCTCGAAGTCCCCACTGGGACATAGAGGCGGGTTGTTGAAAGTGGAACATCTGTCAGTTTTGCCGTATCTTATATTCTCATCCATCCATATCGCTTGGCCATCTCTGGAAATTAAGAATTTATATTGTTGCAGTATTCATGCAAATGAAATTGTAACAATGAGTGTGGCATGAAGACGATACTTTGATGATTATTTGGGCATATACAAAACAGATTATTTAATGTAGTTGTCACAATGAAATGGTTCATAAATAATAAACGTTCATAAACGTTCACGCCGTTTATCCCCGAAGGGGTTGGCAGAGGTACCAATACTCCTGAACTCACATGGCAAGCGCCATCTAGTTTCCGGAGAAGGTACCCACGTTTTGCTTAGACAGTGTACTCACGTGATAGGGGGCAGGCCTATCGCCGTTATGTACGAATACACTGTCACATGACTAAGTACAACTCAGCCATGTGGGTTTCCTCACGATGTTTTCCCTCACCGTTAGCAACCATGATAAATTAACCACACATATGACTTTAGAAAAAGACAAATTGGTGTAGGCCCGTCCCAGGATTGGAACTCACGCCCTTCTGTTTTTCGGGCGGGTGTTCTACCCACTGGACTATCATGTCGCACAATGAAATGGTATAACTTTCAAATATGATACGAGATTCGAGATTGTGATATAATACAATGAGTAGTCCGTTAGAGTTGTTGATAGCTTGTACTGTGGATGTAATAAATAAATGAGCATAAGCTAGCCTTCAAGTATGAATATTTACAGCAGAGTAAATAATACCAACTTTTGTATACATGAGCGGACTCATCAATAAAACGTATTTAACGTAACGTATAAACCTGCACAAGTATATAATAAACCTTCCATGCACATATTATATTTGAAGCCTTGTTAATTACTTGACTGTATACAGTCGCTACTGAACAAAAATTATAATACAAAAATATCGTCTTAACTGTCATATTAAGAAATATATCTGCAAAAATGTAAGCTGTTTAAACACGAATAATAATTAAGAACTATCATAGAATTTCCCTTATTGTCAATACTTATTTATGCTCACGTCATCAATACCCATTGGGGCACTCTTGCTTGCTACTTTGTACGCTCCCGAAAAACTTACATTGATTCTCTCATTCGTTTTTTTTCATTACTTTTCTACTGCGTCGTGATTCATGTTAAGAAAGAATAACAGCAATAATACTCCTATGACAATTCTACCTGCAGAAGTCCTGAGGGAAACTTTACCGTAATACCAAAGTTCTGTCATGCAGCATACAGCTGTTACTAATGCAAGGATGTAGTGTTCTACTAAATGGGTACTGAACAGAAATGAAAGATATATGGAGGTGTTGGTAATTTCCCATCGTTATTCAATAGCTATTAAATTGGGAACACTCGCCTACAATAGGGCACAAGAGCAATGATAACTTTAAACTGCATTGTATAGAAACTGTGTGAACATAACAAACCGCGCACTTACCCTCCACCAATGGTGATCATGGTACTATCAGCTGCCATGAACAGCGACGTCCCATGAGACTTGGGAGCATCAGGATCCACAACTTTATCTTTATCTTCGTCTTGAAGCAGTCCGATCCAGGGGTATTTGGCCCTTACGGGATGAAGGCTGTTAAAAAAGGGTATTTGTTATACTGACCCGCCTCCGATGGTAATCATTTTGGTGTCGGCAGCCATGAAAAGTTCTGACGCATGGGCCACCTTCATATCTTCACGGCCGTCGGCGCCGATGGTGCATCCGACCCATGGATACTTCGCACGCTCCGGGTAAAGGCTGCAAGCGAACCAATGATGCTCATAGCAAGCGCTTTTACCGCCAATCAGGTGGGTGTGGCATTTTTGGTGCGTTTTAGATTAAACTAATTTCGGATTGAGTAAAGTTTTGAGGTACGGTACATTTTTTTGTTGTCGATTAAAATGCTAGGGGTTTGGTGTCAAAAAACGAATTTACTATGTCGAGATAGATCTAATGGAAATGAATTTGCAATACCAAAGGTAATTTATAAATATAAAAACAATTTTGAAAACACAAAGATGACATGAACAAAGTCATAAAATGTTAAACTATTGTTTTAGTTACTGAAGCATATTATGAATTAATAATTTGATTAATATTTGATGTTATGAAAAGCTAAATGTTTAATTAATTCGATATGCCAACACCCATATTGTTTTTTACCAATTCCGAATAAATTTTAGGCAGTTAGGACTGGAATGAGGTAGACAATTGTTATTTTAATTTCTAAAAATATGTATTAAAGTAAGTGTATTAATTCGATTACAATCTAAAAATATTAACAATAATTCAGCATTTTTTCCTTCCCCTTAATTCTATCGCCCTCACCCGTTGTTAAAAGCAAACTTCTGATTTATTTATACAATTATATTCTCGATTCGCTTAAGACACGTATTGCAAAACTAAAAAAAAATATATAGAGGGGAACATACATACATATGCTCACGGCTATATTTCCCTAGAAGGGGTAGCCAGAGCTAAGGAATTATAAATTCCTCAGCCACTTTTGGAAGTTGAGTGGAGAAAAGATGGTAAAAATAAAGGTTTTTGGTGATGGGTCTCCAACCGCATCGCCCAAAAACCCAATAAAAAGCCCCAATACCCTTAGTCGCCTCTTACGACACCCGTGGGTAGAAAGGGGTAGCGACATTCTAAGCCGGCACTACACGGCTAGAGAGATAGAGGGGAAATTATTGTAAAATAAATTATGGTCGATAATTGGTCTCAAAAAGAGCAAATATCCTAAATTGCCTTGTATGACACGAGTTCAAAATTAAAGGGTAATGCCATTGAAAGCTATCTTCGTATTTATGAAAATGGAACTGGACGGTAAGAAACTTTCTGATCTTAGTGTCAAAAAATTTTATTTGTTAGAATCAGAAATAAATTCGTTAATTTGATTGACTGGTTTTAATAAATCGAAAAGTTTTTCTTTGGCTTTGTATAAAATCGGATTGAACAGAATATGGCGCCTATAATCACGATTTACTAGTATAACAAACAAGTGAAGTTAATTTTATAGAAATGGAAGAAGGGGCGAGAGGCCTTTGCTCAGCAGTGGGACTCAAAAGGCTCCTAAAATAAATGCCCCTGAAAGATATTTGAAGGTCAAACTATTCAGCAGTTTCTCTTTGATTGTCAGTCCTCTAATCTAAAATAAAGATTTATTAAAGAAATATTTTATTTCAGATAGTTTATATTAGTCTGCCTCCGTGGTTGCGCGGTTAAGCGCTTTGCTTCATGTACGGAGGTCTCGGTTTCGATCCCCGGGGGGGGGGGGGGGGGTAAACTCACAAATTGATATTGCAGGCTTGAATCACCCGATTATCCGAAAATTAAGATGATTCCGCGCTTCGGAAGGCATGTTAAGCCGTCGGTCCCGGCTACTATTACGGTAGTAGTCGTTAGTCTGCCAACCCGCATTGGCCGGCGTGGTGGACTAAGTGGGGACATATTTGGGCTGCGAGGAAGTGAGAAAGGTATATAAGATTAGCTAATGAAATATTTTATGGGCTGTGAGGATATTGCGAATCACCTTTTATAAAACTTTGCATTCCGAATTCAACATACACTTTGATTTTATCCCCAAAAAGTTCGTTATGTACCAAATTAAGTCTTTTTAAATGTGAATGTGGAATTCCAAAAATTCAAACACCATATCATTTTAACGTTTAATACACTTGTAGTCGAAGCTCCAAAACGGGTATATCATAGCATCATACTTTAAATTGTAATCGAATCAAGTAATCAGATAAATCAAACCATATCTGATCATGTCTATAATCATTCAACATATAAACGAAACTAATAACATACACTCGAATAGGTTTAAAAATCACATGACTACACCTCATTCCGCATATCCACTACCAAATTCCAGTCACATAGCAAAAAAAAAAGTTAAAATTTGCTTGCATCTAAGTATTATCTACTGAAGCGAAAAGCTGATTCGAGTACGTCGGAGGTACAGAATCGCGACACACGAAATAATATTGCTATAAAATAAAATTGCTATTGCGTTCGCTAATTCGGTCAGCATTTACCCGAAGCCTGTGAAGTGATTGTGACATACAGAAAGCTTTTCAAAATATATTGTATAGTAAAAACGGTTTTTTCGTTTTTAAAGTGTTTATTTGTATTAAGTTATTTGTATTGTAATTCGCTGGGGTAAGATGGTAAAATCCGCATCATTATCCACATATTAGCTTTATTGACTTTTATCCAAATTTTCGTCGAAAAAGTTTCCATTCAAATTAATTACAGCATAATGTGATGCATAATGTTAAATACAATAGTGAAATGTAATCGAGATTCTCAAGTAAATTGAGCTTTCCAGATGTCACAATTAATTAAAACATTATTAAAATATAATTAAGAATCATTGGGAAATCATGAACTGTTTTAAAATTCTATATAAATTTCCGAAAGATTCAATTTCTAAAACAAATAAAGCTGAAAAATTAGTGATTTAATATTATAAGTTACATAGATCTATAAAAAAATATATAAATAAAGCATTGTAAACATGAATAAGAAGCACTTTGTGATTAAAACTTAATAAATAAGAAATTTATAAGAGTAATCAAGGCCATACAAGAGCTACACTAGCGTCCCTGGAATTCACTAAAATTAAGAGTAACATAATTGTTAAATGTAATTTTCAAAATAGCTGGATCTATTAAATGGGAATCTAATAAGCTACCTTATTTTGATTTGTAAAAGCGTATCGGCCTATTAATAGGATTTAATCAATAGAAGACACTACTAATAATGCTTGATTGATCTTGTGATCCATTCATGGTCTCAAACGTCACAAAGTCCATAATAAATTCTAAAAAGTTTGTATTTTAAAAATTGTTTTTTAGGTAACATACATACCTATATTTTTTTTTACAAAAGACAAAAAGGTAAATTATTAATTATTATTTAATATGATGTCTGTAGTTTAGTATAATTTGAGCAAAAAAAACCCATGAATCTAAAGGACTGTATAATAAAAGATTCCTTCAGATACTAGATAGACATTAATAAATAAATATTGTAAAGCAAGAAAAATTTATAATAAAAAATTATAAAAAACCAAAAGCTTAAAAATATTGTTTGGCTTAAACTGTATTTGACTAGAAAATTCTCACTAAATTCTAATAAATATTTAAAGCAGCATCGATACTTTTGGAAAACCGATCAAAGACGACTTCTATTGTGAAGCTGGTTAATACCATCAACAACATTGAAGTAAGTAAAAAATACTTTTAAATGTTTATCTTGAGTGTCAATGCGGCTTAATCTATTCGTCAGTACCATAATATACTGAAATACAAATTCCAAATATTCTTTTGCCTTCGTTCTCTTTCATCTGTTTTATCATTGGTGTTAATTTTTAATTAGGTCCATATTTCGTTAATGAAAGATTTTAGTGAGCTTTGAGGAAGGTCTACATCTGAAACTATGAGCACTTCCGTAATAATGCTGTAATTCAGTATATTAAAGATAACTTATTTATAAAAAAAACTAATTTTGTAAAATTTATCTGATGATTTTTTAATTTAAACAAAAAATATTGTTACACATATTTAGGTTTAGCGGCCTCTAATCTTAGACGCGTCTGAAACGTCTTTGTAACATTTTAATTAGTTAAATATTAAACCCGCAAACCCTAAATATATAACCATTTTTTTTTCTAAAAAAAATTGCAAAATTTTAATAACCACTAAATCTTCAATAAATGTAATATAAAGGAATTTAAAATCAAATCAAGTCCAACTCCAATACTTAGTGACTGTACCTCCATAATAGTCACTTGGAGCTATAGACTATCAAAGTTACCTGAACAAGAACGTCTCGCCGGTACCAAAGTACGCCTGTCGATTTCCTCGCTCGTCCTTTTGGTTCCTCTCGAACCACCTCGTTGAGCAGTACGCGCCGAAAACCTGGAATCAGAGTCATATGGGTTTGAGTAAAATGAATATTTTTAATGTGGACTAAACTGAGATTTTAGAATAAGTCGTCGGGCACTAAGAAACACAGGCACTGTTCTCAAGGATTTATCCATCAGCCTTTACCCTGAAATCAATTATTGAAAATAATTACCTGCTTAATCAAAAATTGCTTTACTATAACTGGCATTGTCTTTTTGACTCTCTAGGTACTACCAATTTTTCACCACGAAATCTTAAATCATTGATGATTTCTTCAATTACCCCGTGATTACCATAAAATCCAGATACCACTACCACTAAAAAAACCACATACCTCATTATTACACGTCTTAATCATGAGCAAAGTAGGCTCATGATGCTCCACCCTCACGTAGAAGGTAGTGAGGGAACACCCGTGCTCCTCCGTCGTGTACAACAATACTGGTTGGTACATCGTGATGCGCACCGGCAGCCAAGACCATAGGGTAAATAGCTGAAAACATTTTGTAGCAATACAGAATTGAGCCATTTTAAATTGAGGTACTAGTTTTGCTAAAGCTAGCCGAACATCAGATATACAAAAACGGACACACGTGATTTAATTTTTATTATTAATTTAAAGACAATTATGGATAAATGGCACTCCTCTATAATAAATCAGGAAGTAAAATAACATTTAAATGGAAGATAAATTGTTCATGAAGAAGGAAACGTATCATTTCAAAATTGATTGTATTCTTCAGTGTTCTAGCTGTTAGTTAAATTCAATTTGACAATTATTGATATCATGAAAGCAAAATAGGAGACTTTTTCATTATATATAACGCTCTGTATATGTGATATGCGGCTAAATTAACTATTTTACAACACGCAGTTATCGAAAATAATATTGTGATTTGTTTATATTGGCCAAGATTTATTTAACATCTTTTCGGTATAACTGCATGCGAATAAAGCTTAATTTAAAAAAAAATGCTGTTCTACTTTTATATAAAATCTAATTTATAGTTGACTAGTTTCGTTAGCACAGTTGCCGTTTTAACACATGTCTATTAGGTCTTTTAAAAATACATAGTAATATAGGAATGACCTCGTTTTTACCTTTTATTCACGACAACTGTACCAATATCAATGATCAAAATAACTATTAATAAAAACTGTGATCCGCGAATATCATTTGTAGGCTAGATACTCGCGCACAACACAAAGTACAAAAACACATAAGGTTAGTGATTATTAGTAATAAAAAATGTGCTAGGTGCGCTCTCCTAAAGTGCGCCAACTTGCGTGACCGACGGGAAAAGATTTATCCACTTAAAGAGAATCCTTAAATAATGTTTATAGGACAAATATCGCAAAAAATAAGAATTTATGGAACTGTTGAATACATGCGATTTCCCAAGGAAACCATAGATGTCAACATCTTCGCAAGTCGACACACATAACAGATTTTTTTTACTCGTCCAATAGTCAAAGAGTAAAATAAATCTATTCCATATTTTGCAAGTGCTACTGACAAAACAATATGATACAAAGTAATGAAAACGTACAGTATGGACGACAGATCATGCAAAACGTATACACAATGTAATGAAGAAACAAAAAAAGGTTGAGGAAGTACACAAAAAAGTCATACTAGTGCCCGATTTTTTCCTTCCGATTCCCAACGCTGTTTTTGTACATATCTACTGAAGAAAAAGTCCAATTTACAAACTGATTCTATACGAAAAATAAACCGTTACATTCTACCGTATATCCAAAGAAAAATGCATTCATTTAGAGTCATAGGATAAGTAGTAAAGATTCCACGCTGTTACAATTGGACTCCCATCTAGCTGTATATTAATTGACAACTACGTACCATACCCCAGGGGATCCCCGAGCAAAAATACCGTTCGTAATATTCCAGCAAAGCCAATGTCTGAAATTGACAGCTGTCAAACGTCATCCATCTGTCAGTTTCACACATTTGCTTGTATGTTTGATGAAATTTGGAATATTGCGACTGGCATTTCGCTCATGCCACATCCTGATTAAGTATCTCTTGCGATCGTCGATTGTGCCAAAGGTTGCAATATTGTGGCTGTGAAAATATATACGAATTTGAAATCTTGCAATTTGCAAACTCGACAATCACTAAGATACATAATGAGGAGGGGCGTGTGGTCTAACTACGGTGCGCGGCAAACCTTATGACAGAGAGTGGAGCTATGGCCCTCTTGGTCCTGGAACACTGCGTTTGGGAATGGGAACCAGAGGGCGCGGTGAAAGCTGCGAGGACTCTGCAATGGTCGCTACTACTTTAGTACGCTATTGGATGCCTGTATGAGGTTAAATGTGCTATAGGGGTTCATATATGAGTTAGTTATTCCATCCAAGATTTTATTGATAAATGTGACATTTAGTTGTGTATTTTGTTTGTATTCTGTGACATTTGATTTGATTTTATTCTTTGTTTTGTTTGTTACTAATATTTTTTGACATTATTTGGAATTAATTTTATTGTAGACGTAAGAAGTGATTTTTTTATTTTATAATTATTTCTACTTTTTTTTCTCTAATGTATGTTATTATTTTTCAATTACTTTTTAAACTCAATTATAAACTTAAATATTAACACGCCGAACGGCAGAGCAGGCAAAGTGCATATTAATTAATGAAGATCTTGTTATATACTCTTGTTCTCGTAAATAAACGATTTTATTTTATTTATTTTTTTATGTTTCTGAAGATGATAATGATTGTAAGATTCCTTTGCTTGGAATTTTACCAATCGTGTGGAGTACATGGCTGCTAGTTGGTTAGTTGATAATTGGGACCGGCATATAATTCGGAATTGTCTTTTCATTTAAAGCGTTTTTATGATTACGATACTTCTTTCGTCTATATTAAATGGCAGAGTGTGGAGCTATGGCCCTCTTGGTCCTGCAACATTGCGTTTGGGAATGGGAACCAGAGGGCGCGGTGAAAACTACGAGGACTCTGTAATGGTCGCCACAACTTAAGTACTCGATAACGCTATTTAATGACTGTAATGGGTTTTATAGAGGTTCGTATATTTGTTTAGTAAGGATGATTTGATTGTAAAATGCCTCTGTTTGGAATTTTGCTAATCGTTTCCAAAGGCACAGGTCAGATGGAAGTGGGGGGGAAATCACAAGAAACAGAAGTTCATCATTATTTTGTTTGTATCATAATTGTTGTTAAGAACATGACAATGATACCGATCCAAATATTTACACATAAAAGTTACCATGTAACTCCGTATTTATTTTTAAATTGCTTCCTGAGACTTATCTGATGTATCTGTCGAATTAGCAATGTAAGAGTCCTCGCATGCGAATCTAGTTTAAAACAGTGACGGACAACAACGAATACATGCTCAACTCAATCCTAGCCAAAAAATATACTTACCATAGAAAAACATAGCACATGTAAAATAAAAAACGCAACATAATTTGGTCAATTATAAAATTAGTGGTTCTTTGAAGCTAGAATACAGTTAGATAGTTTATCCTGTTTAGACCGTGAAGTATGTATCCATACTCATTTTTTTTTTCTACCACAAATCACACTTCTCCGGAAAATCCAATATTCAGCTTCAAAAGACCGACAAAATAAACACCTAAAAACAAGCAAGTGCATCTAACATCGAGTAGAGAAAAAAAATAGAGTCGCGAGTATGTATTCTCGCGACCGCTTGTCAAAGTTGCTATTGGCTTACTTCAGTCTGGTCTAAGATCTGTGACTTGATGGTCTGAATAGGATACACGCCCATGGAGAGGGCCCGGGGGCCCGGGGAGTGCGAGCCCTAGGTAACATTCAATCTGTTAGCACTCCAAAATTCCATGCTTTTAAAATTCTGTTAAAATGATTGAAAAATGAACGAAATAGGAATAAAAACAATTCAAGAACGTTATTTATGTAGGAGGATCGATATTGAATTACTACACGAATGAAAGAACGTGCAGCTTATAACTTCATTACAGTGATCGAAAAACAACTAATAAGAACTTTTTTTAATGTTTATATAGGTGTCGACAAATTTTATCAAAAATATATCACTTGAAGTTAGATTGCTTTTAGAAAATTTAAAGTAAATGACAGCATCATCAAGTGTATATTTTTGCTATCATAAGGACAAAAAACATAACCAACACATTAGTTCACCAAAGTTACAATAAATGGAGTATAGATCAATGAAACAAAATTGTACCGTTCGGCGTCGCGATGAAACATGCCTTAATTATAAATATAAAAACAACATCACCACATGAAATACATCAAAAGGACCAAACATACAAAGCTGATGAATGGTATGAAGATGTTGAATACTTATATTTCTTTATTTGATGATAATGATTCACCACAAAGCCATAGAAAAAGAGAGATAGATTCATAAGAAAACACCATTTTATTTAAGCACACTGTGGACAAGAAGTTTTTGATTCGTTGCTAATATGGGCAGACAACATATATGATGTTCAGACTAAGAAAAGAAAAACAAGATAACATTAAGAACACATACAAGCAGTCCTGCAGAGCAACGAATTGAACAAATGGAATAATATATATTTTTATTAATCAAATCTGTGTCCCAGAGATATTGAGTAAAATAGAGGTGCCCAAGGATTACCGAATATGCTATAGAATCCTTAACAATGTTTTAATTATTTTGCTGTATACAACTGAGGGAATTTTAAAGTTGATAAATAATAACTCCTCCTTTATTCAACACCTCATTGGCGCGCGGGTCATTAAAATGGCGATCTTAGGGTAATCTCCTAGAAGTTCTCTTTTTTCTATGGCGATAAAAACAAAGAACAAAAGAAAATGGTCCAAGGCCACACAGACACAAAAAACGATGGATTTCCATAGGGAAGATATTTTACAAAACGAAAGGAGAATATCTATTAGAATTAGTCATGTTAGAAGAAAAATAAAACGTTCTGTTTTTATTATGATGCTAAGAAGCAAAAGCCACGCCTATTCGTTTACTATACCATCTGTTTGCACGTTTCTTCAGACATTCTCTGCAAACGAATGAAATTCACCTGTTTTAGCATGTAATTGTTGGTGCACGGTGAAGTTATTTGGAGTTAGATAAGAAGACAATATGTTACTTATATAATATATTATGTATTACTTATATTCTTATGACTATGGGTACAAGTGGTACAATATTAAGTTTCGTAGACATTTTGGGCGAGTTTTTTCAGTTGTGACAGTTACAAATAAAAAAAGCCTGGCAAAAGTATTGAACGGTATCATTTGAATTCAAAACCATCATTTGTAATTTACATCAAACATAAGACGAACAGATCATCTTGATGGGAATAGAGGAAATAAACAACGGATATTACTCAATTGCTAAAGAATCATACTATGGATTGATTTAAAATATTGTTTACCTTACCGAACCGGTTGATTGAATTTTGAAAACGTTACATCTGGTTCGTGAAATATAAACTGTAGGAAGTAACTCATGATGATAATTATGTAACTTCTAGACCAAATTTTCGTAAAAATGAGATCCAATGAAGGTAACTATTCTATTAACTATAAACTATTTTTTTATCAAACTTGACAATTACATTTAAAAGATTTACATTATTTTTTTAATACAAAAAGAAAGTCTTTACCAATTAAACTTTATAAAAGTGTATTCTATTATTATCGACGGTTTCTATATAAATCATTTCATTAGATACTAAAATTAATCTAATTTTAAATTACTTTGCTGAAATTTCTAGTGGCGGGATTCCTAAAAATATAAACAAGGTTATGTTAAATGTTGTTTTCCTCACGATGTTTTTTCTCACCGTTTTCAACCTTTATAAACTACATAATGTCTTGGGAAAAGACACATTTGTGCAGGGTCATTACGGATTTTTTGGTATTAAATATTTAGACAGCTAAACTTTTTTAAATTTTCGGCGATCAATACCAAAACATCAATTTACCGAATTCGACAACTTTTACTTTGTACGCCGGCCGCGGCAACCTGTTATGTTCTACGGCTCGCGGTAAAAGATCCACACTAAGGGCCTTCGCTGTGTAAAGCGGATGCCCATCGCGAGTCGGGTCAGATTACGCTGGCCGCTTCATAGCTGATTAGGCACTGACCAATGTAAATTGACTGCTCTTCTAAACCCGGAATGAACGGGCGGCGTGTGAGGTCTACTGATAGTGGTCAGTGCCTATTTAACTACTAGCTGACCCGCCAGACTTCGTACTGTGAATTTGCTTATGCCAAACTTAAGGCGTTTTTTTCCGGTACTCTGAGTTCAATCAGGCGTGAATATTTTAATGGTCAAATTTTACCGGGACAAAAAGTTTCTATGTTATAATTTGGGTCATTATCTAGCATTCTGCTTAATTTCATTTATATGCATTCTGTAATTGAGAAGCCCTTTTACCTAAAACACACAAACATCTAAACTTTCACATTTATAATATTAATAGGATGAAGCGACCAGTTTAATCTGACCCGACCCGCAACGGGCAACCGCCAAACGCAGTGCATGTTCTATGGAGGAAAATTTTAAAGGTCTGTAAGCGTCCACATACCTCTCGTATGGTGAGCGTGTGCGACATCATCTGAATGTTGACCTGCGATTGGCTGGTGGGTAGATTGTCAGAGGAACGGGACCTTACGAGGCGCGCGCCAGTCATGACCTGCTTGGATTTGAGCGTCATCTCCGTCTTGATGAACACGCGGGAGATGTATTGAGAACTGTGGAGATTACTCAACCATTAGGTTTGGAAGAAAAATATGAGTTTTCTTAACGTAGTGGAGTTGTGAAACAAATATGAGAGTTTGTTAAAGTCTATTACGAAAAATTTAGAAAAAATCCTGGAGTTAACTTTCTGAGCTTATTTTTGAAGTCGAAAAAGGAAGATGTTAAAAAGTAGCTTCGTAGCGTTAAATATAGTGATGTCCTCAACGGCCTTCTTCAATTTTACTAACATTTTTAATATCGCGCAAGAGGATTGCCTATATGGTACAATGTAGCGATCGATAGTCAGCTTACCACAGCGCGTAATGTCTCATGAATAAGGTATGTCTGAGATATGTTTAGAGTATCTGAAGTGTGCATGCGAAGTATCCGCTTAGAATAGCTCTGCCCACCACTTCCCATGGGTGACTAGGATGCGACACTTTTGTTATCTGTTGGAACCTTTGCTCATATATTGGAGTTTTTTAAGTGATTGGTGAATGATCTGACTGAATAAAAAGGTATACTTAGGACTGTTCATACATACATACATACTCACGGCTATAAATCCCTTAACGGGGTAGCCAGAGCTTTGGAATGAGAAATTCCTCAGCCACTTTTGGAAGTTGATTGGGGAAAAGATGGTAATAAAAAATGTTTTGGTGACGAGTCTCCCAACCACATCGCCCAAAAATCATTTAAAAAGCCACTATACCCTAAGTCGCCTCGTATGACCACCCACGGTAGAAATGGGGAAGTGTAATTCTAAGCCGACACTACACGACACTATGTGGATATGGATCCACAGTCTATTGGTCATATTAAGAAATAGGCAAGTGGGTCGGGGCTTTATGTGCTGCCTAGCTACCATCTTAATGTAGTAAATATGTATTAAAATTTTAGGCTGATTCAATGTAAAGTTACGCATCTAAGATTTATTACAGCTAAAAGCAAATCGTTTGATAAACCACGGCCGAGCATGACGTTACGGCCAATGCATTCAATGACTAAACAATGTGTAACAATTTGAACGGAAGCCAAATCTCGTACTTTACCTAAATGATCGTATACAAAATCCCATACTTTACCTAAGAGCTCGTATACTGAAAGCGGTTCTTAGTAGTTTGGTGGGTGAAACGGGCATATTCTTGCAAAACTTGTCGATGGCGTGGTCGACTCCGTTCTTCGTCGCTTCCGCGTACCATTCAGAGTTTTGGTTCGACGAGTGTTTGTTGAACAGAATCAGGATGGCGAGGGCTACCCTGTAGAATACCTGCAGATGAATTTCATAAATGTAAATTTATTTTTGGGTATATTTTACAGTACGATTTCCAAGAAGGGCAGTTGGAAAGAAGTAATTGAATGACATCAATGAGCAATTCGAGGCAACGAGAAACGTCTGTAAGGGTTTTCTAGGAGTATTCCTAGTATATATAAGTAGATCGGTAGATAGATGACTTTATTAAAACAGTTAATTTATTTCTTTTATTTTAGGTTTGCTTGCTCTTTAATAATAAAAGTATATCAATTATACATAATTCCTAAAAAGGGGTAGCCAGAGCTTTAGAATAAAAAATATTACAGCCACTTTTGGAAAATACTAAATTTAAAAATTTCATGGGTAAACCCACACATCGCCTAACAATCCTGGCCTGTACCCATCGCCTCTTACAATACCCGTGGGAAGAAATTGGTTAGAGCTATTCTGACACTAATCGGCGTAAATAAAAGTGTAAAGTACTTTTGGAGACAAGTTACTTTTAAAAAACAGTGGTAACTTACCTCGAGGGTACTCAAGTAATACATTAGTTCAGACTAGCTGCGTTCCGTAGAGCACAAAGTTTTATACTAAAACGAGCTTTTAAGTACTTTGCTGACTAAAACATGTGTTGTGAGGTAAAAGCTTTATGCTGAGTTAATGGTTTAGCTCTGTTGCTGAGGTACAATTACTAACATTTATTATTTACCTTCATATTTGCTTCATTGCATTTTTATAAGTGGTTTTAAAATATTTCTGTTTTATTGCAGATTTTTTTGTCGCTGTGTCCGTTCGCGCTATTTATTGACCAAAAAATCTTTTTTTAATTACGATACTCTCTAACATATTATATGATATATCAATCAATGGTCCTTCGAGGTATCATTAATAATTGCAATATTTTTTTACCGTAAGCTAACCGGGCAAACCACAGAAATTTCTTCATTACATTCTCATTTCATTAACGGAACA
Organism: Bedellia somnulentella; assembly: GCA_963576735.1. Taxonomy (NCBI): domain Eukaryota; kingdom Metazoa; phylum Arthropoda; class Insecta; order Lepidoptera; family Bedelliidae; genus Bedellia; species Bedellia somnulentella. The sequence continues at coordinate 18,142,380 of OY755175.1, read as the reverse complement.
GTAATAATTCAAAGTGTAATTTATACTCCTGAAAATATAACAGATCTCATATCAAACAAGTTCCAATAAACAAAATGTTAAAAGCAAAGTGCGAATGGGATTAATCAGAATACTAGGAAAGTGTGTGAGGCGCTATAGTTTTGTGTAATCTGCATCTAACTATATGCTCACTGCACACGATTCCTTGAACGCGTTGTGATTCAGCGTACTTGTTTAACTGTAAAATTTATACCGCATACAAAGTACACAGCAAATCCTAACGCCCTTCTCTCACGGAGCTATTCAAAAGAAACTAGTAACAAACTTAAATTACTAACTGCAACTGATAGAATAGAATGGAATAACTCTTTATTGTACATCAAACACAAATTTACAAAAGAATTTATCATACAGTTTACAGTGAGGTAAAATCGGCGGTCTTATCGCTGATCATGCGGTTGTGATTTTGGAAAAATGAGAGAGCAAACGTTAAATACGACACCAAACTGGCAACGCACTGCTTGGAACTTAAGTAGCGTCATGTGCGAGGTACAGTTTCTAGTAATTTGAATGGTTTTGTTCATGAAAACCTCATGTGGGGATTATTACTAATAAATAAAGAATAAATAAAGAAAAATTTCGACACAGGAGGGAATCGAACCCGCGACCTCGGGTATATGCCATTGAGCTACCGTGTCAATGGCTGCCAGCGCGAATTTCTTCTATCCTTTGTTTCTTTTATACTTTTAAGTAGTGTTTGCCAATCACCAATATCAGTGTATACCCGAGGTCGCGAGTTCGATTCCCGCCTGTGTCGAAATTTTTCTTTCCTTTATTTATTACGGTTTTTAGTTATTTGTAATTTTAATTACTAAGTAGTAGCGTCATTTTTAGAGTAGCTCCATGAGAGAAGGGCCTTAGACACCATAAAACTGAAACATATGAAATGTTTGTCGTATGTCCCCTAAGATAGTGATGTACTAGTACTGTTGAGCTTATTGTGACATTTGGTCAGGAAATGTTTAGAGTATCCAATGTTTGTCTTTACATTACATATATTACAATTGACATTTGTGTGTGTGTTGTAAAATGATCATTGCATTGGTAATCCCATACCTTTGGGGCTAACTTGATGAAAACTGGACTCACCTTAATTCCCTCATGAAAGAAGCAGTCGAGCACCCTCACGAGGTGAGGGAAGGGTAGTGCGGCGAGGATCCACCACTGCCAATCTGCGTAGATACGCTCGGGTCCGATACCGCCTGACAGCCTTGCTAGGTGTTGGGCGGCCGATTTCTGGAAATAAATGTTGTGCTATGTTATTGATTTGTTGTAAACACAAAAAGGCTCGACGATATATCCCCTGCCTCGGCGATAGGCCTGCCCCCTATCACGTGAGTACACTGTCTAAGCAAAACGTGGGTACCATCTCTGGACACTAGATGGCGCTGCCATGTGAGTTCAGAAGTATTGGTACCTCTGCCAACCCCTTCGGGGATAAACGGCGTGAACGTTTATGTTATGTTATGATATATCCCCGAAGGTGTGACAGGGAAAGTAATGCTTTTGAATATCATACGACATTATTCTTTATGTGTGTAGTGCCGGCTTAGAATGTCGCTACCCCTTTCTACCCACGGGTGTCGTAAGAGGCGACTAAGGGTATTGGGGCTTTTTATTGGATTTTTGGGCGATGCGGTTGGAGACCCATCATCAAAAACCTTTATTTTACCGCCTTTTCCCCACTCAACTTCCAAAAGTGTCTGAGGAATTCATAATTCCTTTGCTCTGGCTACCCCTTCTAGGGAATTATAGCCGTGAGTATATGTGTATATGTATGTGTACATGTCTTATAAAATGGCGAATAAACAACAATGGTAGTCCGAACTAGCCATCGTACAAATAAGGGACTTATCAATCACGCAACGAAACTAAGCATCAACCATCATTTCCGTGAAATTTTTAGTTTAAATTCGGTTAAAAGAAAGGTAATGTTGTCTGAAGATGCGAATATCCAATAGTCATTTTTATAATCATCAGTCGCTTTATGCTGAATCAAATTAGTCAATTTAACGGGCAATCCACATTTGATCCATGGAATAATTAAATTTATCTGGATGCTATTAATTATAATTATAAGCTGTATAGTGTCAGCTTAGAATAGTACTACCCCATTTCTGCCCGTGGGTTATCGTAAGAGTTGGTATCCTAAGGGTGTGGGGGCTTTTAAGTGATTTTTGTGTCACCAAAAACCTTTCTTTTGCCCACTCAACATCTAAAAGTGGCTGAGGAATTTTTATTCTCAAGCTCTGGCTACCCCTTTTAGGAGTTTATAGCCGTGGGTATATGTATGTATGTAGTATTAATTGAAATAGCAAAATGCATACGTTTTTTTTTTTCATTTAAATCATTACTGCTACAGACAGAATAATTATATTTACAAACTATTTCATTCCACTTGCTAGTCATACATTTAACCGTCGTCTATGCACGCGATCCATTACTCTTGACAAACATGAAACTATAGCCTTTACATTTCTAACATTGCCCTTTGATTAAGAATAGATTGACTATCATTACCAAAGTTGCTTGACCGCGTAGTTTTTCATTGAAGGTTCGATAACACCACGTGAATTATGTAACGAGCCTCACTGTTTATCAACAAGGTCTTCCTACAACCGACACTGTGTTCAAAAGATTCATTATTTATTTCTACAGCTTTTAAGTGCCTTATGTTATTATGATACAACTAGTCATAAAACAGAAAACTTTTAATAGCATACTAAAAAAAAGTGATTGACAAAAACGACCGCTTTGCGGTCTTTTGAGACCTGGGCTATCCCGTTTAGGGAATAATAGCTGTAAGTGTGTGTTTCTATTGTATACTTACATACGTAACTCGACTCGAGGTTGAACAAAAAGGGGCGGCAGAAGTACTTATACTTTTAAACATTACTTCACATTTAATATCACTTTTTATTTAGAGTACCTATGTACCTATCCTATCATACTTAGTACTAGCGGCATTTTTCTTAGCAATCTGCATGACGGTCTTCCAGGTGACCTCGCTTAGCAGATTCGTCTGTGTGATGAAGGTGCGGTCTTTGGACGCGACCAATACTCAACTCAACGTTAACGCCACATATTTCCGAAGGGATGGCAGTGGTATTTATAACTCTGAACATCGAGTCACATTTTGGACACCTTGTGTTCAGAGCACTCACGTTTGCTTGGAGAGCGCATCCAAATGATATATCCACATTCATGCCATATATCTCTGAAGAGGTTACAGAGCTATTGATACTTCTGACTTCTAACTAACTTCACATTAATATGTTTGTGGTCTGAGTACCAACCCGCATTGCATCCACGCGATATATCCAGGTCTTATCACCAGTTTATACTTACGGCATGTTTCTTAGCAATCTGCATGACAGTCTTCCAGGTGACCTCGCTCAGCAGTTTTGTCTGTGTGATGAACGTGCGGTCTTTGGAAGCAACGAGGGATGCCATGCAATGGTAGCATTCTTCCTCTGAAACAATATAGAATATTCGATTAGTTTCTATGCAACAAAATCGATTTCCAAAGTGGAATTTTAATTTTTTTTCAGGTTACGATATTGCATTGAAATTATTTAAATAGGTACTTTTAGTCCAAGCGACTTATTTGGAGAGTACTTGGAACTAGTTGGCTATTATTTTGTATCAACTTTAATTTTACATCTAAACTTTGGCTTAGTCCATTCTCAGCGAATATGCTTTAGCAAGTGGACGAATAAGAAAGGCATAAATATATTAAGTCTCATATTTATTCTATTCTTATGCCGCAATGATTTGAGACCATTCCTCACCTATTATAGCTACGGTGAAAGATTTCATAACACAAATTCTCTGAAACTCGGTGACTTTTATGAGTTCGGTTGGATAATAACCAGTCGCCAGAACCATTTGCATTTTATTGCTTTGGCTATTTATAATTAATTTAATGTAAATTAATAGCAAGTTACGTTTTCCGGGAAGCTGAGATGATGGTGCGAGAAAATGTCCTTATGCAAACGAAGCCTATGGTTTGCGATTTTGTAAGACCCTGAACACCTCTCGTGACTCCCTCATATTTTCGTGATGACTTTTTATTCATCACTTTTCGGACGCTTAATCTTGTTTCTCAATCAATACTCTATGTGATCGTCATGTGAACAATCAAACAGAGAATTATATCTCCAATTGCTCGTAAATTTAAGATCTACGTTGTTTGTACAAAACAGATGGTTTAAAAAATAAAATAACGGTTTGATTGATCCTTATACTTAACAAGAGTACTTGTCTTTAATACATGGATAGTTAAATTATAAACATAGCTTACGTCATATTGAGGTATTAGATAATATTGTCATCTATTTATATCAATAACATTGCAGTATAATAGAAAATCTATTGCGCAGGTTAGTGTTGTTTATGCATCATTGACCATTCTCGATGGGTCTCATAATAGTTATATTTATTAACTATCTATAATACAACAAAGTACTGTAAGCTTATAATAATGAGTGTGCTATGATTGGCTATTATACTGTATAATTTATACTATTTATAATTGATAAACTGTATAGTTTTATTGTGTAATCATATTGTTTACCTATTTAATAAGTATTAGTGGTATCGTGTATGAATAATGAGATACTTGTTTGACTTTACTTCAAAACAGCTCAAGCTGATTAAAATAATGATTGTAATTAAATCCATAATTTTAGTAAATACTCATTTCTAAAATGTTATTATTTATTTATAAATGAGTTATAATAATGATTATATAAGTTTGAGTAAAGTATTATTAATAAGACTGTGAGTTGATTTAAGGTTAGGTAAGGTATAAATATAAGATCTCTGTTTTTGCGTGGGCAATTGTCAGTAGTCCGTTGTATCGGCAAGTGGTTGTGAAAGATGAAATTATACGAAGTGTACCGCTATTTTGGGTTTTTATTTCAAAACCTCTACACTCCCTGAAGTTGACCCTACAACTCAGAAGTGAGGATAGGCGAAAAATATCACGTTTTTCGTACTGCGCCTACGTAAGTACCCTGTTCTTTTTTTTGTGTTTGCGTAATTAGAATCCTTGGTATGGTGAAATTGCCTTCTTGTTTATAAAATAGCATCCATAAACAGTCGTAAATAATAAAGTCTATTTCAATTGAAGGCAAGAAAGTATTTTAAAAGAATTTTCATTTATTCTCAAAAACATAGGGGCGATACATAAGAGTGTTAATCTGTTACATACTTGAGCTTGATATCTAGCTATCTATCTATCTATTTTTTTTCCCGATAGCTCAGATTGTTTTTTTTTTCAAAGCTAATGTTTGTCAACTTATCGATCTGAAGATTGGTATAGAGCTCTGATTATCGAATAATATTGAAATGTTGGATCGATATACCGTATAGTGAATTTTCTAAAACATTTTTCGTTTATGATTGTGAGTACACGTGCGAAAACAGTACACTTTGAAATTATGACATATGGCATTACAACATCTGTTTAAAGCATTACATGTGATGCTACGATCTAACAATTCCTACTATCAGGCGTGTGGTGTTGTGTAATTAATTAAATATTTCGTGTAATGGGAATATAAATATATCACATGAGGTAGAATAGCAGTGTTATAGGTAGTTATAGAATTACGTGAGCGAGTAAGACGGGATTAGAGAAGAAATGTATCCATTACTTTTTAAATATTTATACGTTTTTGAATAAAGTTATTTTGTCATCATACTTTTACTCGCGTTTATTTAACTCAAGTGTGGTCCAGGCTTAGGACTAGCAATGTGCATGGATTCATTTGATGTTTACAAAGATTCGAAATGTATGTGAAGATAACACGATTTTAAATATCAAACAATTATCAAAATCAATCAATAAATTATATTGAACTTGATTTTAGAAATGAATTGAATGTCCCGGTGCTAATCCAAAATTATGAAAACTTAATGCATTAGTTGTAAACCTAGAAAACTACAATTTGATTTTAATGTAGTAAGAGTTTTAGTTACACTGAATTAAATAAAATACATGCCTGAGACGAATGTTGACGGGATTCATCGATGTTAACCGAACTCTTTGAATACAATTTAAAACTTTTTGCTATTATAATTAAAACAACTATTGACTTTAGGATATTTTTATTGCTATCGTTTTAAGTATCACTTTCATTTGCTTACCCATACGTTCGTTACCGATCAATCACGCGGCATCACACTGCAGTGCTCTATGGTAGTGTAATGGAATGAAATGTAGTGCCATGCTAAGTGTGATGTTTGGAATGGTCGAGTAATGTGTAATGTATCAGTACGCGTCCGAGCGATATTACGTGTGATGCATTACTCGCATTGCTTACACCATGCCTGGTTGTGAGTATCCAGGTTGTTTTTTTTATATTTTGTACAACTCAACTGCAAACTTACTATAGGTTTACTACAAATTACTACTACTACTGCTACTAAAATTTTAACAAACCTGTAAGTTTAAAAAAATAAAATAAAAAAATATTGAGGCCTTTTATGTTTATAAATCTAGTTTTGGAACATAATACAAAGGAACACATAGTTGTTTTAATACTCATCATGATGCATAATATCTTTATTACTTATTTTAAATTTGAGATAGTCACCCGCTTATTGTAGTGTCTTCATATTATTCACGTAAGAGGTAAAAACGTCAAAATCAAAATATTCTTTATTAAACCAAGTAGGTATTATACATTTTCTTCGGCCCCCTGTAAAGCTGTACAAAGCGTGTGTAAGATAATACCGTGAATCCGTAAGAGAATTACATGACCAAGGATTAATAAAGTAACTGTTTAAATATTAGTTTGCAATACAAAGTAAGAATTAAACATTTTGAAACTTTTAACAACTACCTTCTAATAAAATAGTCAGCCGTACATTTGTTATCAGTGAAATATTCAAGTTACATTTGCGAAGGTCGCCTTTAATTTCAATAAAAGAAAATTGGATTTGCGTTATACTAATTGTTAGGCCCATTGAGATCAAAGAAGCTAAAGTATGTGTACTGAGGGTTGGCTTGATTGTTTACTAAGCTGAAATTTGTCAGTTTCAGTTCACCACCATGGATCGAGAAGAGAGCAGGAGTCGTAGCCTCAGTTACGATAGATTGAGCGCAGAATTGGCATGGAGGTGCCAAAAAAAAAGCCAGTCAACACGGAGGTGTTGGAGATGACAGGAAGCGTTATGCTGAACGACCGTGGGTATTACGGGAGCGTGGTACCGAGGTCAATCGACTACCGTGGGTATTACGGGAGCGTGATACCGAGGTAAATCGACCGTGGGTATTACGGGAGCGTGATACCGAGGTCAATCGAGGTGAACAGGTGAACAACGAATAGTCCAATAACAGCGGAGAGGTCTCTTCGTAAGCCGGTTCGGCGTACACGAGAGCGTTCGCCTAGCGCGAGGACGAGAAAATAGCAGGGAGCGATGTTCACAGCATTGTGCACGCAAACGCGAGGGTGGATACTATTCCCAAAACAAAATAGACAGTAACCGCAGCTCTTTGGTTGGGTCGCTTAGTTTGAAACGACGTAGGATAAATGATAATGGATGAGCTATTGTTTATTTTGTCTGAGATGCTGGCTGAAAGAGTTCAGTACGGAGAATCGCTTGATCAATATTATTACGCCAAAAACAATCTACTAAATTAATGTAAAATTAATGGGCGCCAGGATGTAGATTGTCTGCTGCACGGTGTAGGGTAGGTGCTCAGGCAGCTGTTTAAACCCGAACAAGTTTTTAATTTCTTTAATACGGTTAAAGTTGGTCAATATGGTGACCATCTTGAATGATTCTCAAGGCGAAAAATTGATCGCAAATGTACTCTGTTTTTGCGATGGACAAGATGCTTCAAATTCAAATTTATTTACCGAAAAGGGCAAAATAAAACTTGTAATTATTTAACTATATAAACTCAATTAATGCTAGGTAGATTTACAAATTCTTAACAATGTAAGGTTTTACGAATATGTTTAATTGTAGCTCAATCTAAAATAATAATAATAGAAAACGATTTGAATTTTCGGGTAATTTCAAAAAGTTTGTTATATTTGGTCTCCGGACTGGGCGAACCTGTTGGGCAGATGCCGGAATTTTCACTTTGTCGCGGAGGCCTTATTGATGTAATGATATTAAAATCAATATTTAATATTTACATCAAATGGGGACTACTACTGATTTAATAAATTGAATATTCTGTTTCAAAAATTGATCATAGTTACAATTTGTGAATGTATTGTTCCTGTTTTGTATACATTTTATATTTTTTACATTAATGTTCAGTATTGCAAATTAATAAGATAGTGTATTTAAATATCAATAATAAAACTAAATTCCATTACTTAAATTAAATAATATCAACAATATCAAAGATAAATTATTATAATTATGACCGCCTTGTTCACCTGGTCTGGCTGGAAAAGTCTTCTCATTTGTCAGTTCATTGCAGCGAACAAAAAAAATATATACATACCAAGAAGGGTAATCCGAAGGATAAAAATGAAAAACAATGAAATAGCTCAAGTTCAGCTTTAGACCTGGAACTTGATAAATACTTAACTGACATCAAAGTAAATGGGGTAGCACTAAATTGCTGTGCAGAGGTTGTAAGTCACGCTCTGTCATAAAACCTACTAAAGCCAGAGAGCTCAACTTTGATATGATAGTTCCAAAGGGTATACCTCTACTCAGGGCTATAGGTAGGGCTCTGATAAATCCCGTGAGCATTACAACTACAACGTAGAAGTTCAGGACGTAAAACGAACGATAAAGACGTACATCGATGGAGACTATGTTTTATTTGCCATATAAACCAAATCAGCATCAAACATTCAATACTTTTCTTCTGAAGTTTTCTTAAATCTTAAGTAATTTTTAGCCAAAATCTTTAGTAGCTTTGAGATATCTTAACCATAATAGATATGCTGGTGTATAGGTGCATGGGTTGGTAGAGAGTGATAAACGTCATAGCATAAACGTCAACAAGGGTATACCTCCTGTATACCTGTGATCCTCTCGCGGACACGATAGCTGCCTACAACGGCTTAGGCATCAAGATGAACTGTCTGTGTGAATTATAATTGTCTTATTTTCGTTAATTCTGGTATTTAAGTCATAATCATTAGCACAGAATCTAAATCCATTGCATATCCTTCGGGAAATATTAAATTTTTAGCCATTCATGTCCAAATTAAGACTAATTATTACCATTTTATATGCTTTGCTTTGGATCCGTAATAAAAGATTTCGATGCAAATATATTATAAAACAAATAATAACTTCTATCATCACAATATATCAATTACGATAAAGTGTACGAATGGGCTAAAATGTCAAATACGTGAATTTTTATAGGGCTAGTATAGAATCCGCCACACTAGGGTCACCCACTCACACTTATTTAAGCACACCGTGTATTATTTTTGGATATCGCTGTCATCTTTGTCTTGTCAATCTATATACATAAGTGAAGCACAATTAATATATAATCTTAACATTGTTTCTGTACTTTAAAAGTGCCGCTCATCATAACTGTCAAGACTATAACTGTAGATTATACCTCAAATCTTCGCCCTGCTTTCATTTGTTAAAAATATAATTAGAACCACGAGCAGGGGAAGGTAAAAATAAATTAAAATGGTATAAATCAAAATTATGTACATTTTACCATAGCTTAATATTTATTAGAGAAACAAACTGTACACAATATTTCAAGCAAGGATGACCTCTAAAATTTCTACCAATAGTTATAGTATAGTATACTAATTTTGAAGTTGATATAGAAAATTGCAAATTAAAATAAGTATTTAAAACAAAATAATTGTACATCGGCTATGATATGGATAGTTTATAGAGATGAATTCGTTTGAAGGCATCAGATTGTCAGACCAAGCGAATATAACAAGATTTTAAAAACATGTACATGTATAATTAATTATGATATTATTATTATTATTAAGTATACCTAAATAAGATTCTTTGTCATATATGGTACTAATTTTGAAGTAGGTATATTTATATTTAAAAACTGGTAATAAACATCAAATACAAAAAGAAATATATATGTAAGATAATATATAAAGTTATCCATATTGAGGGAATAAAAGGGTAATTTATGTTACAAAAGTTTATTCAGTAATAAATTCAGATGGTGTAATTTAAACACAAAAGTAACAATAATCAATCAGAGAATAAATCAGAAATCGCTCAGCGTAATAGTGTGCTATGCGCGCGATTTATTAATCTAGCAACTTAAGGTATCTGGTACGAAGTTTATTGACTAGGTACATGTCAGCATAGGTACTAAGACCAAGAGTGGACGGACAGTTTTTCCGGGAGCAGAATGCTCTTGAGTCAAATCAGAAACGGGAAACTCCTTTCTATTGGCCATATGAGTTAGTTATAGCAAATCCCCGTGCAACTATTATTTTCCAAGGAAATTATTATTTTCGGTACACAATCAATAAGAGCTTATTTAGAACTAGCTTACCATTATCATAAAGCTTACTAAATTAAAGTCAAGGTAGGAAAAATTAATAAACCCTGTACATTAAATTATCATGGTCAGGCATATATAAATTTAAAAAAGAAAAAATTTATATTATAAACAAAAAAAACCTAACTTAAAATCTAAAAACATGTTCCAGTTCCTCTTATCGGGAAAGGGTACCTAAGATGCTGGAAGCGTTACCGCGTTGTATGGCAAGATAAGATACATATATCGATGGATAAAAGTACTTAAAATACATACTTTAAAATAAATAAATTCATAATCTAAATAATTATATCATGAGAAAGTTTTAGGACTCGAACATTAAAGGTTGATCGGCTCATTCAACAAAGTCCAACTGTTTACAAAAGTATTTAAAATGAATAAATGCTTAATAAAAAAAAATGTCAGCTTCGGAAAATGGGGTGCGGAATGTGAATCGGATTCTAGTATTGTAGGACGAACAGCTGAAGTTTAACCTTGATTACAAGTCCTTTTTATGGATGGTTTTCATTAAAATTAGTTGATCCCTAGTGTCCTTTGCACATCTTAAGGGTTTTAAAGTTAGAACGTCCAGTGGCTGATGATGATGATGATGATGAAGTTAGGAAGGTTGTCTAAATATGGAAATCTATAGTGAGGTGTTTAATACACTTATTTCGATTTTGTTGAAGCATTTTTATATAAACTTGATACATTGGGTCCCATACAGTATAATATATTTCCATAGCAACCACCATAGTAGTTCTGATTGTGACATTAAGGCTCGTACCGCGTCTTAAAAGCACTCCCTAATGACAGTCATACCTAGAAGGCAGTAATGATCTAAGCGATTTAAATAGTGAATAAATAAAAAAATATATATAAGAAAATCACATAAGTACGATATAATATATAAACAAATAATTAATAATTAAGTTATAACCTCACGAGTATGTGAGTTGTGAATCTGCCTATTCTTTTTACTAACGTATTGATCTCTCCATTGAAGAGTTGTCTGGAAGAGATAGTTTTAAGCCACCAATTGTGCTTCTGTTTAGCAGTGTAATCTTTGTAAAATGTTTTAACTGTGATGACTGCATCCGTGGCCTCGCGGTTGAGCGCTTGGTTTCGGTTGCGGAGGTCTCGAGTTCGATCCCCGGGGGGGTGATCACCTTACAAATTTGATTTGTAAGATTTGACCGAGTTTGGAGGGATATTGCAGGCTTGAATCACCTGACTATCCGAGAATTAAGATGATTCCGTGCTTCCGAGGGCACGTTGGGCCGTCGCTCCCGGCAACTGTTGCGGTGGTGGTCGTTGGTCTGCCAGCCCGCAATTGGCCGGCGTTGTGGACTGTGGCCAGATCGCCCTATGTAGGGTGGGCTGGAGCCCCTTGGTGGGGACATATATGGACTGTGAGGAGGAGGTACGTGATGAGTACCATTATGGGTTCTATTCTATTCTATATTTATGTGCTTAATATTACAATTCGTATAAATAAAAATAAAAAAAAAATACATTGTAAGTGTGTAATGTGTAGAATATGTAAATAAAAATATATATGTATATTGAATGTGTAAATAATATGTAAATGTCTGTAAAACTATGTGTATGATGTGTGTGTGCATATATATATCTATAAAAAGTTAATGCAATCGCAATTATGAAACATTAGTAGGGATTAACACATTAGGACCTGTTAATTTTGAATCACTTGTTACCAGGATTTACAAGTTATTTCAAGAACTTACCTATGTATAAAAAAATATATAATATAATAAAGTTTTATTAATAAAAATATTTCCAAAAGCGAAGGGACTCGCTTATAACAGGAAGGCCGAGCTGTAAGCTTATAATAATGAGTGTGCTATGATTGGCTATTATACTGTATAATTTATACTATTTATAATTGATAAACTGTATAGTTTTATTGTGTAATCATATTGTTTACCTATTTAATAAGTATTAGTGGTATCGTGTATGAATAATGAGATACTTGTTTGACTTTACTTCAAAACAGCTCAAGCTGATTAAAATAATGATTGTAATTAAATCCATAATTTTAGTAAATACTCATTTCTAAAATGTTATTATTTATTTATAAATGAGTTATAATAATGATTATATAAGTTTGAGTAAAGTATTATTAATAAGACTGTGAGTTGATTTAAGGTTAGGTAAGGTATAAATATAAGATCTCTGTTTTTGCGTGGGCAATTGTCAGTAGTCCGTTGTATCGGCAAGTGGTTGTGAAAGATGAAATTATACGAAGTGTACCGCTATTTTGGGTTTTTATTTCAAAACCTCCACACTCCCTGAAGTTGACCCTACAGTACACTTAACATTTATTTACTACTTATAATATTGCTATGTAGTGTCGGCTTAGAATAGCACTACCCCATTTCTTCCCATAGGTTATCGTAAGAGACGACTAAGGGTATCGCGGCTGTTAAGGTGATTTTTGGACGAAGCGGTTGGAGAGCCATCACCAAAAACAATTATTTTAAAATCTTTTCCTCACTTTACTTCCAAAAGTGGCTGAACTATTTTCTGATTCTGAATTTTTGACTACCCCTTTTAGGGATCTATACTGTGAGTATATGTATGTATGTTATATATAACATAACAAGTTGTGTACTTTGTCATCGTATCTTGGCTTCGGGAATAATGTGACACTAAATAACCGTGATAACTTCGTAAGTCCATTCTATGGGAAGCCAGTACTGTAGTAATCCTTCCGGTAGCGCATTGTAGGTGTAAGTACAAGTATGAAAGACTTCTATTCAGTGACTTTTGATTGAAAAAGATTTGAATAGAATGATGTCTCTTGTCTATTGCTTATCAGGGTTATGGTAAGATACTTCTGGTAGTTCTCGTTTTATACAATTATAAAATAAAAAAAAAATCGCTATGAGCTCCTAGCCATTTTCTCCTGGACATGACCTGTTTTTATGGTGTGTTAGTACCTAAAATTTTGCTCAAGAGTATGATAACAACTAAACTTAACGTACCATTGATAATACAACAACCTCATATGGTACTAGGTTTAGGAATTGTATAGTACGAATAATCAATAAGTCAGGGTATTCCCCGTATAATTCCGATGCCGAACAGAATTCCGGGAAACAATATCGTAAGGCACTCATACATGAATTACATATCGAATAGACATGCATTGTCACCGAGCTTACTTAGTAAGTAAGTAATACTTACGACCCGTTCAAGTTCCGTTCTCAAGTTGATTCCCAGAGGTACACTCAAAAATAAAATATGAGTCAAAGATTCATATCGTTAGTTACGAATTCTTGAACTTATGATATGCCTTAACTTAGCCATGCCATAAGTAGAACACAAGCCGTAGCTATGGGACACCCATCCACCACAACCCCTTACCTCACCGTCTTGCTCTCAATCTTACATATTGCTAATGGAATGGTTTAACTTCGAAGCTCTGTCTACATTTCGCTACAACAACTCTATAAACTTATCCTGTGTAGTGTCGGCTTATAATAGCACTACCCCATTTCTTCCAATGGGTGTAGGTAAGAGGCGACTAACGGTATTGGGGCTTTTTAAGGGAATTTTGGGCGATGCGGTTGGAGACCCATCACCAACCACCTTTATTTTTACCATCTTTTCCCCACGCAACTTCCAAAAGTGGCTGAGGGATTTCTAATTCCTTAGCTCTGGCTACCCCTTCTAGGGATTTATAGCCGTGAGTATATGTATGTATGTAACTCTATAAACCTAGTATGTTCGTTAAAGCTAATCAATTAATGTTTCTTATACAACTAAGAACACAATCGATAGTCACTATAGCATGTCTGAATACGAGTCCATCAATACACACAGCAGGACAGCTCGACACGCCCTGTATTGATATATGTACATGTGCTGAAGACAATTACCGCTATATAGCCTTTTATTGAGCCCTTTTAAGTCCACGGTGGCCTTCTAAGGGTTGATTATAACCTACGTCGTGTATTTGTGTTTGATTGATTAGTGATTTAGGTACATTTTTCATACACTCGTGGACCGTACATATCTAAGAAACAATACACTACCTAAGCTGATTGAGCGGTCAACTAGTAGTAAATAATTTAGTACATAATATAAGTAAATGTCAAACATATTAATCCTTTAACCTTACCACATAACATATCCTGAAGGAAGAAAACATTTATAACCTTAGAATATACACAACATTTGTAAATGTACATCGGCTATAAATCCCTAGAAGGGCCAGAGCCAGAGCTAACGAATTAGAAATTCCTCAGCCACTTTTGGAAGTTGCGTGGGGAAAAGATGGTAAAATAAAGGTTGTTGGTGATGGGTCTCCAACTGCATCGCCCAAAAATCCCTTAAAAAGCCCCAATACCGTTAGTCGCCTCTTACGTACACCCACCGGAAGAAAAGGGGTAGTGCTATTCTAAGCCGACACTACACAGCAATATTGTAAATGTAATCTACATATTAAATCACCTTCAATAGCTAGGTATTGATTCAATTCGACCCTACAGCAGAGTGAGCTCTCCAGATCAAATCATGCAAACTCGAGAGCACTAGTTCCCAAATTAGACTACGAGGGAATGATTGATTGCCTCTATTATATCCAGTGCCTCGGAATATACAAGCTATAACTTCGGTCCATTATATTCGTGTGCATACATGTAGCTGTATATGTACATATTGTACGTTTATGTAGGCGTACTTAGTCCAAAGAATAAAAGGGCATGTATGAAAAGATTTATGAATTTCAATAAAGCTTAGTATAGTAATAATTTGTCTAAACCAGTGGGAACTAATGGCGTGAGTATATGTATATCGCAGACATAAAAGACAGAAGGCATGGATTCTAATCGCGATGAAAATTTTGTGTCTTCAGAGTCGAATAAATGCATTGGCAATGCAAGATGAATGAAATTTTGTACAAACATTAAAAGGCCTGCCCTCTATACCTCTACTCTGAAAGCGAACCCATCAAATGCAAGCTGTTCGTTCCTTGCACTGAGATTGATAAATAACTAATTTAATTAGGTTAAAAAATACAATATCTAGTCTATGTTGTGAATAATGGTATACCATACACTTGTATCCTACCATCTTTCACCTTCAAAACTAAATTTACCGATAATTTACTCAATGGTGTCTATTGCCGTGTAGTGCCGGCTTAGAATGTCACTACCCCTTTTAATCCACGGGTGTCGTAAGAGGCGACTAAAGGTATGGGGTTTTTTAAGTGGTTTTTAGGCGATGCGGTTGGAGACCCATCACCAACGATACTTTATTTCCACCATCTCCTCCCCTATTAACTTCCAAATGTGGATGAGGAGTTTCTAGCTCTGAAGCTTTGGCTAACCCTTCTTGGGATTAATGGCCGTGTGTGTGTGTGTGTGTGTGTGTGTGTGTGTATGCCGTCTATTGAAATAACCCCATTCATAATTTTAATTATGAATTATTTGAGTTGACATTGCTTCTATACACCCTGCCTAGCACCAGACTAGAGCCGAGACAAACCCAATATGAGGTTTTCCCGTTCGCGTCGTCTGCATCATAAACGAGTTTACGACATCCATCAACACGACTAATAAGGGCGTAAAACCAGAAGAGCAAGCACGAGCGGTGTTTAAACTAGTTATCGCGTGGGATGAAGCAGCCATCTCGTACGCACTTACTTAGTATCGTATACTGCCATCTCATTCTAACCGTTATCGTGTCGATAAAATAGTGCTCGTGCTTGCTCTGCAGATCGAATCAAGCCACCCGATAAATGAAGATGTCACGGATAGTTATTATAAAACATGGTATGGTTTGATGGCAATAGGCGATGTAGGTCGATAGGTAGTTTGTTAAAATTATGTAGGTTAAGTTAGAATAGATATGTCGTTGTAGCGTAGCAGAGACGATTTTAGTTTTTTTTTTCTTTTAAATATTTACGATGTATATAAGAACATAGAAGTTTATACATAGATTGGTTATGTCGGATAAGGATTAGCACTAACTAATTTCTTCCTGCTGCGCGATGGATAATCGAGCAAAATCAGAAAAACATAACAAAAACAAGTTGGGTACGTCCCTCTAAATATTTATTTAACTCTTAGTTTGAATTTATAATTTTCATACTCACGGCTATAAATCGCTAAACGGGGTACCTAGAGCTTTGGAATGAGCAAATTCCTCAGCCACTTTTGAAAATTGAATGGGGAAAAGATGGTAATAATAAATATTTGTTGATGACCTCCCCACCACATCGCCTAAAAATCACTTAAAAAGCCCCGATACCCTTCCGAGTCGCCTCTACGGTCACCTACGGGTAGAAATGGGGTAGTGCTATTATAAGCCGACACTACATAGATTTATTTGTAAACTTGTATTTATTCGAAGTACACAATCAAAATTAGAATATAGCCACGATGCACCTAGCTAGGCAAATAGAAAGATTGGCGTTAATTCAATTAGCGAACGCTTCGGGCTGTCGAGAACGGAAAAATATTATATTCTCTCTACGTGAGTTAATGGAAAATATTTCGCGGAAATATGAGATGTAATTAGTGTATATATAAAACGTGTTTTTTTTAAATATTAAAAAAAAACTTAATTTGTTCATTAGAATAAGAACTATGTAGCCGTTATAAAATAATAAATTTTCCTTCTAATATATTCCAGAGAATATCCACAACATAATTTAAAAGTAAAAGCAATATAGACCGAAAAGCGAAATGAAAATTTAATAACCACCCGAGCTTTTAGCCACGTCGCTCCTAGCTAGGGGCGAACGAAAAGAGAGGCGGTAATTAAATTAGCGAACGCTTCGGGCTGTCGAGAACGGAAAAACATTTTATTCTCTCTACGTGAGTTAATGGAAGATATTTAGAGGAAATATTAGATTAAATTTGTGTATATTTAAACGTAATTGTTTTAATTTTTAGAAATAAATAATTTAATTTGAACAATATTCGCATAGTAATCAAAATTTGGTCATTCATTAAATTAGTTAAGTTGATGACATCTAGTAAGCACCATCTAACCTCAACCATCAACGGATAGCCTAAATATGCGGAAAGATTAATACAAAATGACAACTCATGTATGTATGTGTATTGTTTTTTTTATTACAATAACATAATTACACCATGCAATTTTTAAGCATCAGGCAATTTTTGTCAGTTAGCCAGTTTTTGTTTCACGTATAAATATGTAATTTAGAAAAATAAAATCTGTGTAAACACAATTTAAGGTGAAAAATTGTTATAAAGCCACAAGACTTTTTAGGGTTGGAATCCCATCAACAACGATCCTTCGATAACCCATACATACCCTACACGCCTTCTACTGGCTGCGAAATTTATGTTTGCTACAACGTTACCGAATTACCGTCGTATGGTGTATTACACCCCCATTTACCCTTCTATGTCATCCAAATTACTCAACCAAACATTATCGGTCGCAGTTCTAAAAAAAGCTTGCAGAAACATTCCTCTAAGTATAATAAAACGACCATATTTATTGCGCGAGCATACATTGCTTTGTGTACGGGCATGCGTCATCGGGCACTGCAAATAGAAACAGCACTGCATGACTAAAACAGGTCAAAGTCATACCTGGGGTTGGCTAAGGGACTTGGAGGTATTGATCGGCGATAAAAGCGAAACCTAGGAAGGTTATACTTTTTTATGTAGACCCTGCAATGAGTAACTGGGAAGATATCAACTGTCAGAACAGGACATCGATAAGAAGCTGTATAATCTATGCCTTGGCAATTTACGGTATCAAATTACACCTTTGCTGTGCTGTGTAGTGTCGGCTTAGAATAGCACTACCCCATTTCTTCGGTGGGTGTACGTAAGAGGCGACTAACGGTATTAGGATTTTAAGAGATTTTTGGGCGATGCGGTTTGAGACCCATCACCAACAACCTTTATTTTACCATCATTTCCTCACTCAACTTTCCAAAAGTGGCGAAGGAATTTTTAATTCTACCGCTTTTATGTATGTATGTATGTAATTACACATTGGATTGTTTTTCATGGGAAGTTTGATGACACACACATAAACGTAGCCTGATTTGAATAGTTCTCATTGTTTTGATGTCATGGTAAATATTCTTAAGGAGTCCAGGCCCTGTGAAAATCTAAGGGCGGGCATTTTCGGCATTTTCGAATTACATACATACATATATACTCACGGCTATAAATCCCTAAAAGGGGTAGCCAGAGCTGAGAAATTAGAAATTCCTCAGCCACTTTTGGAAGTTGAGTGGAGAAAAGATAGTTTTCGAATTACTAGCACTTTTTAAATCAAAGCAATCGAACTTATACTCCCCAATTAAGATAATTAGAAGAAATGATAGATACCAAAATCAACTGAAAACTACCTTCTCAAAATTAAAGATGTATACAGCAGGGCCCCACGCTATGTCTATCAAGATTTATAATTCAGTTCCAAATGTAATCAAAAATTCAGAGACGTACGGAATGTTCATCACATCCTTAAAGAGATTCCTCATTGAAAAGAGCTACTACACAATTACAGACTTTTTTAATGATAATGGTAAATAAAATATACAATCTTTAACAATTAATTGGTGCCTGCCTAAATTTTAACTTTAATTTCATAATAATTTAATCTGATAATGTTTAATAATGTACGATGTTTATTTTGTATTAATTTTGAATTCCTTTTTTTTTGTATAAAATTTTTACAATATAATTCTAATTTTATGCATGTTAATTTATAGAATACTTAAGTAATTTTAAGCCTCTTAGGTTGCTGCGCCCTTACAGGGTGTCACATTTGTATCTAGTCAACTCATTACCACCTAATCCCACAATGTGACTTGCAATAAATATATTTGAATTTGAATTTAATAGGTGTTATATGTCCATACCTATTAAGACCATATTGAACTTGTAGTGTAGAGTTACGTTAGGATTCTGTAAAGTTTCAGCTTAAATAAAGATTTATCTCTTCCCACTGGTGTCATACGAGGTGATCATGGATATTCTACTGAAAAGAACGATACCTGGTGATGGACAGGTTATCTAAAGACATTACAAGGAAAATAAAATTATTATAACAACGATAATCTAATTAATAAGCTATGCGAGTTCTCTCTCAAGGGATAGTACATACGCATAAATTAAACACACATCCAACTACACATTTCCAATTAACTCCAACGATAAATATATCTGTCAAATACACGATATTGGTGACGGCATTCGATTGTAAGCTTCCATTTTATATCGAGACGAGGCTGAAGTGATGATACTCATACATTCTACTTTCATGTTTTATATAATACTGATGTAAATGTTAATTTTAATGCTTATATATTTTGTTATAATTTTAATTGATATGTCAAACTTTATATTTCTTATGGGGAATTCATTTAATATAAATTTAATTAATTATACAGAATTTTAAGTTTGAATTGCATTCCCATGCCTTAACTGGACACTTATAACATCAACAACGTTATTTCATGATGAATTGGTATGGTTTATAAGTCAGCAATGAATTTACTTAATTTGATGTTATTGGAAGATATAAACAAATGTCTGAATGTATCTTAGAATTACATTGCCTTATCTCTTCGCTAAGAGTTTAAGTGCCTTTTTGGTGGAAATGGAGCGTTTAGCAAACACATGTATATTTACGTTTAGAAATACATGTATATACCCACGTTTTTATTACGAGTATTATTCATGGAATGGTCAGGTATTTCGAAATAATCTTTATTTATATCCAGAAGTCAAATAGTGATAATATGGGTACGATGAATTTTTAAAAAGATTCAGTACCATACGACATTCAAGAGGCTGGCACTTTTTTTTAAATTACATCACTTATCTAGTAATCATAATATTAACTCGATTTCCTTTACATTTTAGCTATGGTAAATTACAGGCAAAAGTGATTAAGAGTTTAATATTGTGAGCTACATAGAATAAGAAAGATTTTATATTCGTTTGGTACGTTTACATGAAAATGCTCTTCGATTAACTAAGCAGTAAATTATTAAAAGTTCCGTTTTTTTATGCGGTATATTTATTATTTCATAAGTATACGATTTTTGTTTAAACATACATACATACATATACTCACGGCTGTAAATCCCAAGAAGGGGTAGCCAGAGCTAAGGAATTAGAAATTCCTCAGCCACTTTTGGAAAGTTGAGTGGGGAGAAGATGGTAAAATAAAGGTTGTTGGTGATGGGTCTCCAACCGCATCGCCCAAAAATACTTTAAAAACCCCAATACCGTTAGTCGCCTCTTACGTACACCCACCGAAAGAAATGGGGTAGTGCTATTCTAAGCCGACACTACACAGCAGTATTGATTAAGAACAAAAAATAATCGTTGTCAACCTACAGCAGAGCATACAATCAATAATTGAGATGACATGTCCACGTGAGTTGCCAATCCCAATATATACCAGTGAAACACGAAACCAATTAATAACTCGAAACGAGATTGGACTGTCGGGTTGCTACTTCAAACAATTTAGCGATCGTTTTCGGGAACTTGCCATCAATATAATGAACTTTTCTGAATGACTGATAGCCAAGGCATAGTAGTAACTAGTAGTAGGTAGTAGTCCTACTTGTAATAAACGACAGCAAGTAGTTGAACTGCTTTTGCAGCATAGTATCAATAGCAGGTTCAGAGATGAGGTAATGAAGATGAATGCCTAAACTCAAAATTCAGGGAACTAAAATGAATGAATGAATTAAGATGTATCGTTGAAGTACACTCAAATTCTGCATCCATATTACTGGAGAGAGCGCAGCTTACCCTTTAGAAATAATGTGGGTCATTTTTATCTTGAAAGTAATGCCACTAATAAGACAGGGTTAAGTCTTATACCCAACCGTGATAGCCCAGTGGGTAGAACACTCGGTTATCGTGCAAACGACTAGTGTTCAAATCCTGGGTCGGGCCTACACCAATTTGTCTTTTCTAAAGACATATGTGTGGTTAATTTATCATGGTTGTTAACGGTGAGGGAAAACCGATCGTGAGGAAACCCACATGGCTGAGTTGTACTAAGTCATGTGACAGTGTATTCGTACAAAACGGCGATAGGCCTGCCCCCTATCACGTGAGTACACTGTCCATGCAAAACGTGGGTACTCTGAACACCAGGTGACAATGTCACGTGATGTTCAGAAGTATTAGTACCTCTGCCAACCCCTTCGGGGATATTCGGCGTGAACGTTTATGTTATGTTATGTTAAGTCTTATAGCCATATAGTTCGTCGATACTACCGGGGCGCCACACTTCGCCTGCATTCATAATAAGAGTACTACACTCACATGATATGCACAAACAACATTGTAAAAGTCCTTGCACGATTGCCAGTAATACTTTTAGAGGTCGACCACCGGTATGGTGCCATTTCACACCGCGGTCCCGCAGTGATTCATGCAGCTCATATTATGTATAGTGTGTACTCTACATTCATGTGATAATATTACTTGTCGAATTACCGGTGATATCTGGTTTGGGTGGCGTATTGTATTATATTGTTGAAGTTTTGTCAAAATAGAAATACTAAGGCGACCGTAGTCTGAAGAATTGATGAGCCTGTGTGAAAAGATCGATGAATTGAGAGACGAAGAGAGGTTTGCCAGGATCGTACAAACTGGCGATGGATAATAACTGCCTACCGGGAACCAATGATGTGAGTGTATGTACACTTTTATGTAGAAACACTCAATTGGGCCAATAAAAAGTTCAATTTAAAAATTTGGAGGAACAAGGTTCAATGTAGTTTTTAACTGCCATAGTTCGTTCCTAGTCAAACATTTATGTCGCTGTAAGATAGTGTGTCTCAACGAAACTTTCCTGGTTTAGCACTTTGAAACACTCGTAGCACAATTCGCGCTCCAAGCGAGTAATATGTAAGTTTTTCTACGCTAAAACTAGAGATTATTAGTTGAAACGTGTATTAAATAATTAATTGTTAAGTAATAGGACGAATAGATAGCGGATGGAGATAGAAAAAGAGCGAATAAATCAGTATTTTGATAGCAATGAAAAATCGTTCGTATCATTTTAAATAATTTAACGAAATGATTGTAAAATGGATGGTTGGTGATGGGCCTCCAGCCACATCGCCCAACAGTAACTGAGAAAGCTCCAATACCTTAGTCGCCTTGTAAGACTGGGTAAGTGTTATCCTAAACCGAAAGAACATACATACATACATATACTCACGGCTATAAATCCCAGGAAGGTGTTGCCAGAGCTAAAGAATTAGAAATTCCTCAGCCACTTTTGGAAATTTGAGTGGGGAAAAGATAGTAAAAATAAAGGTTATTGGTGATGGGTCTCCAACCGCATCGCCCAAAAATCCCTAAATAGCCCCGTTAGTCGCCTCTTACGTACACCCACCAGAAGAAATGGGGTAGTGCTATTCTAAACCGACACTACACGGCAAAGAACACAGCTAAAATAACGTGGGTATTAAATGTTATCGATAACCACTCAAAAGGCGTTGTATATCGCGAATCCGTTGCATTGATACACTAACAGATAAGTGAGTCAGTTCGATAAAGAAACACTGATTAATCGTGAATGAATAAGTATGTTGTAGTTTAGTTAGTGCAAAATCGACAATATTATAAGTCAATGTATGTATTATGTTGGTACTATGTCACATGGGAGTACGTGTTTTGTAGCAGCCATCGTGTTGATGGGCTTGTACAGTCACGTGAAATGAATTGGTAGAAAAGTGAATTGAATCATTTATAAAAAAAAACTGCTTGTTTATTAGCAAGACTATCGTGGAACTTATAACAATATCTTAATAATAGAATCACTTTTCAGACGGTAGTATAAAGTAATAAAATTACTATTACTACAAAAACAGAAAAGTCACGAAACCAATTATCAAACTTTAATAGCCATTGATTGTAACAAAGCTGGAGGCAAACCTCCATAACTTTTTAAATCACAGCTAATCCCGTCGAGTCTTACCGCAGTCTCAACATTAACTTATCCATTTTAAGGTAGTGAGTATAAACAACTAGTACATAAAGTGTTCGCTGTGTAGTGTCAGCTTATAATAGCACTACCCCATTTCGGTGGCTGTACTAGGCGTGAGACTAAAGATATCGGGGCTTTTTAAATGATTTTTGGGCGATTCGGTTGTGAAACCATCACCAAAAACATTTAATTTAAAATATTTTCCCCACTTAACATCCAAAAGTGGCTGAAGAATTTTCAGGCAGGATCAGAAAATTCTTTTAGGTATTTATAGCCGTGAGTATATGTATACATAATATGAATATATGGTATCAAAATCTCTATTACAATACAAACTGAATTATGCCCAAACTCAGTAAGAAACTTGCTACATTGTCACAATCCCGAAGCGACCATAACTTTTCTAACTCGCACCTGACCCGGGTTTACACAGCCTCCGCCCCAACGCAAGTAGGTCGCACTGTGACCTACTTGCTACACGATATGAAACTAGAACAGTGTGCTAGAGCGTTGAGATACCCTTAGAGATATGTTGCTGACTATGGCATTTTGTTAAGGGTTGTGATTTACAAGCTCTGTAAATAACAACAGTAAAGATTTTGATAGAAAAATCATGACATAACAGTTGATTGATTTCATTGTCATGCGCTGTGTAAGTTTTACTTTTCTAGTTTAAATTACAACAGTTTAATAAAAATATATGAGAAGTAGATAAATAGCTTTGTAGCGCCGGCTAGCTGTGTAGCGCCGGCTTAGAATAGCGCTACCCCATTTCTACCGGTGGGTGTACGTAAGAGGCGACTAACGGTATTGGGGCTTTTGGGGGAACATTGGGCGATGCGGTTGGAGACCCATCACCAACAACCTTATTATACCATCTTTTCCTCACTCAACTTTCCAAAAGTGGCTGAGCAATTTCTAATTCCTTAGCTCTGGCTACCCCTTCTAGGGAATTTGGATACAATTGAATCGCGACTATGTCAGGATCGTAAAAAATATATGTATATATGTCCTTAGATAATTAAATGTATTAAAAAGAGGGTCCATCTAGTTGACTGCAACGTAATATATTTAAAACGGAGTGCTTCTAGTTTAATGTAACGTAATTGTATGGTTATTGTATAGGATTTATCTTTTGTCTCTATAATTCAAATGGGAGCTGATGTGAATGTGAGTGTGGTAGTGTGATGATGTATGCATGAAGCTTTAATGTACTTTAATGTCTTGAGTGATCTTATTACGCCCTCACCCGATGGCATACTATAACGAACCTAAACGGTGGTAGATCCACCCACACCATAAATATAAATTTACATTGACGGTAAACAAGCTAATTAACCATCCGAGAAACAACAAGATTTTACTGCAATTGCTTAAGGAAATGTATGAGTATTGAGGATATTAGATAGAGCTAGAGCTATACATTGCATCTACCTATACATACATACATACATATACTCACGGCTGTAAATCCCTAGAAAGGGTACCCAGAAACTTTTGGAAATGTGAGTGGGTGAATTGCATTTACATTTGCAGAATCATTTCAACTGTCCTTGTGTAATCTCACAGTTATATATAGAGACTTATATTTATTTTACTGATTTTAACTACTTAGAATAGCACTAACCCATTTTTTACCACTATCAAGGTACTGGGGCTTTTTCGGACTTTTGAATGATGCTGTTATAACAACAACAAGCCTTATTTTCACAATATTGCTGAGTAATTTGTTATTCTGGCGCTCTGTATGTATCTTTAACTAAGTTTTACAAGGAAATAACAGGAACAATATCCTAAAAAGAATGCTATAAAAATATTTATTGGTAAACATGTTAAGATTAATGCGTCCCCATACATATGTAACAAACGCGGGCAATATATCCGCTTTACGTTATGAGGAAAACCGTTCCACCCCAGCCTATTTCCCAGTAAAACGTCAGCATTATAGCTTTATCAGGTTGTTGATCGGAAGTAAGCCTTGGAACTTCGTGTGTTACTTTCCACTATATTGATGAGCGACTAACTTTACTGAGCATCGGAAAAGTTATACTACTTCAGAAACAAAGTTAGCTGATAAACGTGTGTAGTGACTTACGAGGGTAATTTTAAAAGTTCTTAAATTTTACTCAACGAAACAACATGACTTTGTTTTTTAACATATTTTGCTAAAAAACTGAAAGCAGACTTCTTAGAAAAACCAATAGCATAGAAGAGATGCCGATAGTCTTAGCAATCTCCTCAGCAGACAATTTCCGATCAAATTAAATTGAATCTAGTTTTGTTTTCCTTGTGCTCTTTAGTGATGGCAGTCAAAGGCCCGCATAGCTTTAAGAGTTGAAGATTACAAAATTCAAGTATTTGATCAATGGACATGTTTAAATTTATCCATTTCGGAAAACTGCTCCGATTCAACCTACAGTAGTATGTCATGTGTAGACGAAGAGAGAATTACTATATATAAACGATATTATGCGCACTTTTCTTAATAATGTAGCTACAAAATTAGGGTAGTTAAAAATACATCAATGACCATATTAGGCTAAGATCTTTACACATCCCCCTCGTAGTAACCTACAACAAAGTACGACCTACAGATGATGGGCAAAGACCCCATAGCACCGTAACGGTATCAGAGCTGGTACAAGTTGCCAACACGGAGATCAATACACCGCCTTATATTGGCCGGCAGCCAAACACTAAAACGCGACGGGCTCGGCATAAAACCGAACGTTTTTAAACATATTTACGTCCTATTTTACATTCGGTATCGAAGCATGTTTAGTTGTGTTCTGACGGTTAATATGTGGACAATATTTGAGAAATCAGAGTCGATGATATTCGGTCTGCGAGCTATACATGTTACAAGCATTGTTAGTGAGGGGTATGAGAGCGAGTATTTCCAGAGTTTCTACTTCTGAAGATCTGCTACCGCTACCCGTTGTTGTATGATTTTATCATGTGTTATTTTACGCTCATAGTAAATATATTGATTAGATTTAGAACTTAATTTGGGAGCAAAAAATTAAGATTGATAGATTCCCAAACTAACTATATCGACTTACATCATCTACTTTTATAGGAAATTTTGTCTACGCTATCACTATCATCGAACTCTCATGGTCCTGCGTGAAGGCCGGTCTCTTACCACTTACGCCATAGTATAAAACTCGTATCAAAAACATAGCACTAAACGAAATGGCCGCTCGTAAACCGCTATAAGTGATATAGAGTTTAGGTACGTAGCTAGACCGCAGAAGCTGAGAACAGGTGTGGTTTTACAACTTATGACAGTTTTGTGGTCAGCGTAAGTTTATTAGTTGTAATTATTTTTAAAGTGATCTAGTTTATATCAGCAGATTGCAGTTATATTCCCTCGGAGAGTTGAAATTTAGAGTAGTGTTTGTATATTTTATGAGAGACGAGAAATTAAACTATATACAATATGTTTCAAGAATATAAAAAGAACCGTTGAAGAATTCTTTCTGAATTATCAATATTTCATTATCTTGGGTGTTGATGGATGCTTTTAATTCTCTCAACGTATCTTAATTTATTATATTTTTGCATAGCTTCAAATGCAAACACATAAAATTATTGAATCATAATTTGAGACGTAAGTAGCAATTTTGTTTTAAAAAGAAATAAAAATGAAATAAATAAAAGAATTACAAAGCAAACAATAGTTTTTTTCTACGCTTTTCACAAAGGTTGGTATGAGCTCATTTGCAACTGCGCAGGAAATATGAATAATATCATTAATGTGGATATTAAACAATACATTTATCAAACTGCCACTGTTTATACCATTCATTGTTTGCAATATATAATAGGTAATTAAGATTTGTGTCATTTTAACACACTTTGGCTGTTAATTATGAGCTTTGACCCATTCAGATTTTTCACAAACCGTAACGTTTGCAGAAACTTGACAACATTCCATCAAAATATGCGTATTAAACAATTCTAAAGTGTCTTCTTTAAATTAGTATTTGTAAAGAAATCGTATGGTTTTGGTAAAGCAGAATAACTGCCGGATGAAGAAAAATAATATGTTAATTGTTAAAACTTTACTGTTGACCAAGCGCTATTGTTTATCTTCTATTAATATTCTTTGATTAATTATAAATATAATATACACGATTCCAATCGTAACAAGACAAGGAACATTCATTTAAAAAATGTCCTCTTCAACATGAGAATAAACCAATACAGTACCATTACTTCGAGCCATTTTCAAAGCACATACACTTCTAAAACATCAAAACCAGCCTCAGTACGTACGAGCGGGCCTGAAAACAATCTGCGGAAACGATCGCCACAGACAGACAGCAAGCAAATTAATATTAATGATATTAAAACGTATACATTATACGGGAGGAAATGAAATGTGTGGCACTGGCAGCACAGGACGAGATGCAAATCTCCGAGAACAATGACAAAGGAATCCAGACTCTATTACCTATAATGAATAGCTCAATTTAGAATCAGATTGTCCCGATCAAGGGTACAGAGGTGTTCCGTAGGAAATTGAACGTTATGATGAGGGTATAGAGTTGAGAGTTGGTATTGGAGATGACAACGGGGATAGAATAGAGGCAATTTACTTATTGCCGTGTTCAATTATCGCCCCCCGCACTTATTATCGAATTAGTCGCGTAGACGTAAATTTCGTGACGCCTCCGGTTGAGGTTAAATACTTAAGATATGCTTATATACCTAACATAATATGTATTCTATGCATGAATCCATACATAGATCCAAAAGAATCCTGATATCATAGGGCATTTTGTGATAGATTTCTCATTTGCACGCACGAATACCACTAACGGTTATTTATCCTAACAATTTCGGCTTCAGCATGGCTTGTAAACTACCAAGTTGTGAATTTAGACACCACCGTAACTACACAACGTTTGTAAGTGTAATGTAAATAACGTAATGTGATATTTAGACCAATCCAAGCCTCTACAATGACTTCAGGAAAATACGGCTGTAACATTTTTTGGTGTATAGGTATGATGAAAAAATAGTTTGGATCGACTCTTGAAACAAAACTTCCTGCATTGCTTCATTCTTACATGTTGGAATTGCCTGTGGCATCTTTTAAAAAGGCAATTAAAGCAATGCTTTTAAAGAAATCTTACTACAGTGTTCAAGATTTTTTAAACGACAAAGACCCAAAGCGCACATGACCGTGTCCGTAAAGCTATAAATCTTCCCTCGTTATTCCCAGGAATAATTGTCTGGTGAGGATTTTTCTTCTCACGTTATGTGATTGGTTTTTTGTGATGGACAATTTATTTTCATTATGTTAAACTAGCGTTTGGTTTTGTCGCATAGAAAATCTTTTATAAAGTACAAACCATGTTTTGAAAAAATGTGAATGTAAAGAGTTTCTTTGTTGCTTCTTCTCTTTACGAACACCTCCCGAAGCAACGGACTAATGATAAATTTAAAAAAATTGACGTTCAAAAAATGTTAGTTTTTAACTTAATTTTGAAGAATAAACTTTTTGACTTTTTTTTTTGACTTTTTGCATTTTCCGTCAAGTTCAATTCAGTGAGAAGCATTTGGAAACAAAAATATTAGCCGAAAGTGTGAGGCGACTTATCACAGTTTTTTTTTAGAATTTGAGAATATAAAATAGCGTAGTAAAGCAATAAAGCAAATCGTAGTCAGACCATAACGCTGTATGCTAATTAGAACACTGAACAATGGTAAAAACAACAATTATAATTAAGTGTTATGTGAAATGGCTATAAAATTAAACGGCGACATAGTTTAAACCAAACCATAATTTTTTTTATTATTTGTTATGCATACATACATACATACATGTATGTATGTATGCATAACAAATAATAAAAAAAAACGATTATTTGCATGTAGTTCAGCTTAAATTAAGTCGAGCATAAAATGAGAACATAGATGAAGCAAAGACAGGTTATGATATGAAGAAATATGAGTAATACTAATATAATTCAAATTTGATAAAAAAAATTATATAATATTACTGTGGCTTAGAATAGCACTACCCTATTTCTTCTCATGGGTGATCGTAAGAGGCGACTAAGGGTATCAGGGAAAGCCCTAAGTGATTTTTGCGTGATGCGTTTGGAGGCCTATCACCAAAAACCTTTATTTTACAGTTTTTTCCCCACTTAACTTTCAAAAGTGGCTGAAGACTTTTCTGACTCTGCAGCTCTGGCTTGGCTACCCCTTTCAGGGATTTATAATCATGAGTATTCCAATTTGTATTTGATCAGGGTATGTATGTTTTATGTAAAATAATATAATAATTTAAAAAATAATGACGACCGAGACCAGACGCGTTAATGAATTGTGAACAACTGTCAGCTGACATTGTTTTAAAATATGCGCCCACGCGCTTGTATAGTTTATTCTTTTCAGACAATTAATTTCTCGTGTATATGTCGTAGGATGATTTGATGTTTAGGTTTTTTGCAAAAGAACTAGGGATTTTGCAAAAATCCGGATAATTAGACAACGGTTTTTTGCAAAAAAAACTAGTTGGTTTAGTAGGATTGTACTTCTTTAATGCTGATTGGCTGATATCTGATTGCTCGCCTACACTTATTCTGATTGGTTCGTCATTGTGGTATTGAGATATTATAGCTAGAATTATAATTATAATTGTCTAATTATCCGGATTTTTGCAAAATCCCTAGGTTTTTTGCAAAAAACCTAAACATCAAATCATCCTACGACATATATATGATGTCTGCACAGTGCATTGGAAAAGGTTACGATACAAAGAAAATAAGAAACGGCACTTTTTCATACCCATTTATGTACACACCGAAGGCTCGTATGTCTGTGGCATAGAACAGTGCATTGGAAAAGGTTACAATAGAAAGAAAATAAGAAACGGCACTTTTTCACAGACCATGTATGCCCACACCAAAGGGCTCGTGCCTACTAGTGTTGCCGGATAATCGATTATAGATTAATCGATTATGCTCACCCAAAATAATCTAATAATCGATAGTATTATCGATACTATCGATTATATCGATACTATCGATTATTAGATTATAATCGAAGAACGATATAATCGAATATGATCGATTAATCGATTATAATTGAAATGTAATCGATAATAATCGATATAATCGATTAATCGACTAATCGATTATAATCTAATAATCGATTCATCGATTATATCGTCATTAGATTATAATCGATTAGTCGATTAATCGATTATAATTGTAAATTTTACACACTGTGATAAAAATAGAATAAATAAAAATATAAATGATTTTATCGTAGATTGATCGATACATATATATACTCACAGGTATAATTTCTTAGAAGGGGTAGCCAGAGCCAAGGAATTGTAAATTCCATAGCCACTTTTGGTGGTTGAGTGGGGAAAAGATGGTAAAATAAAGGTTTTTACATAATAATCGATAGTAAAGATTATATTTATATATTATATAATATTTTATATAAAGTTTATGTATTGTATTTTATATATATTGTATTTTTATCACAGTGTGAAAAATTGACAATTATAATCGATTAATCGACTAATCGATTATAATCTAATGACGATATAATCGATTAATCGATTATTAGATTATAATCGATTAGTCGATTAATCGATAATATCGATTATTATCGATTACATAACAATTATAATCGATTAATCGATCATAATCGATCATATCGTTCTTCGATTATAATCTAATAATCGATAGTATCGATATAATCGATAGTATCGATAATACTATCGATTATTAGATTATTTGGGCCTCATTTTCATAATCGATTAATAATCGATACACAATCGATTATCCGGCAACACTAGTGCCTACCGTGTATAGGGTTTTTGGGTCATAATCCGCCAGGCTGGCCTAGTGAAACAAAAGGAAGTAAGAAAAAAAGTAAAACGATTAGTCGCTGCTTCAAAAAAGTCTATATAGTGTGGGTTGGCAGACTAATGTCTTCTACCGTCAAAGCAGCCGAGGACGATTGCTTAACGTGCCCTCTGATGCACGGAATCATCTTCGAACGACGAAGATACGAATAATCAGATGATTCGAGCCAGCAATACCTTTCCAAACAAGGTTACAGTAATACAAAAATAATTTATTTTTATTGTACTTATTTGTGACTCCCGAGTTAGTAGGAACTCTTTCAATCTGGTCTTCAAACATTACTATAAATACTACAACATATACAGCTACATTTAATGTCAAGTTCATAGTCTCCGACACACTTAATGACTTAATAATTAATAACTTACCTAACTTGTATTTGGTCAGTGGTAAATAGTGTTTGTTCTTCACTCAAATATTGATACATATCGTCAGCAAATATAGGACGAGTCAATATTGTTGAGATAAACATTTGCTTCTTGCTATACTTTCTAACAAATAGAAATAACTTCACGCGTTTATCGTAGACGGATTGGCTGAGGTACATTTTTTTTTCTGTGCCTATCTGATAGAGACAAATTCGATAAGCTGCCTTACTTTGGATTTATATTTATTGTTTTGTATTTATATGACTGTTAGTATTAGTATTAGTCATATGTTGGATTACTACTAACAATTAGTCATATATTATAAGGACTATTTAAGGTTTCCTGGAAGAGATCGCTTTTAGCAATATGACGATCAATTGTTGTTTTATTTAGTGAAAATGAATTATTGCAAGTATTTCTATGATGATAGGTTATAAATCATTGTTCTATTCTATTATTAATGATGAGAAAATTCACGTGATTTTATAATTCATCGTTTCTCATATACCACTACAAAGTGGCGATACGATTTGGATAGACATCTTTGGAGATATTAAAAAGATATGTTACCTCTGCCCCAATTCTCGACTAAAGAATTTCGAGCTGTGCTATGATATAAATAAACTTACTGTCAGTAAAGATGCATGAAAGTGATGATAACAGATCACTCAGCATAATCACCAATAGCCTTGAGTTACCATAGCAAACATGTAAAAAGACGGTGAGGGAAAACATTGTAAGGATACCGAAACTACTTAGTTATACGTCGTCATTACTGAAACGGTGTATTCTATAAAAGAGGTCTTCAGATCTGCAGTCTTCCTCCCTTCCGGGATGTTAGGGATATACGCCGTAATCGACAACTAAGTAAGTATTAAACACAAAAACCAAATGAATGATCGATAACCAAGAACATTGAACTTGGAACTATATCAAGGCCAATTCATGATTAATAAAGTCGTAAATTACGTCGACTCCTACTTAAGATGTCTTTATGGGCTATTAATTGACATATTTTGGTAGGCGTCGCAAGTGAACGCATCATTTTATCTTGTGAACAAAATAGGAACTTATGTTCTAGAGAACATAGCTATACTATAGTTCAATGGCAAATCTAGATTTACATACATATACTCATGCCGTTAGTTCCCTTTGGGGTAGGCAGAGACCATCGATCGCCAATTCGTACGAACGATCCTGACAAACCTCTCTAGCTTCGTTCACATCCATCATTCTTATCATACATGCTCTTTTCTTCTTCATACTTCGGATACCTGCCTTTTTGTACACCAATTTTGAATTATGTGTTATATCTTGAATTCCTTATTCGTTAAAAGCCGAAATAGGCATGCCCTTATCTCGTAGATGCACTCTCCCAGCATAACGTGGATAGGATACTTTCACTCAAAATTATTAGTACTCTGCGAGCCATTCAAAGATTAAGGGCGTGAATGTAAAGTTGTAAAAAATATTTAATGTGATGTCAGTAAAGGAACCACAGAAGTCACATGAAATCAAATTCACATTGAATTTCAAAAGACGACCGAATATGTTATTATTATAGAACGGTTGATGTAATGAAGGGTAGCCAGGATCATTCAAATTGGCAATCTAAAGTCTCTGCCTACCCAATAGAAAATATTGACGTGAGTTTATGTATATGGACGTAAGTTCTATTAACTCTTAAATCATTGATAAGGAATGATTTTTATTGAACTTCAATTTTATGACTCATTAAATCAACCAAGCTCGAATATAAAATAGCTGCCTTTGCTATGGCTTGCAAAATCGATTATACAATGATTTAGTTCGTTATCTAGTGCAACATAAAAACTTAAATGCTGATAGCGTCGACAAAGGAGATCACTATAACACCTTTTCAGTTACTATAGTACATTTCGAAAACAGGTGCTATAGGCATTGAGAGATAGTACAAAGTAAATAAATATATTAGGACGAACAACACTGATTAAGTTAACCGAGGACTAAAATATCTTAATCTCATACACATGCGCCACTCACACCGCTGTTAGATAGTGCTATTCCAAGCCGGCAGAGCAAAACCACCGCCAATCAACATTATTAGTATTCAGCACTTGTCGTGAACAAATCTATTGTTATTTTATCGAAGATAATGGTATAAATTCCGCGATTGTCCTTGAGTGCGCTGGGAACGAGTAAAATTACAGTCGATATCGGCGAGTTGATTCAATTATATAGTGTACGTCAGAGAGTTGGTAATCCGGTATTAGAGTAATAGCGTACGTGATGCGGTGATTCAGCAGGTTTTGAAGCTTCTTTTAAACATATTTATATTGAATATGGAAGGTGGAAATGGTTTGGGAACAAGGGGTGGATAGGGCCTACAGGAATTTAACGTATGACAATATTAACGAATTGTTTGTCGATTCGCACAGGGACAGGTGGTGAACTATATTCAAGTGAACTTATTAAAGCTATTTATTGAACCTATGTTCAAGTTCTTGGTTAGGGTGGATGTATGAGCTTGACATGCGCATAACGCTTCAGTGAAAAGAACTTAGTTCATTTAGTTCCTTCACTTCAAAGAACTACTTCGCGAATGTAGTCCAGTAGTCCACTTCGTTCAGCGGCTCATTAGGCTCCTTCAGAGCCGTTGGACTAAATGAACTACAGAACGAATTGGACTAAATGAAGAGATTGAGTTGGAAAGATGTATAACTTGCGGTTATATAGTTATTTATCATGAAGTATCAGTAAGAATTAAATATCACGATTGTACTCCATACTTTCCAGGCTTTGGACTGACAACCAAAAGATTACTAATATTTTCACTATTAGAAAAAAATAATTAAAATATTGACGGGTCTCGAACCTCATATGTATGTTTTTGTATTTGTGTAAACGAATTGTGATTTAGCAGCAAACAAATATAGTTCTTAACACCATGTGTGAGAGTTATTTTCCCCTGCGAGAGCTCAGCAATGCAAGTGAGGTGAACTAATAAGGTGTCAGTATTAGATTTGATGTGGTAGAAGCGGATCTTCGTGAGCTTCTAGCAAGCGATTGGCGAGAAACCACACTAGACCAAGACAAATGGCGAAATCTCGTATCGGAGGCCAAGACTCACTTTGGGTCATCGAGCCAGCGTAGTAAGTAGTAAGTAAGTATTAGATTTGTGATCAAACAAATACAGTCCTCAAGACGATGATCAAAGATTTTTTTTTCGCCTAACGGCAAAGTGAAGGAATAAGATGGACTAATAAGCGAGCGAAAGAAGCATTCATTCGCGAACTACACACCTCTAGTATGAGCGCGAGGATGATGAAATATTGGGGTGTCAATACGTCACATTATATGTTTACTTACATGGATTTTTATTTAAATTGACCTTTATAGAATAGTCAATAAAATGTTCAGTCAATAAAAACTAGACTAGTTTAAATTCTTAAGTCGAGTCAATACAACGCAATCAGACCCCAATTTACCCATAACTTGCATTCTGACAAACAAACAACAAATACGACCAACTTTACATAACTGTAAAGATAGGCAGCATTTCTCCAATCACATGTAATCACCGTTCTAAAATTATAACATTAATACGTCCCATATCGCCGGCCGCCCCCGCAACCTCGATAGGGCTTCTAACTGATTTGTTCCGCTACTTAATACTATTATTGCTGAGCCAGCAGGTGTAGGCAGAGATACTCTTTTTTTTACTTTTTTTAATACGTAAAGTTATAGTTCTTTATATTATCAACAGAAAATAGTATTATTTGGGTTTTCGTTATTTTGAATTAAAATGTTAAATAAAAATAGAGAAAATATTTCTTCCAAGTAGATACCATCTTCAATATACCAAACATAGCGCACACAAAAATCAATTTAGTTACATGTGCTCCTTGTAAAAACAAACAAGATAAATTCCCTAAAGAAACATTAGCTGCAAAAATCTTTAAAAAAGATATAAAATTTTCCTTGAATTAAAATGTTAAATAAAAATAGAGAAAATATTTCTTCCAAGTAGATACCATCTTCAATATACCAAACATAGCGCACACAAAAATCAATTTAGTTACATGTGCTCCTTGTAAAAACAAACAAGATAAATTCCCCAAAGAAACATTAGCTGCAAAAATCTTTAAAAAAGATATAAAATTTTCCTTCCAAACTCACAAGAGAGTCGACATCCAATCAGGGTTATAATAGAATACTAATGAGTGCTTATTTGACAAGGGAATATGTATCCAATACTCAGCTGTTAGAGCAGTGATGAACAGCATTGAAATAAATTGGCAATAATAATTTATCACTGGTTATAATGCGGGGAATTATTCAGCTGCTAAAAAACCGTGGCGTTGATGTAAGAACGAAGAAGAAAGCTTTTTATTTAAAAGTAATAAATATGTAAATTGAAATTACAATATATTTTGTCATCAGCATTAAGTAGAAAAAATTCCTTGATTTGTTATTTCTTTTCTACATTTTCTTTACCACACTCGGCTTCCAAAAATTGCTGCGTGTTTGAATTCTGTTGTCTTTGTAAAAAACGGAACGGAACGGAAACGGAACGGAAAAGGAATGCTCTATTCGAATCTAGTTTATATTTCAGTCTTTACTAAACTAAAGAAACAAAGTGGTTCATTATAAAAGGTACTTTAAGGAAAAATGAACCTTAACCCTTTATAAGGCTCTGGTCATATATTGGACACCATAATTTCAACATTGCCTACCTTCAAATAAAAGTACATACATACATATACTCACGGCTATAAATCCCTAAACAGGGTAGCCAGAGCTTTGGAATGAAAAATTCCTCAGCCACTTTTGGAAGTTGATTGGGAAAAGATGGTTATAATAAATGTTTTTGGTGACGGGTCTCCAACCACATCGCCCAAAAATCACTTAAAAAGCCCCCTATACCCTTAGTCGCCTCTTACGATCACCCACGGGTAGAAATGGGGTAGTGTTATTCTAAGCCGACACTACACGACAAACAACAAACTACATGCAAACAGATCCCATTTTTCTGAATAAAACTCCCATTAACCTCATTATATAATATTGTTCAAAGACAATCACGTTTTACTTACACCGTTAAAATTTAATTACTCAAATAGATATCAAACGTGTTAAGCTCAAATTAGTGAATACCTGTTTAGCTCATCGTATATTAATTAAATCTTCTTAACTCCATTACTGATAACTGAACTGTGTTTTTATTATACGTCCGTGTGTTCAACATTAAATAGCGCATCTAAGGCATTTCCTTTTTAAAAATCTTTAGTTAAAACACTTAATACAAATACTCTCAAACCCTTGGTTACACCAGGAATTTGAGCAATATCTTTCCGTTCTTACATACACCAAAATTGTGATATATTTAGAAAAGTTTTTTTTTGTAAATAGTTCTCTAACAAATACACTTTGCGTACCCAAACACCCAAAGTAGATTAACTTATAGGAAGCCACTTGTGTCAAATGTAGTTTTTTAAATAAATTAATCTGCCGTACAAATGGGCGATGCAGCCAGTCTCTTGGGGATCTTCCCCCTAGTAATTTTGAAAATATTTTTTTATATTGTTTAATTATTATATCTATCTTTTGTTTATAAAATTAATAAAAAAAAAAAAAAACCAACTCACCCGGCATAAAGTGAAGCAGCGCAGCCGTGATGGGGTA
This sequence comes from Bedellia somnulentella, assembly GCA_963576735.1. Lineage (NCBI taxonomy): Eukaryota > Metazoa > Arthropoda > Insecta > Lepidoptera > Bedelliidae > Bedellia > Bedellia somnulentella. The sequence continues at coordinate 18,104,944 of OY755175.1, read as the reverse complement.
GAGAGAGGGACTGTACGTGATGTCGGGACAGGCATAGCCGAGTACCGACACGACTCGGTCCGCCACAGCACGACCCTTCCTCGTGAGGTGGTAGCCGAGGCAGTGGGTCGCTTCCACGAACGGGGGCAGCATGATCGGCTTGTCCGGTAGTTCCACTGTGCCGAATACCTGTTGATGAATGGGTGAGGGTTAAAATATGATTGAAAATTTATTAGCAAAATATATATCGTGTTAGCGAAACCCGTGGATTCGGGCATTGATTCTGTACTGATGAATAGTAAGTCTAACTTTGGGTCTTGGAGGCAGAGGTGAGTATCACACCATATATGATTATATGAAGATGATTGTATGCTCCATCAGAGGTCCGATTGTAAATACTGTCAACCTATACTAGGCCAGCAGGTTGGACTATAGTTAACCCTATTCACTATTGGCTTGACCCATGACCATATATGGTCTGTAATAACATATACGAGCTATTCTCATACACGCTCTTTTCAAATCAAACCAGTAGTTACATCCCTAAAAGCATAAAATCACACTAAAACTTCACCAAAATCCCTTTCAAAGGTCGTCCTTACAATCGATGATCGTAAATATTTTTGGTTAACCGCGTATGATGAATCGGCCGCCCGACGTCGTATAGAAACGTATATGCAAATAGATTCAGTAAACACATTACAGTTTGTTATCCAATCTCTCGCAGCCATATTCTTATTCTTATTCAGTTGAATCGTGATTATCCACTTCGCGAACAAGGCCGTCGCTCGCGATCATACTTGCTAATCTAGGCAAATTGAACTGTTCTTTACGATTCTATGACTTTTATGTAGCTTATGGGATTTCTTTTGTGTTAACGACAAATATAGCAAAACGAATTTTATTGAAGGAGTACTATTAGGACGAAAAAAACTTATTCCAAAGTCTCTAGAGCAGAACTCTTTTTGTAACCTCTCGTTTTTGCAACTTATTGAACGTTATTAATAAAAGTAAAAAAACATATAACTTTGTTTTGATATAACTAACACGCATACATAAAACAAGTTAATAAATCTAATTTACAATTATAATGAAGTATTTTCCTCATTGTTTTATTACAATGTTTTGGTAGAGGAGTGATTACACAACATACGTCGGAGTTTTACCCGACTGTTTCAGAATTGTAATGTCATTACCATGCATGTTAGTTATTAAACTTTTGAGAGTTTCGTCGCCGAATAGCAAAAAACGAAGACCTTATAGTGTCGCATTTCCCAATGTCATATCAATTTATTTTCGAAACTTCAAAGACCTTAAATGACCTATACTTAAATTTTCACGCTAATATAACATTAGAATATCTTATCCACTAGTGGATATTAAGTTGAAAAAGAAGGATGGCCGATGATGGGTAATAGATTCCTAGCTTCATCGCCCCATATTCATAAATCCCGATGCTGCCCAATGAGAAATAGTAATGATTATCCAGTTAAAAAGTTAAGATACTCAAAAACTTGACACACTTTACACAACAGTCTCTCTCAACCACTGGCCAACAAACCGATAACTTACTTGGCAAGTGCCAATCCAAATAATGGTTTTTATTGGAGCTACGAATTGGGTGAATGACAAAGTGCAACAACTTGATTGGCATGGATTGTGGTAATGGTAGTGGATTGAAAAAAACATTTTTCCACTGCAATTTCAATTTTAATTACAAGAATTTAGGCAAATCCAGGCAAATGAAAACTAAATCTTTGTTCAGCATATATATCAATTACTGTAATGTACTGTATATGATATTTCAAAATTAACTCCAGATTAACTAAGATTTAAAAAAATATTAGTACATGAAGAAAGTAATGAATGTACAAAGTGGCGCTCGATTATCCTTGTGTAACCCAAGGGGAACTAATAGCGTTAGTATTCATTTAAAACACAATACCTACACACGGTGTCGTTATTATAGGAAAGACAAAAAAACCATAGCATTTTTGAAAACCATAGCATTTTTTGAAAACCATAGCATTTGTCTATACAAACGACAAAGTAGGTTCCGATCCATGCAATCGATGAAATAAAGGATTGCATGATAATTCGGCGATAGCAATAGGTGTAACACCTGATACGGAAATATGCTACAGAGATTAGGGACAAGAGTTCGACGCCCGATAGATGTATTCAAGATAAACTGTGCGCAGATGTGATTTGAGAACAGAATGCGGAACCAGTAAATACACACTATAATATCCCTAAAGGGGTGAGAGCGAAAGTTTAGCTATTGGACCATATTATTTCCCTATGGATAATGCTTACACTGGTTTTAACACGCTGCATATCTTTTTTGTCTCTATCCCAGGACTTAATTCCTGACATAGTTTCTCCAAATAAATAATAACTGATGAAAACAAACAGAAACATTACAAAGGGCACGAGTCGTTAGGCTTCAATATAGGACTTAAACTCATGTCTTTTATCACTTGCGTCAACAAGTTAAAAATCAATTTTACCGATTTTTTTAATTCTATAATTGTCGAATAGTCTATTTTACGCTTACGTGAATACCTAGAAAGAGATACAAATATGCGTCCTTCTCACTCTAACATATGAAATACTGAAAGATAACGTTTAAGATTTCCACAGGGGTTGTTAACCTCATCCAGTGTTGACAAAAGCACGCTATCAGAATACAGTGGCTTCTCACCAGCAGAGGCTGCCAACTCCATTCTAAATGTAGCCGTTATTGTGACGACGACGGATCTCGCCGATTTATTGGCAATAACAGACATTTTCGTTTTCGCAATACTGTGTTGAGTTGCTTGTGAAACTTTGGAGTGTGATTCGCTTATGTTGAATTGGTATTGTCACTAGTGCTTTTATATGTGTACCTTTTGGCATTTTAAATAGTATTTCGGGGTTCATTGTATAGAAGCTCCAGAATCAATAAGAAATCCCTATTCCTAAGTTCCAGTATCATTTTTACATAGGAATAAGGTGGACCGTAAAGACGACCTACGAATATAATTTCAAAAAATGAAGATAGGGAATATATAAAAAAATCCTAAGCTACTTTAGGAGAAAAGTGATCAGGGAAAAATATGATGAAATAAAGGGTCGGTGATGCTATGTTTTCAATTTCAATCATATCGCCCAGTAATCACTTAAAAAGACCAAGATTCCTTTGTCTTCTTACACATGTATACATTAATATTTATATATAGAGGACATGAATAAATAGTGATGCAATGGTATGTGAAATGTTTTTCGTCAAGCGTAACTTTATTGCATGACGTCATTTTAAGTCTATGACGTCACATTCGTACTCGGTGTAATCATTTAGTCAGACAAGGAATGATATATGGCTTTTAAAATACATGTTGCCCTGCCAAATTAAACATTCACGAATATACAAGTTATTCGGTGTTTGCTTGAGTGTTTTTAATAAATTCTACTTTTCTTACAAGTGAGGAAGATTTTCATGTATGTATGCTAAGATTTCGATTTGAGCCGAAAGAATAATTTTGAGAACGCTGTAAGGGTAGACTACTTCGATTCGAAGTTTACCACCAGAAAAGTTAAGTTTTGCAAATATATATTTTTATAATTTGTAGTGCCAAAAAACAAGTGTTATTGTGACTAAAGGTTTTAGAGACTAGAATAAACAATGTCCACGCAATGTTAGTCCCCAAATTCTTCCCCATGACTACGATCCCTACGCAAATTTCTTCTAACTCAACTTGAAACGAACACTTTCGTTATGGCGTTGTAGTCTTCCTTACATACATTTATAAAATTATTTTTCCACATATCGTATTTTGAATTAGACCCAATCGTCAATGGACCAATGACTAGAATTGCATAGAAAAATCACTCGACGTTAAAGAACTAAAAAATAGAAGAAAGCTTTTTATAGCAACGCGAATCATTCAAATTAGTACTGACAAAGAAATGCTTTTATTCATCTCGATTACTAGAACTAATTAGCAAGGCAAATGAATGCATGCGCGTCGATGAACAACCAGTCACGCATCAAACACGCAGTTTTTCTTTTTATGTAAATTTTACGAGTATTGTAATGAGATGAAGTGTGCAAGTTCCTATGTTTCATTCAGACATTCAATCTGCATTGGGACAGAGCGTTGTGGACTATCTATTAAGATATTCAGCGAAGGCTAGAAGCCCTCGTTGTGGACATATATGTGCTGTTACGATATTTCATTAAGTTAATCTAAAACAAAGAAACTTACAAAGGATTTTTGAATCTTAGGCTTTTAAATCAAAAGGGATTCGATTCATTAATTCAACCTTAGTTTCTTTATATATATATTGAATAGAAAAATCTCTCTATAGAATAGGGGTAGTCCAATTCTGGGATGACACTCAACGACCAAACACATCAACACGTCATATTATAGGAAGCTGAGAAGATTTGCAGTCTCTCGTAATAATCATTATTACTCTGTTTATTTTGTACTCAATGATAATCTTGGGAATAAATCCGTTAGATAATATGTTTACGTAATCCAATTATCTGATAAGGTTATAGGCTATGCATAATCGCGCAGTTATAAATAAACGTTGGCAATCTAAACTATTAGAAGCATGTTTGCATTGTTTTATATGCACTGTGCAGCTGCATTTCACATAAATTTTCAGATATACTAGTGAGTTATATCTTGTAGTGTATCGATAGTAATCGATTTATAGCACTACCCCATTTAAATACGTGGGTTCTGTTTAAGTACGTGTTTTGGGGATTTGCACGTGATTGTAGCGCGATAAAGCTGAGAACAAATTTCTAACTATACCCATATTGAAATAGTTGCTTGCTACCACTCAACCAACTGCGCTACCGAAATTTAACCCTTTTTCCTAAACTACATACATACGTATAATCGCTGTTTTAAATCCCACAATAGGGCAGCCAGAACTTTAGAATAAGAAATTTCTCAACCACTTTTGCAAGTTCAGCGTGGTCTCTAATCGCATCGCTCAAAAATCTCTTAAAAAACTGTTAGTCGCCTCTTACGAGCACCCACGGGAAGAAATGGGGTAGTAAGTGGAATTCTGTGCCCACACCACACAGTTTAACAGCTATAATATCAAAAACGGTATCTAGGACTTTTAGGTAGCTGGGATAATCTATTTGAGCACATAATTTAGAGTATGGAGCTACATCATGCCAAATATGCTTAATAATCTACCGAAAACTATTGTAACGAAACTGCAAAATAAAGATAAAATTCAGGTTTTATCTATATTAAAAAATCATTTTTCTAAATGCTGTGATTTATGAATGCACATGTCTTTCTTCTAGTTATTTAATATATTGTTTTTAGAATATAAGCATACGTAAATATGTATTTAAATAAAAAGCCGAGCTGACAGTCTACTAAAACCCTAAAAGGTTTTCACACTGTCTGTTCAAGTGTTGTAAATATTTTTTAAAATAAACGGTGTTCATTATTTTTTTTAAATACATGGGTCGTGTGTTTAATTCTTTTTTCAGTCAAATTAGCTTACAATGTTGATTAAGTACAAAACATAGCCTTTTGCACTCCTTATATTTATAAATTGTATAGTCCTTGAACTACTATACTTTATTTCTTGTCGCCTTCCAAATATGACTGAGGAGTTCCTAGCTCTAAAGCTCTGGCTACCCCTTTTTGAGATTTATGGCTGTGAGGATGTATGTATGTTAAACTACGTTATTTTCTTCAAATGTTTGCAAAAGTTTACCTTCACTTATAACATTAGTAAAATATCTCCATGTAAACAACGCTACACGTGCCAGCTCACGCCACTCATACTACCCAATAGAATAACCAGCATTTCGAATTTAAATAACAAAACAAAAGCAATTAATGTATTCAAATAACATTCAAATGCATGAAAACGTACGAGTGCAACAAAAACACCCAAAGAACGAGAGAGATGCAAAAAACGAATTAATAGTGCGCGGGCAGCCATGTGGGACGGAATTGCAATGCATTATTAGCATTGCCAGCTGGAGGGCATTCCCTATTTTTGTGGGGATAGTCGGCGGAGAAATCTTACAGTTACAAATATGATTAAGAAAAAACATATCAAAAACGGTGTCATTAAGAAATAAATCTATGAAAGAACAATCTTATCCGGCAAATTTTCCGTGTCGCCAAAATTGCCTGTTTGACAATTTTGAATCGATTTGATTAGATATAAATATTATAATTTCCTGAAGGTTTTCCTTCATGCGTCTTTTAACCTAGGCAGAGAACTCTATATCTAAAGTATTTAAAGATATACTTACAAACTCACGGCTCTGAATCCTAAATAGGATAAGTAACAATGCCTCAGCCACTTTGGAAAGGTAATTAGTTGATAAATTTAATATTAATGCTCAAATCTCATCTAATCTTAGGAAAAAAAATGCCAGTATATCATAGCAACACAAATCGCGTGCGCGTCTTAAGCTTGTCGCCACGCCCCCGCCACCGGGCGTCCTTGGCGCTGTCAAGGCCACCTACGCGCACCGACTTAGAACTAACTGGTCTTGAACCAGCCTAAAGTAAAAATTCATCAGTACATCCATTAACATAGGCTAATACTATCGATTGGAACTTAATTTTTGAAACAATTTACATCAAAAACTTGTGAAAAACTATGGAAAGTTTCATGGCAACACAGATTATGCGCGGGCGCTTATGCTTGTCGCCACGCCCCCGCCACCGGGCGTCCTTGGCGCTGTCAAGGCCACCTACGCATCACACAACTCACCGGCTTAGAACTAACTGGTCTTGAACCGGCTCAAAGGCATGTTGAGCCTCTTTATTTACAAACACCGCAAGGCAAGTGATTTATAAAAGTATGGTTTACAAGGATGTCCATTGTTTACGGTTTATTCGTTTCGTTTAAAAATGAGCCAAGTAGAGCGAGAATCTCTTTTTAATACTGCACCTCGACAATATAAATTAAGTAACATTATCTAAACAAATTATGCCCATTGCAAAAAAAACTATGGTTCTCATCCTCGGACTTTTAATAGAAACTGAATTTCTTTACGGTAATATGATAACGACATCAACCCCATTATGTGATAGTCAGAGGTTTGGTTACCTAGATTTTTATACCATGATATTTGGTACTGCAAGGTGCATCGACGATGTTTCTAATAATATGCCCAAAAATATATTTTCTTTATTCAAAACTGGATGACTCTAGAAATCAACAGCCATTTGGAAACAATAGTACAAAAAATTCATGAAATAACGAAGTGTTAATCACGTGATTTCCGACGCTTCACATCGATATGACCATTTCAACGAAAACACAATTATACGCTGACAATGTGTCATAATTTTTAATTACCGTGCAATCTATTCTAGCACTTAATATTTATGCACCAATTTGCTCCAAACAATACAGACATCAATCATAACGATTTTTGCATAATTGTGAAAATGGGATAGTTAAACCTTTCGTAGCAAGAGACAGAAAGGCGTGTCGAGAGCTTGTGCAGGACCTCCATTAGTGCACAATAAAGTGCCATAGGAAGAAAAAACCTTACGTACGATTTTTGTCATGCTATTTCTAATAGGACCTAGAAAATGATTAATTTGTGATTAAAGAAGTCAATCACCTATACACATCATAATGATTTGTATGGCTCGTGTAAGTCCCCACCGAGGGGCTCAAGCCAGCACTGAATTGGATAAATATACACAATCAGGGTTAATTTGAAAAATAAAATGGTAAAAATAGTAGGAAAACCAACACACACACTTCAGACTGACTGGAGACTCATCACCAAAAATCCACATATTTATTTAATGTTAACTTCGGAAAGTAAATGAGGAAATTCTAATTCTGAAATTTTTGGAATTTAATTCCGTGAGTATATATAATGTATGTATGTGTAAATTATGTAGATGTTACAGCAGTAGCACAATAAAACACTTGTGATAACCTACTTACGTTACGTGATAATGGCGAGGTGTGTCAACGTACAAGAGCGCATTACACTCTGTAGGTTAATTATCATTTTTATTTCTTTATTAAAACTTTATTTTGCCAATGGTTGACTTTTATCAGAGCCATACAGGATCGATCAATATCTTGATGATTGAATACAAAGCTAAATTAGAACTCACACCAGGGTAAACCATTGGTTTGCAAAATACAGCATAAATAAATCGTGAGTGGTTCGTCAGGATCGTGTGGCGACCGATAGTCTCAGCTGTGCCTACCCCAATGGGAACTAAAACGACGTGAGTATATAAATGTATGTATGTAAATAATTCTTTGGCAGCTGCAGTAATTGTTGAGATCTTTGGGGGAGCTCTCCATCAACGGACATCTATTGGCTGAATATGACATTTCTTGCTTTTCTTTATTTTAAAGACTTAAGCGTTCACGCCGGATATCCCCGAAGGGGTTGGCAGAGATACTAATACTTCTGAACATCACGTGCCATCGTCATCTGTTGTTCAGATTACCCACGTTTTGCTTGCACAGTATACTCACGTGATAGGGGGCATGCCCATCGCCGTTTGGTACGAATACACTGTCAAGTGACTAGGTACAACTTAGCCATGTGACTTAGCCTTTTCTTTATCGCATAATGAAATTAATTGTAGGACAACCCTTTGATTACATGATAAGTAGTACTGATCTTTATTTAATCCCTTGTATTCAGTAAAAAACCATACCTCACCACTTATAATACACAGTACAATAAGTAGGTAATGGTAGAGTTAATGAATAGTGAAGACAAAGAGTAGTGGGCGTTATATCGCCGGGTACTACGAGGGCTGCTATTTATGTATCCGGAACTGGCCACTTACAGAACAATAATTTAAAAAGTAATTACATCATTTAAAAATAGAACTCTTTAGCTTTAGAATACATTTATTTTTATGTGACTGTCAATTGTTTTCACATCGTAGCGACATTTTGAAAATTGCGTGTCTTCACCACCATGGATTTAACTCGTGAACATTTTCGTGCCATGATTTTTTACGATTTTCGGCGTGGTCTAACTCAAAAACAGTGCATCGATCAGCTTACTTCGACTTTTGGGGATGAAGCACCCTCAAAGACCACTGTGTATCACTGGTTTAGCGAGTTTAATCGTGGACGATCTAAGCTTACTGATGAAATTAAAGAAGGTCGCCCTAAAACGGTCGTTGTACCTCAAAACATCGATGCTGTCCGGGAACTAATAACTCAAGATCGTCATGTTACATATCGTGAGATAGAGGCATCTCTGGGCATTAGTATGACGAGCATACATAAGATACTTCATGAACATTTAGCTGTAAAAAAAATTTGCTCCCGTTGGATTCCGCACAACTTGAGTATTGATCAAAAACAGGCTCGTGTCGATTGGTGCAAAGAAATGTTAAAAAAATACAACCGTGGTGCGTCAAAAGCTGTTTATAATATCTACACAGGTGACGAATCTTGGATCTACGCTTACGACCCCGAAACTAAGCAGCAGTCCACGGTGTGGGTGTTCCAAGATGAGCCGAACCCAACAAAAGTTATTCGTGCAAAAAGCACATTGAAGCAAATGGTCGCTTGTTTTTTTGGTATAAATGGCCATGTAGCTACAGTGCCTTTAGAGAATCGTAAAACTGTTAATTCGGAGTGGTATACGACCATTTGTTTGCCGGAAGTCTTTGAACAAATAAGAAAGACTAACCGACAACGTAGAATCATTCTGCATCACGACAATGCTAGCTGTCACAGGTCGGCCGTCACAACTCAGTTTTTAGAAGCTCAAAAGATCGAATTGACAGGTCATCCGCCGTACAGCCCTGATTTGGCACCCAATGATTTTTATTTATTTCCAAATGTGAAGAAAAAATTACGTGGTCAACGTTTTTCGAGCCGCGAAGAGGCAGTCGATGCGTTCAAAATGCACGTTTTGGAGATACCTCAGTCTGAGTGGAAAAAGTGCTATGAAAATTGGTTTCAACGCATGCAAAAGTGTATAGATCTGAGCGGCGAATATTTTGAGAAGCAATAAAACCATATTAATTGATATATGTTTGTTTCTTTTTTTTATTCCGGATACATAAATAGCAGCCCTCGTAATTAACACTCTGTCCCGTCGCGACCTCTGTCCCCACAATGGGCTGTAATTGGATAAAATGGACCGAAATCCGACTGCAAAATCGCTGTGCAGTGTGACACGTTTGTCTACAGCTCACTTATTTAATTCTATAATCTTTGGGCAGTGGTTCTTCAACTTTTCAGGTCCACTTAGAACGTTTGGTTTACGTTGGTATAGAATTACATTTTCGCGTAATTTTAGGTAAGTTTTTGGTTCTCAGAGCTCGTTGTTTGAAAGTAGCACTTTAAATACATGTTCCTGTCGCTTAAGTTGTGTTTCCTAATAAATTCGGATATTCACAAAACTTACCAGAGCAGCAGCATTTCGCGACGTGATACCTATATTTATGGGTATACCCAGGTATACTCTCCGATCTTTGGACCTCCTGACTTATTCTTCACAAACAGCGAACAAATTATTGCTTAAGAAATCGTAAAAGCAGCAGCATAAGTTGTCTGACCACATTGAACTAGCATATCCACTGTTTCAGTCACTATCTAAGTGACTTTCATCTTCACCCAGTGCAACCATCAGCCTAGGTATAAAATAGAAAACTAAAAAAGAATAAACGTGAACTGGAACATCAAATCACATTTCATACTTATTCGCTCACAGATTTCAGTATCTTTAGTTATCTACAAGTACATAAGCGTAAGTTTCAGCTTTGACAACCGCTGTATATAACCAGTTATCGCTGGCCTCCCGAGGTCTCTCATTCTCAGTGTAGGGCAATTGAGGTTAAGTGATTTTTAAGGAGCATTTATAGCCGGATCAGAATCCGTCTACGATAAAGTATATGAAACAAAAAGAATGTGAAAAACAAAGTCGTTAAATTTGTTTACTCATTTGTGTTATACAAATAATTTCAAACTTGCTTTAGGGTATTATGAGCGGTTATTTAACGGTTTTAAGAATGTGATAACAAGAGGTGAGTAGCATAAAAATAGTTACTATATTAATTGATCGTCTTTAATTACATCGTCTAACAGATTCCAAAACTCCTCCCTCTCGGATAGGGATTTAGACATGTCCGGAGCGTATACGCAAATTATGCGCATCCGGACTAGTCCCAATTTCACCTTAATCCACAGGAGCCTTGGACTCACACATTCGTAATCTTTCATATACTGAGCCATCCTTTCAGATATCAGAAGTCCCACTCCTTGGCTAGCTCGGTCACTGTCAGCGACTCCAGACCAGATTACTGTAATGTTGCCAAGTTGTGAAACTTCCTTTCCCTTACGCTTCGTCTCATTTACACAAAGAAAATCCAGTTTTCTTTCATTCATAATCATACATACTTCATCTAATTTTTCAAACATTCCTCCACATACATTCATCGTACTGAAGCGGGTCTCTTTAGCCCACTTTTCGCCCCGTGAGCAAGGGAAGTAAACTGTCCACCTAGCCAGAGCCCCGCTTGACTAGGTAAGGTTATTTAGTACCCGGAGTGCACCAAGCTCCGGGACGGCGGCACGCTAGCGACCAGGCTCACCCCTGGCCATGCATCCCTCGGCGCGGCAGACCTTGGATTGGTGTAAGAGCGAAGATGGAAAAGCCCTAGTCCCTTAGTCGACTTCTACGACACCCACGGGAAGAGATGGGGTAGTGCTATTCTAAGCCGACACTACACAGCAACAGCGTTTCACAAATCGCGAAGTAAATAAATACATTCGCCTCAGTTATTCTTGTATTAAGATCGTTGCTATTTCCGTCTGAGCAAAACGGAGGATTCCTACCAAAATAACATCGTCCATACGTCGTTTTGTAATTCATCGTCCATCTTTCACACGCCCGGCGATTACTATTACATATTTAGACTAAGATATCGATTGAGCTAGCACTGAATTGCATTCTTCGTGTTCATATGACGCACTTGTTTTATGAACGCTCGTTTCTTAGCATATGATGTTTTTAGTTAGTTCGCCAAGTTAGTAAAATTTAATAGGATAAGGCTTAGAATAGTAATCCTTCTACTTTTTCCAAGAGTATCCCGGATTTGGTACACGTATCCGTAAAACCTTAAGGAAAATTAAAAACTCTAGCTACCCAGTAATGTGTATATAAAATTCCAAACTTTTACCAAGGGTACAAAAATGTGCCAGATTCAGTTGATTGCTTAGGTGTTAGTGTAAATAAAACTATTCACCAAACTGCAATGCATCTCAGCACACAACGCCCGGACGGAACGGATATATGTAAGGCAAGAGCTTGTTTCAATAAATAGCGATAAAAGCAACCTTCTGTCTATCCCAATGTGAATTAATGTCGTAACAATAAGTGTATATTTCCAAGGGTAAATAAACCAACTAGATCTAATAAAGCCGTTTCCAGAACAAGCTCGTAAACTACAGCTAAGATAATCTAAGTAACAAACCACACATATAAACAATGTTGAGCCAATACTGCCTAGCCTTTGAACTCTTTATGGCCGTACCCAGTCTGATTGACATCACGTGACCTCGGGTTATCACATGTACTGTGATATCGACGACTATACAGACTCGGTTCTTATATTCGATTGTATGACGATTTTGTGGGTCAATTATTTTTAGATATAAAAATGATGATTATGGAATCGTGAGTCATTGGCAAAGATAAAATTATAATCAATTCCGAAGTTTCGTTAGAGGTGATTATGTGTAGATCTTTATGTGCGGTGTATGTCCAGCAGTGGATTTCTAGTTGCTGAATGATAATAATGTTTAACGTCCAATTTCTGAATTGAGTATCCCAGCTGAGAACAACTTAAGTATCGTTCTGTCGCATTAAAATCTTAACTACTGAATGAGACAAAACGATACTTAAGTCGATCTCAGCTTGAATACTCAATTCAGAAATCAAGCGATAAGGATCGAACAATTTTAAAAACATGTAAGTCACATACTGATAAGTAACTTTACTTAACCAGTAGCCTGACCTTCGATGTTAACAATTGCTCAACCACTTTTAGAAGTAGATTAGGGAGAATTTAAAAAACAAAGCTCTAGGATGCTCTGAATGGGATGATTCGGTGGTATTTAGGCACGCTGTCCGAATGCCGGTGGGCAGATTACCAATCCTGTCCAAGAAAAAAACCTGAACCGAGGCCTAAAGACTATTATATCGCATCAAACTGGGTTCTCACGAAATGAATTTGAGACATTCCTGGGAATAAAACCAAAGATCTCCGGATTGTGCACCGGACGACTCATTGCTAGGCCACACGGAGGCAGTTATATCTTTTAGATGAATATGCCTAAAGTGCTCTTATTAACTACTCTGTACAATATTAACAAACTGGTGTTAAAGGGGTAGATTTTATTCTTTATCATGTGAGAATCCATAGATCATACGAAATAAATATGTCTCTTGAGTTCTCTGGCGCTAGCATTAACTAAATATCAACCATATGGATTGCTGCAAGGAAACAGTTTTTTTATTGCCGATTTCACCGCAGTGTGTATTTTCATTGACATTATGATCTATAAATCATTGCGAGTTTATTTACAATGTCCGTAAGTAACTAGCCGTAATCATGTCGACACAACACTAATGACGCATATTTTATAATCACGACTTTATTCCTGGAACAAGTAGTCATAGTTTTGCTAAGATGCGTTATTAGGCATTTTAATTACAGAAAGATATGGGGATGGAAGGCAACGGTAACACCTTAGCAAGCCGTTTTGGGCTAAGTAACTTTTCATATGAGCGTAGTAAAGCTCATATAAATTTACAACACTTGAGCAGAATGAGCCAAGACATTATGATTATTATTATTCAGAACATTCTTATTTAGCCACCATTCATTTTCAGTCCACCCAGTACCGGGAAACTAATCTTTACAAATTGCCTTGGATTAGAGTGTTTCATTAGCAGTAAGCACGAAACACTTTTAAGATGAAAGCCTTAAAATCAATTTTCACAAAAAGTCTCGACTTCCTCTGTTACGATCTTTGTACAAAAGTCATGTTGATACGAAAGCCAAATAAATTAACATGAGCTCGCAAAGATTAGTGCACTGTAGTAATTAAGACGATTGGACGCGATCCAAAACCTGTACCTTCACGCTCTGCATTATCGACAGCGTCGCCACAACCACGATCAAGTTCATAAAACTACAAGACAATGATCTGATGATAAAAACGCCGGTATTGAGTAACGAGTCAACAAACCCATCTTATTGTTAACACTTACAAAATGGCTGATATCGAATGCGGGTTATTCGTCACGATTGAGTTATTGTTTCGTGATAAGCCAGCCAGCTATGTAAGTGTTAGACATACAGTAAAATTGTTGTTTAATTGTATCAGGAAGATGATAAGAGATGCTAGAGGAACTAGGGTATTCATGCGAATTATTTTTCTTGTTTGGTTAAGAAATATCAGGCTGAATAATCTGACTAATCTAAAATTGAGATGATTCCGTACTATGAAGGCATTTTAAGCTATCGGTGTCGGCAGGTCCACGGTAGTAATCGTTGATATTCTACCAACCCGTTATAGTCCAGCGTGTATGAATCACTCTTATACATATAAGAGACATTAATTCAACGTTCACGCCGAAAATCCAGGAAGGCGTGGCCGTGGTACTAATACTTCAGACATCATTGTCTAATTTGAATGTTTTTGTTCATGAAAACCTCATTTGGGGATTATTACTAATGAATAAAGAAGTCGTGTAGTGCCGGCTTAGAATATCACTACCCCTTTCTACCCTCAGGTGTCGTAAGAGGCGACTAAGGTTATGGGGCTTTTTGAGTGGTTTTTGGGCGATGCGGTTGGAGACCCATCACCAAGGATACTTTATTTCTACCATCTTGTCCCCTATCAACTTCCAAATGTGGCTGAAGAGTTTGTAGCTCTGAAGTTCTGGCTACCCCTTTTTGGGATTTATGGCCGTGAGTATATGTATGTATGTATGAATAAAGAATAAATAAAGGTAAGAAAAATGTCGACACAGGCGGGGATCGAACCCGCGACCTCAACGGAACGCAAACACTACTCAAAAGTGTAAAAGAAACAAAGGATAGAAGAATTTCGCACTGGCAGCCATTGACACGGTAGCTCAATTGGCAGAGCGACGGGGGCGTATACCCGAGGTCGCGGGTTCGATCCCCGCCTGTATCGAAATTTTTCCTCCCTTTATTTATTCTTTATTTATCATTGTGTAAGTTTTTGTCACCCGTTGTTCAGAATACACTCGTTTTGCTTGGATACTTTATCCACGTGATAGGAGGCAGGCCTATCACTAGGTTGTACGAAGTACATAGGGACATGACAAATAACACCTTAGCCAGGTTTCTTCACATGGTTTTCCCTCACCCCTAACAACCTTGATAAATTAATAACACATATGACTTACGAAAAGGCACATTAGTGAGGCCCGACTCGGGATTTGATCTCTCGTCTCTAGCATGAAAAGCGATGGTTTTCCCACTGAGTCACCAAGGCTTTACAAAGCAACGATTCTGTTTGATTTAATGAATGATAAAATAAAACTGACCTATATTAACTGCTAAATGCGTATTAACGATAATTTTAAAATAAAACGCCTTTCAAAGCTAATTCACACTCAATATTATTGCATAATATTGAAAACATTTGCATATGATAAACATTTTAATCAAGATATCTAATATCAACACCGCTTTTTGCAGCATATGAACTTTTAAATGCATGCTATTTACTACAACATGATTATCTTGGTTTCGGTGCAATATATGCTTAAAAATATACTTACTACTTATTTTCACCGGACATACATACATATACTCACGGCTATCATTCCCTAGAAGGGGTAGCCAGAGCTAAGGAATTATAAATTCCTTAGCCACTTTTGGAAGTTGAGTGGGGAAAATATCGTAAAATAAAGGTTTTTGGTAATGGGTCTCCAACCGCATCGCCCAAAAATCCAATAAAAAGCCCCAATACATGGGTATTGGGGCTTTTAATTATAGTCGCCATAGTCGCCTCTTACGACACCCGTGGGTAGAAAGGGGTAGCGACATTCCAAGCCAGCACTACACGGCAAGGAATATCACGAATATCAAGAAATTCACTGGAATACAAATTGAAACACTTATTTATATTTCTTACTGCCATTGAGTAGGCTTAAGGAGCCCTTAAAAGGGCGGAATCATGTAAATTTTCTAGTAATCAGAAAATTATACTTTACTATGTAGTGTCGGCTTAGAATAGCACTACCCCATTTCTTCCGGTGGGTGTACGTAAGAGGTGACTAACGGTATTAGGGCTTTTAAGGTATTTTTGGGCGATTCCGTTGGATACCCATCACCAACAACCATCATTTATTTCACAATCTTTTCTCCACGTAACTTCCAAAAGTGGCTAAGCAATTCTAATTCCGTAGCTCTGGCTAACTCTTCAAGGGATTTATAACCGTGATTATATGTATATACATACAACTAAACTCAGTAGACATTTAATTGAGTTCTAGAGCACACCATTCACTCGGTACAAGAACGTGAGCAACCACTAGCTAATTACTAAAGATTGCCATATGAGGACTGCAACATTTCCTAGATTATAGTATAATAGACCTTTGCCAACGCGGAATGTCGGTAATTAATTGATTAATGACACATACATGTATACCTATAAGTAATAACTGCTTCTTGAGCGACATATACACAAGTTTTTTTTATCATGAATAAGATAAAATAGAGTTTCAGGATCGATGATGACGGTCAGTTATTTTGAGAACATGAAGTGACAAATTTGAAAAAAGAAAGGGTATTAGGAAATAAGGTTAACATCATTAGCCGTGTAGTGTCGGCTTAGAATAACACTACCCCATTTCTACCCGTGGGTGATCGTAAGAGGCGACTAAGGGTATGGGGCTTCTTAAGTGATTTTTGGGCGATGTGGTTGGAGACCCGTCACACAAAACATTTATTATTACCATCTTTCCCCTAATCAACTTCTAAAAGTGGCTGAGAAATTTCTCATTCTAAAGCTCTGGCTACCCCGTTAAGGGATTTATAGCCGTGAGTATATGAATGAATGTATGATCATCTTAATCTTAGTATAATTAATAGTAATACAACGCCGAAAATATAAATTTTTGTGTTCATAAATCTTTTAAAATAAGAGTTTAAAGACATAAGATCCTCCCCACAAGAGCTCCCTGAACGATACCCGCTGTCGCTACCCGAAACGGCTTCCTGCGACATTCATCAACGTGTGGGACTCACATCTATACCCACTACGTTTTCCGGTACGTGGCTGCCACTCTAACATCATTAATTACACAATAAAGCAACTAAAATGATTGCTTTGCAAATACACGCACCATTCACTTATCTGCTCTACAAAACCGATGTCGAACAAGTGACAATAATAGGTCGCTTTGTCGAGAAAACGGTTACAAAGGACCGTAACATGATTGCATTAAATCAGCGATCATTAAACTCACTTATCGGAACATCATGAGGGGCATCGACTACGATAACATTGTTGCAACCAGTTGTGATTTGATTGCGAAATCGTTCAGTTTATTCGGAACATTAACCTACCTGTCCGCAGTCACGGTTATAATGCAAAATTAAGATATGCAGAACTTCGGAATTCACTTTGGAAAGATAAGAGGGAATGGATAGTTTAAAAGAACAGTTAGTGATGAGTTTTGCAACCGCATTTGCACACAGTCACTTAAATAGTCCCGTAATAAAGACAGTTCTTAAGGTAAGGGAAGTAAAAACCATGGAGATCTGAAGTTAGGATTCAGGATGGGACGCCCTAAAGACTTCGGGGCCTGGCGATGGCGAAAGTGCTCAGTGAGTAAGACAGGCCGGCAGACGGTATTCAATATGATTGCGAGCCTCATGTGCTCAGATATTATCCAACATGACAATATGGAGTACGTAATATTAGTTCCAATCGAAGCAGAAATATCGATCGCTACACAGTAAAACCAAGACAAACTTTTCGAGCTAAATATACATTAATTAATCTTTACATACATGCCCTTTTTAAACATACTTCAGACGCCGGCCTTTTAGATCACATTCCCATTTGATTAAAATAAAGCCTATGAGTTCTTCCTCTACTGATATCACCATTCACATTGGATCTGTATAACTCTTTAACCAATCACTTTCATCCATCTTTTGAACGTTTATACTATGTAATAAAATAGCTGCAAGGAATGTGACAGTAAGGAAGCCAGCATCTTTAAGCGTGCACCCGCTTCAGTAGAGATCAGCATACGCTAGCCATTCAGTATGTGCAGTAGACACAGCCGACTCAGCTAAAAAGCAGCCAACATCGACTGAACTGACCCACGACGGGCGACTGCCCAGCGCTCTGTACTCCCTAAGAGGCTCGCTCACATAGTGGATAACTAGCTTAGAGCTACACGGACTGTCAAGGTGAGGAAAATCAGGAAAGTGTGAAACTCCTCAGCACGTGACCACTGCACAAGGTCACGGACACTGAAGCGTGTCATGTTCGCTGTTTTTCAGCCAAGTCGCGTATTTACCGCTGTAAATTGTACATTTTGGGAAGTCATGTTTTTGTGCGACTAGATAGTGTGATTTGTGTTTAGTATTTCCTGGAGTTACCTGCAAATTAGATGTTGGAGGAGGAACGTCAGAGCTTGATGAAACTACAATTTAGTAGTAAAACTTGCTTTAAATTGATACTTAAAGCTAGTTTTATCTTTCACAAGCATAAACGCGTCGGCTTTAAATCGGTGTTTGGACACGTCATGTTATATTTTCTTCAGCATTAAGTTGCTTCCCATTTTTTATGTACGATGATACTGGAAGAACCTTATATTACTATTAAATTTGACTTTCAAGTATTGCATTTTATCATTTTTGTCAGGTGAAAGACTTAAATTCATTTTTAAAAAAATCTTTTGATTTTATGACAGTTTAAGCTTTTGTTTCAAATTACTGACTGCAATAATCAAACAATACATTTTCCATAAAAAATAGTTCTTTGTAACGCTATTAATTTAATATTGTCAATTAGTTGTTTACGTTAAGTTATTTCATCTGACAACCTAAATATGATTAATTTAACAACGAAGATGAAAAACACATTCAATGCACACAGCTGAGCGGATACCTAGTCAAATGAAAATTAATGTCTTTAGGGCCAAAAGGGCTCTTAATTAAATCCAATACGAGCCTAAACTTTGTGCGTCTCGGTTTGGGTATATCTGACGTAATTTATTTATGAAAATAAATTGTAAAACTAAGCTACCGCAGTAAAACAAATTGTAAGTAAGTGCTGTAAGACTTAAGCGTGTAGGGTTTTTTCAATGATCACATTGATTTTGTTTTGCTATGGTATATGGCAATTTTGTAGAACAATAAAAGTTTGCAAGTCGCGACGTCATTATTAGCATTAATATCGACAACTAACACAAACCAGCCTGCCACATACTTCAAAGAGGCTAACCTAAAATTCTCCTTATTCATCATTCTACAGTCCCCACTACTTCTACCACCAGTCTTCTATAGTATATGGTGGTAACATGACGTCCAACCACGATGACGTATCAAGTGAGAATGCGTACGCGTACGATTCCCGAATAATGCGCGCACGTGACCGCGTGCAATAAGAGAGGGGGGGGGGCGTGTTTCAGCCGCGAATGTTTTTTCTATTTCGGGAGTTGGCGGCGCGCCACCGGCCGCAGGTTACCTATGTTATGGCAATCAATTTTATAATACTTTTCATAACCACATCTGTGATTTTACTTATCAAAGTATGCAACATGGAGAGGTATGCCAGACATAATATTGAGCTTCAGCACTACCAAGTGTATATGAACACAGTACACAGATGGAACTAGCCTACAATACGAATTAAGTTAAAGTTTCAGAACCATTCAATGGATACGAACATAGCACATAGATCAAATCGGCCCCGAACCACAAGAATGTGTTGTAGAATGGCATATTAGTTCGATAAAAATAGTAAACAATCACAGTAAAACATTCCCAGAATAAATAAATTAAGCATTAAAACGCAAACTTCTTATGCAGAGATGCGTGGGGTTAAATTCTGAATCGGGCCTAAACTAACGCACGCTTTTCTTAGGTCATATGTATGGTTTAGGTATCAAGTCCACTCTGCTATGAGTTTTACTGGCTCTTGTGACAGAGTATTCATACAAAGCGGCGATGGGGTTGTTCATAATCACACTGTCCACACAAAAAATGGATTATTCTGACATGTTTTATTATGATAATCATTCTATTAAAATTCAATATGAAAGCGAACGTCTCTGTTTGGTTGATTGTCACTCAAATCATGCCTTAACTACCCGACAGATTTTAATGAAATTTGGTTCACTATACAACAGCAACTGTATACACTTTGCATCCCAATCGCAACCAACGCGAATCCTAATCGGATTGCAGTCCATTTAATAAGATTGTGGACTTATCATCGACCGAGACAGCCGACCGCTGATATCGGATCAACAACAACACAGTAATCTAATTAGAACGATGCGAGAAAATATCGTAAACACATTTACAGAACCGGGCCTAATTAAGGTCAAACCGACTATTTGGAAGACCGTTTTTAGATAATAGTCACGTTTTTGTGTCGGTTATATTTCATTGCATTTTCTATTTTCCTCTATAGATATCTATATATGCTCACGCCATTAGTTCTCATACATATATGCAGATACCACTTCATTATTAATATTTTCATACAATCCCTGTTAGTCTTAAAACTTTGGATGCCTGACTTCTAGATGTGTCCACCGTTGTCGCCATCTTCGGACATTACCGTTCACACTGACTTTCTTTATTCTTATATTTATGATTACTTTTAATCTTCTAAATTTAATGATGGCTTACGAAAAAAAGAATATAGTATTAACAATGTAACACCGAGAAGGGATATAAGTTATTTTTGTACATCACGTAACATAGGTGTACCGTAAGAGTAGTCACGTACCATTATTAGTATAGAGGTAAAGTGATAACGGAATGATAAGATGGTTTAGGCGCAAAGAGAGGAAGAACGACAGTATATTTAGAGCCAATGCGGAATATCTACAGATAATGACTACGGAGGATACATTTAGATATGCTAAAAAGGCAGGCGATTATAAAGAATAAACCAAGATATATGAAGACTTAACATAAATGAATCACGACAGACAAATTCACAAGGATCTTACAAAGAGGTGATCGGTAGCCTCTTCCAACCCCAATTTGCACATATAGTCTGGATATATGTATGGATTAGTAACGCTGCAAGCGCAAGGCCGACGAACAGGTGTCGTTGGCACCGCACCAAACAAACAATCAGTCATGATTCGGATATTAACTTTTACGGTCGTAAAACAGAATTTTATTTCCAGCAGCCGAATTTACGGACGAAAAGATATATGCAAGAGATTGTGTTCTATTTCAACACCAAGAAGCATAACCTACAAGGTATCAATGAACTCGGCATTATAATCTTCATAATGTTTTTCCGTAACCGTGACAAACAACAGTGCCTGATGAATTAAACTGATTTGATACATACACTCACAGCCATAAATCCCAAAAAGGGGTAACCAGAGCTTCAGACCTAAGAACTCTTCAGACACATTCGGATGTTGATAATGACAAGATGGTAGAAATAAAGTATCGTTGGTGATGGGTCTCCATCCGCATCGCCCAAAAGCGCTTAAAAATCCCTAATACCCTCAGCCGCCTCTTACGACACCCGTGGGAAGAAAGTACTAGTGACATTCTAAACTAATTTTTAAGTAGGCACTGGCTGAAAATCGGCGCTTTTGTCAATTTATGTGACAGAAGCAAAATACCGAGCCAGGTACCTTTTCGCCAAATGAGGGAGATTTACATTGTGTAAATTGTAAGTTTTGTGTTTTATGAATTATTATTATTTAGTTTTATTCTAGTATATAGGTTCATTTTTTGTAGTTATATAAGTTGTTTAAGTCTATTTTTATTGTTTTTTTTATATTGTTTGTGTCCTCAAGAGGAGACTAAATATTTTTCTTTCTTTCTTTCTTTCTTTCTAAACCTGCACTACACGGCATTTTATATGAACATGATTTGTCAACATAGGTGAATTATGTTCTGAATTCAAGGCCAGGTATGTTAATAGGGTACTTATTTATTTAAACCCGCAATATAACTTTATCGTGGTAATAGTGTCTCTAAAGTAAGCAGTTATTTGTCACAGATAATGTAGATATTATTTTGGCGGGTTTTACCTTTTTATTTGTCTTCTCAAGGTATAACCAGAGCTTAAAAACAACTGTTACTTTTTCACTAGTTAAGAAAAGAAAAAGAAGAAAGAAAAACATGTATTCACAGTTAATATAGCTTTTTAATCTTATTATTTAAGTATCGACCACGAATTAGCTCCTAAATATCTACCTATTCTGACGACTGAATTCCCAAATTAAGGTTATGATGATTCGGCAATTTTTGAACGTTTGTAGAAATAAATTCCGAGAAATTATAAGACATTTTTTACACACTGCGTAGTTTCATTACTACTAGTACTAATATTAATCTGCCTTAAAAAGTACTGAAAACAATAGTCTCCTATATTTCTGACCCCCCTTAGGACCTCTTCGTATTTTAACCTTGAGGTACAAGTGTTGGAATTTCTACTCAACATGACTCTTTCGAAACATTACGCCATGCGAAATCACAGCAATAACAGTATGACTAATCGTCATGTGAAAATTGGAATGTCATCGTAAAGCCACTCAATCAAGTACGGTGATTCGTTCAGTATTTCGGGAATTATCCCCGACTGACCATCTGACTGCCGCATTCCTGATTCACCGATTGATACATCGAATTGACGAATGAGGTCGAATGCGGAATATTTAGTGCCACTTTGTACGATGCAATGCAAGTGCAGTGTAATATGTTACAATTATTATAATATTAAAAGAAAAGTTTACATTGAATGCTTGCTAAAACGTTTTTCATTCGTATTCGGTTTAAATAAAGCTTAAGTCTTTGGAAACGGTAGAGATTGCAAGGACCACAAATGGCAAAACACTCGGAACTTTCATAGCTTATACTAACTTGACATTGTACTATTCACAGTTACCTAAGCTTTTCTTTATAACTGGACTATACAAAAAATAAAAAAATTAGACACCATTTATTGTTTGTTTTTTCATGTAGGTAGTTCACATTATTATTATCCACGCACTACTTTTTATAGGAAATTACTTTGACATAATTCATAATTTGCAAAAAATATTAATAATTTTAGCTTTTCTAGAGCGCTAGCTACCCCTTTTATTACTGTAGGTAATTAACCAAATAAATTCATTATTTTTAAAACTTGTTAACTTCACTCATTTGTATTATCTGTCGGACTTAAACATTTTTCACAAAATGAACTGTGTTATGTATGATGGATGATGGAAAACAATCACTAAGGTCTGCTTTTCATTTTGCTTTATGTACAATTGGTTTTCACTTGAATACAAGTTTCTAGTTGGAAGTGCTATTTTCAGCAAACTAGTGTTTTACCAGTTATTGGTATTTGAAATGGCATTTCAATAGCGCATCTTATTGATGGTACACTCTCGTTGGACTCAGGACACTTTGTTTTGAAGTTACATACATACATATACTCACCGTAGGCAGACACTATCAATCGCCACTTCGTATGGATCCTGGCAAACCTCTTTAGCTTCATTTACATCCAGCAATCTTGTCATACATGCTCTTATATTCTTCATACTTCGGACGCCTGCCTTTCTGAATTTTTTTCGGAATCATTCTTTGTACCTGTAGTAATTAATTAAAAAAAACTTGTATTTCTAAGTCATGGTAATTAATTTACGAAATATTGACAAAGCACTGTTTATTTAAGTGTCTGAGATCTTTCAATCAATCAAGGAAATAAGACTCTCACCGAATACATCTCAGCTATTCATTATCATCTATACTAATATTATAAAGCTGAAGAGTTTGTTTGTTTGAACGCTAGGATCTCAGGAACTACCCAATCAATTTGAAAAATTATTTTTGTGTTGGATAGTCCATTTAATGAGGAAGGCTTTAGGCTATATATCATCACGCTACGACTAAAAGGAGCAAAGAATCAGCGAAACATGTTATAAAACGGGGAAAATTATTCATATTTGCAGGCTTTCGTTGTGTGCGCTGCGTAAATGGTTGATGTTACCCAAAAAGTATGTATTGAAGAATGATTCCTCTTTAAACGATCTAAAAAAATGTCCGCGACAGTGTATATCTATCTTTTAAGATTGACTAACTATAACTATTTTTATGGTAATCAAATTTGGTCGAAATTAATACATTATTGCCAATTATTTGCATATTTTTTTTATCAACCTAATATTAATCCTTATCAAAATAAACGTGTTGTTGATTAAGAGTATTTAATTGTGAAGAATATTGTCCTTCACATCACTTCATTTAAATTAACATCTTATAAGATAATACAATTTTAAAATTACTCACACATGAAGCGCAAGACGCTGCGCTGGCCGGCGAGCGAGGTGACCCGCGCGAGAAGCTTATGTTTAAGCCTTATAAGGAATAGTTGTAAGTAATATAATATTGATTAACAAATCATCATTGAAATTCGTGTACTAAACATCTATGTTTGGAGGTATAGTAGTTGAAACAAATATATTTCTTTTTGTGGTCATGAATTTACACTAGATGGCGCTGACTGTATATATTCTACATCGCAGTATGATTTCTTTTCTGTTTTTTGTATAAATACTTGGCTTTCACGGTTTTCCAGGTATCTCTTTTCTTAACAGAACTGTAAAATTCAGTGTATAATTGGTTTTTGCGATGTTTGATACATCGAAGTATAATCCGAAATATACTTTCAACATCTCATCGTGTAATTCCTAATACTTACTCAATACACTTTCATTTTGTAGTAGTTTTTTATTTAACGGCTAAGATTGTTTTTCACACGGCCGACTATATGTCGCATTGTCAAGATCGGGTTGCGGGGAAAATCAGTAAGTTCTTCTGCCTCAAGAAAACAAAAAAAAATATCATTTACGCAGAAGTACTTTAAGATATATTATTTCTTATTTAAAAACACAACTTGACGCGGACGAAGTCGCGGGGAACAGCTAGTAACTTTAATATGGCGAGCACCTAGAATTCAATTGTTCTCACTATGTGCTACACAAGAAAAACGCTATCGTCTAAATATGCTTCGTCCTGATTTTAAGAGAAATAATACCGAACATAATAATTATTGAGTGAAAGCATGAAAAGTGCCCTTTTTGCAATGAGTCTATTTTATTAAGCACCTTCTTCTATATTACGTGCGCTATTTGGCTGATAAATTTATTGTACCCATTCTTCACCAATCATCGTCATATAATGTTGATAATAAGGGCAATGTCAGTGCATAATATGTTATCTTGATTGTCGTAATATAACTTTGACATTAAAGGCATTTTTTACTATACGTCAAGTGAGACACAAATAAAATATGATATTGTTTATGACATCGTATATAGCTATACAAATCGATTGAACAAAACGTTTATATCGCAGGTTAGTCATAAAAGGAATAAAATGTGAGAATAACGGCATTGAGTGCACAAATAAGACACACTCGACAATCTAATCTCGTATGTGAGTGCGGAGGTACAGTGGAGTGCATGCACGAAGGTGATCAAGTCAAACCGCGCTGATACCTTGCCAATAATTGGAGCACGAATAAATACTGTGATATTATGCACTTTGCTTTTTGGACGTGACGCAAACGGTAACAACAATAACATTTTACTCTCAATGATCCCGGGAATTCCTCGGTGGAATAATATTCCGAAAATTTGGCAATCCATGCGAAACGATTGACGGTCGAACCGTGAGTAAACTTCAAAGATATTACGAATCGGTTCGGAAGTCGCACAGATTAATGAATAGTCGGCTGATTAGTTGTGAGGTGAATGATGAAGAGGCGTAGTAGTTATCCGCAACAGATGTGGTATAATTAGCCGGCCATTGTTACCGCCGCTGCTAATTGAGATGCAGGAGCCGAGCCGCCATTGTGACGCGGCGCGCGCGCACGTTGATGTCTTCACCAACACAACACCTATTATTTCACGAGAGGCTTCAAAGCTCTATTCATGCCACTTAAGTCCTTAACTAAATGTACCAAAATATTGACGACGAATACATCGAAAAATATTTAACAAACAACGAGACACAAAACATGCGACCTTCGCGTAGACTTTCTTATCTTTATCATAAACACACGGTTCGGGTAATGTAGGTGGAGTTGAGTACACAAGACGGGACTCTAAGATAAGTGATTCGGAGCGCGTCACCATAACCAACAAGATAAGCTCGTAAAATAAATCGTACTGACCTGTGTGACCATGTCCCAGTAGAATCCGTCGGCGATCGATTTTCCATGTTGGTGTTGTCGGCAGAGGCTGGGCCAGAGCGTGGCCCGGACCGAGCTGTTGATGGGCCACGAGTTTTCTCTGATGAGTAGTTTGAGCTCGCGCTTGCGGGCTTGCTGGATGAGCGGCTGGAGTTCTTCGAAGGTCTTGAGGGGCGCCTTCTTGCCTGCGAATATCGGGAGGGGTAAGCACTGCGTCCAGACGGGGGAGGGGTGCGCGTGCGCGAGCGAGTCGGCGCTGGGGGCGCGCAGGGCGGCCGGGTCGATGTACATGGCGCTAGGGGCGGGCCGCGGACATGCTGTCGGGGCGCGCGCGCCGGCCACACTGCCCGCCGCCGCCGCGCGCCAGCCTCCGACAGATAGTGCCGTCAAACAACATCGATTGTTTATCTAACACTATGACGCAAACGCGATCTCGCAGACCCATTCCACATTTACTATCGACCTGACTTTGTATCAATCCAATATTTTATCTTTCCCTAATTAAACATTTGTAATGACCGAGCGATAACTCATAATAATTTAATTGTTATTTACGACGCGAGAAGCGCGGTAACATTGAAGTCGGTTAAAAATAATTGTGTAGATCGCATCCGCGTATAAAAATGCAACATGTTGGTAGCTAGCCAAATAAATCAAACTGTATGCTAGGGCATGTAATATCGGATGATTTTCGATACCGGAACTGAGTTACGATACTACTGGTTTGATTCCGGAATTCCGGAACTGGTTCCGGAATTAGAAAAAAGTATAGTAAATTATACATACATACATACATACATTTACTCACGGCTGTAAATCCCTAAAAGGGGTAGCCAGAGCTAAGGAATTAGAAACTCCTCAGCCACTTTTGGAAAGTTGGGTGGAGTAAAGATGGTAAAATAAAGGTTATTGGTGATAGGTCTCCAACCGCATCGCCCAAAAATCTCTTAAAAGCCCCAATACCGTTAGTCGCCTCTTACGTACACCCACCGGAAGAAATGGGGTAGTGCTATTCTAAGCCGACACTACACAGCAAAAGTAAATTATAAAAATTAATAAAGAGGCATTAAAATGTTTCGTCAAAAATATCCTTATTATAAAAATTAATAAATAAAAAATACTAGTTTTTCTAAGAATATTTACTAAGAAAAACAAAAAGAAGAATAACCTTTTCTTTCTTTTCAATAATATAAATTGTTTGAATGTTTTTCATGAAGAAAACCTCATGGGATTATTACTAATAAATAAAGGATTTCGACACAGGCGGGAATCGAATCAGCGACCTCGGGTATATGCCCCCGTTGCTCTGCCAATTGAGCTACCGTGTCAATGGCTGCTATCCTTTGTTTCTTTTACACTTTTAAGTAGTGTTTGCGTTCCCTACCCCCGGTGGGGGCGTATGTATACCCTTTTCTTTCCTTTATTTATTAGTAATATAAATTGTAACAAAATCAACGAGTGTTAGCTATTAGCTATTCAATGAAGCTTACTAAATAACTATCTAATAAAATTATGTTGAATATAAGATTCAACAACTCATAATGAACAAGTTCTCCTCTTCTGTCTCAGCTCATGAAAATAGTTTTAAACTTTAATGTGACGCTAGCCGAGAGGGCAAACTCCGTTGACAGTGGTTTCTCCATACAAAAATGGTTTTGCGCAAATAGTGGTTAAGAAAAAGTGTTCATATGAATGTATTGCTGTTTTTGTTATTGAAATCTGCACTTAATTATTTATGTTCACATTGGAACGTTCTTGTCAGTCATAATTTAACGTCTAAAATTATTTTGAGAATCAGGGACATTTTGGCGGCTTATAAATAATAAATTAAACAGCAAATGTTTTCCAATAGAAACCTAGATATTCATTAAATTATGTTATACTTATTTGAATTTTAAAGCTCCATCTATACCTCAGAGAGTTAGCACTGTTCTACGTTTGTATGGACAAGAGGTATGGCTGAACTTTAAATAAAATTAAACTAGAAAGAAATATAAAGTAGGTACGGTTAATTTCGCAAGAGAGTACAAAATTTACATACATACATATTCTCACGCCGTTAGTTCCCATTGGGGTAGGCAGAGACTATCGATCGCCACTTTGTACGATCCTTGCAAACCTCTCTAGCTTCATTCACATCCATCAATCTTTTCATACATGCTCTTTTATTCTAATTGTAGCATAATTTTTGTACTTATAAAAGAGTACAAAATTTATGCTACAATTATGCAAATTTTATTATTGTGGTACCTTATCTTACAAATAATTATTTGAATATCGGATTGCGATATTGAGTTCAGTTCCGGAATTATAATATTGTAAAAAATCATCCGAAATTCCGGAGTTACGAAATTTCGGAATTCCGGAATCCATGCCCTACTGTATGCACGTAACACCGCCTAGGTTATAAACTGTGCATTGGATTTTGATTCTCTTTGAGCTCGACATAACAATATGTTTATGATTACGTCTTATATATTTTTTTATGTTATTTTAACAATATAGCATAGCAATGTTAGATTATTTTTATGTATTTTCAATTTGTATAAGTACGAATTATAATCATCTTACTTTGAGAAACGTACCTAACTGCATAACGTAAAATATACTCATATGTGAACCGACTCAATTCCATAATTTTATTATTTGATTTGTGGCTAGGTCAGTGTTTCATA
Source organism: Bedellia somnulentella (assembly GCA_963576735.1). Classification (NCBI taxonomy): domain Eukaryota; kingdom Metazoa; phylum Arthropoda; class Insecta; order Lepidoptera; family Bedelliidae; genus Bedellia; species Bedellia somnulentella. Next base: position 18,075,836 of record OY755175.1, on the reverse strand, counting down.
ATAAATCTGAACCATCTGTTTTAGAATAGAATAGAATAACTCTTTATTGCACATCAAACGCAAATTTACGAAAATAATAATATGATCAAACAGTTTACAGTGAGGTACAATTGGCGGTCTTATCGCTAAAAGCGATTACTTCCAGACAACCTTTGGAAGGTGAGATCGATACTCGTAAATTAATTATTTGGGTAGATGCACAAAACAAGGCCATAAAAACATAATAATCTATTAGGCTAACTTAAAACTAACCTATTTAATTTAAATAACAATATAAATATTAATCATACAAAATAATATAGATATTTAACGAATATCTACGTTTTAGGTTAAATATTCCTTGCCACTTATTCGACTTTAGATAGCTCTGAGTAGGGAATGCAATCTCGATCTCGCGGGATCTCGCCATTTTTTGCGAAATTAATCTCGGATGAAAAAAGGCCGACATCTCGCGAGTTTACCGAGATTGCACTAGAGCATAAAAACGTCTTATTTGCGATCTATTGGTTTCGCGTGAGGTGGCAGCTTGAGGCAAAGCGGTCGCGGGACCAATCCCCAAAAGAGCATTCTCAGCAGCTGGTTATCGGGCCAACAAAATAAGAAGCCGATTAGCAGACGATTCTTTTGTCATTTTGTGGTTCTGAAGGAGCTACTCCAAAAATAATTCGTAATAATGCCTTATGATTGGGCTTGAAGAAATCTTTCATGAAATTTTTATATTTTGTAAGTTAATCTGTAATTTTCTAATAGTTTTACTAATTGGTATATTTTGCTAATTAATCTGTAATATCAGTTTAATAGTCAACTCAACTTGGATATTCAGTTTAATTTTTTTGACTTCTCGTTGCTTTGTTTGTAATAGAAGTACTGTTTTATTACTAAAATCTTTTGTTTGATATTAGAAATGTTTATCTTATAATACTTATAATTTTTATTATGTTTTCCTAATTCATTCAAATATTGTAATCATTTGGATTTTGAGCTACACGGTTGATGTAATAATATTTAATAAGTATAAAGCAGAATAATTCATGTAATCTAGTTGGTATGGCAGCCGTTATAATATAATAATAAGAAATTAATTGTCTTTAAATATGTTTAAAATGGTCGTATGACACACGTCAACAATTAAGTCAGTTGGATTGGATCTTAAAGCCCCTGCCTATGATTCGTACTTAGAATCTACTTGGTTGTAATTTAACTACTAACTTTGTTCACTTGTATCATAATGTAGTATAACAAAAATTCATTTTCTTACCAAAAATGACTAAAGAATCTGTGGCGACCGCTAGACGGCGAACTCACTCGCACACTAGCAGCGTCATAAAAAAATCGTACATCGCGGTATCGAAATATTTCTCTAGCTAAACATAAATACAAATTCTAAGTTGGTACACAGCGGGGTGTACTGGCCAGTATATCTTTGCTGTTCCCACAGTGGTGACCCCCGACAGCAACATGACGAATCTTTCTACTACATTTCTCAATCTACCCACATCTTACACTCCTCGCTTACCTTACCAAACTACTCTACTCACCCTACCGAGCATCTACTGGCACGCTACTCTGCCTCACTGCTCACACTGCACTCTACTAGAGCCGTCTAGTAACTCTCTCGCACACTAGTCCCTCTCTACTATTGGTAATAGGTACCTCCTAGCTCTTCGATATCGTCTATCGACTAAGAGGGGAGTACTGTGGCCACCGCTAGACGGCGAACTCACTCGCACACTAGCAGCGTCATAAAAAATCGTACATCGCGGTATCGAAATATTTCTCTAGCTAAACATAAATACAAATTCTAAGTTGGTACACAGCAGGGGTGTACTGGTCAGTATATCTTTGCTGTTTCCACAAATCTTTCAAATTCTTCAGCTATTTTTGGCATTATCTTAATCTTTGTAACTTTTCTTAGATGCCTATATGGCCATAAATCATATAAGTAGTATAGCAGGCAGTTACAGTTCCGAATATTCTATAAACTAGATTGTTGAAAGATTGTTTTTATGATGACCATTCTCTATGTAGAGCAGAGTTAATGGTGCAAAAGCCTCACAGGACAGCTAATATATTTATTTTCCGTATATTCCGTACATATATGGAAATCGAGAACAAAAGCTAACCATATGTGATCTTATATGAATAGCTATAAAAATATTCCAGTTGTTTAGCTAATCGAAACCGGAGAGTCCTACTTATGTCAAGCAAGAAAGGAAACTATTTGTCAAAGTCTAAAAACATTCCAAAAACCATGAATCAAAAATAAATAATAAATGCAAATGAGCGGTCTATCCGACCATATAGTTGATACATCAGCATCGCGGTGTTAATTACGATACGCTGATAAGGCTATCAAGACACCAGTCGGCTGTAGTCACTCGCCGTGTACACTCTATTACTGTCACTAATCCTTGTTTAGTTACTAGCTGACACGACAGACTTCGTACTGTAAATTTGCTTTTGCCAAACATTAGGCGTTTTTTCCGCTACTCTGAGTTCAGTCAGGCGTGAATATCTTACTGGTAAAATTTTTCGGGATAAAAATTATTCTGTTTAATAATTGGGGTTATTATCTAGCATTCTGCTAAATTTCATTCATGTACAATCTGTGATTGAGAAACCTTTTCACCTCAAACACACAAACATCCAAACATCTAAACTTCACATTTATAATATTAATAGGATTATGCATATTTTTCTGTGTCTTATATCAATATAGTTACCATTTAAAATACTTTTTTTTACAAAATCCGTGTTATAAACATGAATACTAAATGCAAATGAGCGGTCTATCCGACCATATAGTTGACACACCACCATCGCAGTGTTAATAACGATACGCTGATAAGGCTATCAAGACACCAGTCGGCTGTAGTCACTCGCCATGAACACTCTATTACTGTCGCTAATCATTGTTTAGTTATTATGCTTATTATTACTGGTTTAGCTTTGTTTTCCGCCGCTGATGCAAATGTATGATTACACTGTAGCGTATAGTATATATGGATTTGCTGTATTTCGGTTGATTTGTATTAGCTTATGACTTTTGTGTGTTATAGCGATTTTTTTTAAGTAAGCTACGCGAGTTCTAAATTTACTTGACAATGTGGATTATAGTTTTAAAATTAATTAAATATTAATTAAAATTAATGGGCTATTCCACATATCCCCCCTGAGCTATCCCCCCTGGGGGGGGGAAGAAAGGAATTTTTTTCCACATAGTACTACCAGGGGGGATACTTTTCCGTCTATCCTTCCTGATGAAAAAAAACAACAAATGAGTAAATGAGTATCATCAATTACAAATGATAATTAGAAAAAAAATCCTTTCTTCCCCCCCAGGGGGGATAGCTCAGGGGGGATATGTGGAATAGCCCAAATTAATTAGTTTGTATATTATTTCTCTGTGACTGATTTTATTTACGTATCTGGTGGAGGTCGCAACAAATCAACAAAATATTATTTTTAACACTGATGGTAAGAGATACGTGCAATAGATAAAAATTAGAATTTTGGTGATTATATCCTGGAATAAATTATAGTGCGTAATTATTCCCAGTGAATCATTATTTTGACACTTAAATCTCTAAATAAACTTATTGGCTAGACATAGCTCACCACACGAAAGCCGGTTCTAAAATTATATTCTAATGTTTTGTCTGCAATTTCAATAATATTATACAGTTCGTAAGTAGGTTAAATCATAACATACTTATCTACATCTTCAAAAATAATTAATGTGAGAGAAGCGAGAGATTTGTCAGGAACTTGCAAAGTGGCGATCGTTAGTCTCTGTCTACTTCAATTGGTATAATGGGCGTAAATATTAGTAAGTATATTTTTTGTATAAGTATTAAATAATTAAATTAGTTAGCTGTGTAGTGTCGGCTTAGAATAGCACTACCCCATTTCTTCCGGTGGGTAAACGTAAGAGGCGACTAACGGACTTGGGGCTTTTTAAGGGATTTTTGGGCGATGCTGTTGGAGACCCGTCACCAACAACCTTTATTCTACCATCTTTTCCCCACTCAACTTCCAAAAGTGGCTGAGGAATTTCTAATTTCTCAGCTCTGGCTACCCCTTTTAGGGATTTACAGCCGTGAGTATATGTATGTATTAAATGTTTCTAATCGTTCAAGTTCTTGTTATAGGTAAGGATTTCTCAGATAAAGGAGTTGGGTGATGGTGACGTTGTGTCAAATAAAATTCTATGCGGACAAAATCGCTGACAAAAGCTAGTTTGCAATAAACACACGCTTTCATCAATCATGTCTACACCATTTATTAGAAAAAAAGTTATTACACTTCCGTAAAATATCGCATGATACAGCAAACGTATGTATGCGTGAGCGCACACCGAATAATGGTTGTGTCAAGCTAAATTACACATTAAGTTATTGTTCGTTTCTTTGTCTTTGCCTTTATCAAATAATTCAATTGAAACAACGCATGAGACTTGTTTTTTTATGTTATTATCCATAAGCCATCGAAGCGATGGCAGTGATTATAGCTCTTCTGAAGATACAATAAATATACCAACGCCAAAAGTTTGCACTGGGATAGGCAAAGACTTTCGATCGCCAGTTTGTTCGATCGTGGCTAACCTCTGTTCTGGTTTTAATCTCATAATGTGCAGAGTAAAAATGAGATTATTTGGGGGTAGTTTGTATTGAATAATATAGGTCATGTATTCAATTATCCACGTAGTGACGGCATTAAATAACTCAGACCACCAACCCATTTTGTACTGCAGATTTTTTAAGAGGGGACTAAGGGTCTTTTAACTAGTTTCTGGGTTGTAGTAGTATAGTACCGCCTACGATACTACTACAACCCAAAATTGCTTCTCAATCAACTTTCATAAGTAGCTGAGGAATTTTAACTCCGAAGCTCTAGCTTCCCCTTTGCGCATTTATAAGCGTGCGCAAAGATTAGGTCAGTAAAACGATGGAAATCTGATTATTTGAGGGTAGTTTTAAGTTACAGCGCATGTATGAAAAAATTACAAGTAATAGTAAAAGTAAAGTTTAATGCCTGTAGAAATAAAAACTCACACAAAGTATATATTAAAATTCACTAAATATTCGGATACATAATAAGTTTTAATTGTCACCTAGATATCCAAAACTTAATTACATAAAAATTTCATTCAGAGGCCTCAAGTGAAATCCAACAACAAACTATAACTTACGTACTTTATCAACTTATTGACTTACAATAATTACTGTTATGTTATAATTGAGGTAAATAACTATTTATTAAATACCATTGCTAAGAACTCGGAACTAGGCAATTTTTCTATACTAATAGACCAGTATAGGATGTATTTCTACCATCACAAGGGGGAAATCACTCGTAAACCACATTGCGGAAGCACTTAGTCTATCGTGGGGGAACCCTAACGAGGATTGACTGATGAATATTGAGCAGACCAGTCGTTGAGAGATATATGTGGTAGCCTGTGTATCTGTGTACCTTGATTGGGTAGTGGGCAAAACCATTGTTTCCTAAAAAACACAGACGTTATGGATATATCATTTTATCAATAACATTAAGTCTGAACTAATCTGTCTGGTTTACTGTGGCACCCATTGTATCTGTCTTCATTCAATGTTGATAGTTAGAAGTCTAGTTAAGGTAAATAAGTGGATATAACTAACCGAACACGAAAATTCCCCCAAGTCATAACACGCAAACGCTACCGGAAAACCAGCTAAAACAATCACATCACGTACGAACTCCAAACAGATGGAATTATCTCTTGAGGATATATTAGACAATGAATAAGACGGTATTAGCAATTTTATATTACATATAATATATAATGTAAGTATATTATACTACTATTGCTGTGTAGTGTCGGCTTAGAATAGCACTACCCCTTTTCTGCCGGTGGGTGTACGTAAGAGGTCTTTTAAGAGACTTTTGGGCGATGGGGATGGAGATGGAGACCCATCACCAATAACCTTTATTTTACCATCTTTACCCCTCTCAGCTTTCCAAAAGTGGCTGAGGAGTTTCTAATTCCTTAGCTCTGGCTACCCCTTCTAGGGATTTACAGCCGTGAGTATATGTATGTATTTATGTATGTACACATACACATACTCACGGCAAGCATGAGCTACAGAATAAGATATGCTTCAGCCACTTTTGGAATAAGTGGGGAACACTCTAACTTAATCATTCACGCCATATATCCCCGATTGGGTTTGCAGAGATATTCATACTTCTTAACATCACGTGACATCGTCACCTGGTGTTCAGAGTATCCACGTTTAATCCACAGTGTAATTACGTGATAGGGGTCAGGCCTGTCGCCGTTTTATACGAATACACTGTCACCAACTAAGCACAACTAAGCCTATGGGTTTCCTCAAGATTGCAAATTAAGGGATGATTGGTGATATGTCTCAATGATATGATAGTCCAATGGGTAGAACACCCGCCCGAAAACAGAAGGGCGTGAGTTCAAATCCCGGGTCGAGCCTACACCAATTTGTCTTTTCTAAAAGTCATATGTGTGGTTAATTTATCATGTTTGTTAATGTGGTTGTTAACGGTGAGGTAAAACATCGTGAGGAAACCCACATGGCTAAGTTGTACTAATAATACAATTATATATAGAAATATATACTGTTCCGTACTGGAACAAATTAGTTTATAATTTTCTTTATTAGGTGTGCACAAGACAACAAAACATAGTTTACATACTTTTTACGTTAGAAATAGATTTATTTCATGTGGCTTATTTTCTCTAACACTACCTCGTTGATGCGGGAAACTGGCAACATTGACGTCTGACGTCTTACAACTACATCCGTTTCCGCAAGTTAGTCTCTCTTTCTCAACACGCCGATGTGAATGCACACGTTCGTATAAAAGTTACCAAATAAATTCCGAATCAAGTCTATTTCCCGAACAAAGTGAAAAAGGACTGAACCACATTTATCTATGGACCTATGGTGAAAAGTGTAAGCCTGTGCTGTGATTCATCAATAAACTCTCGAGAGTTCGAACGCCACCCCTGCCAGCCACGTGCCTGGTAAGTGTTTAAAGTTTAAATAAGTCACACGCGGCTACATAAATTATTTTGATCCTATCGAACCGGATCCGATTTCATCTTTTGTTTTGTTGTCTTGTGTTGTGCAGTACTACGTACTCAGTAATTTCAAATTCATTTCAATCGTTTGAGTCGCCATCTTTGTTACGCAAAATGGCCGAGAACGATCATGTTTGTGAACAAGACATATTCGAAAGAGACTTGATTCTCGAAGAACTTAGGCGTACATTACAGTTTGCAACTACCGATGAGCAGCAATTTCGTTCGCGAACTATAGACATTTCAGCTCATCAGAGAAAGTTTACGAAAGTCCAGTGTAAAATAGAAAAAATATTGTTTAAACATAAGTGCTTTGATAAAGATGAACAAATAACTATTCGGAATGAATTTAACGATTTGTATTATGGCATCTTAGCTCATCTTAACGACCTTAAGCAAAAGGAGGAACGTGTCCGTCGCTCAAGTCGTATTTTTCTTTCATCGTCTGAGGCTCCTCAGCAGTGTCATCACAGTAAAACTTTGCCTACTTTACCATTGCCCTCGTTTAGTGGCGATCCTACGGATTGGCCATCATACATTGATTTATTTAAGTCGTTAGTGCATAGCAACAGTGCCTACACGGATGCCGAGAAGCTTAGGTACTTAATACTTACTGTAAAGAACGAACCTTTTAATCTTATAAAATCCTTGCCGATTTCCGAAGATAATTACGCCATCGCTTTAGAAATCTTAATTTCTCGTTATGAAAATAAGCGACTCATCGCGTCAAAACATCTCGATCGAATTCTCGACATCGAAAATTGCAGTGATAAATCGGTTCATAGCCTGCGTCGGCTACTTAACGTCTACCAAGAAAATATTAAGGCACTTGAAGCTATGCAGTTTCCCGTGGGCCAATGGAATTTCATACTTTTAAACATTTTACTACGTAAAATTCCAGTTGGTACTAGGAAGTGTTTTGAAAGATCGCTAGTGAAACCATCTTCTATTCCCGATGTAAACACATTGATCACATTTCTTGAAAAAGAAATTTCCGCTGACGAAATCATAAACATTTCCGTTGGTGGGCAGTCCATTTCACAACAAAATACAAAAGTGGGTAGTTCGCTATCAAGTCGCACTATCACGCAGCAGCGATCATTCAATGCATTGGCTGCAAACAATATCGGCCTTCCTACTCGTCAAACAGACGAAAATCAACGTAGTTACAACGTAATTAAGAAGCAAACTTGTATATGCTGTGAAGCTCAACATTCGTTGACAAAATGTTCGAAGTTTTTAAATCTTACACCTCACGCGAGGTACAATTTAATTCAAAATAAAAATATTTGTTATAATTGTTTAAATGTAGGTCACAATGTTATCAATTGCAAATCGAGTTATGTGTGTCGCTCGTGTCACAAAAGGCATCATAGTTTAATTCATTTGTCTAATCAAGCCTCGCCGGTAGTCAGTGACTCCGCTGTTATCACCCTCCCCCCTGCCAAGGTAGACCCAGTGCCGCCAACTCAGTCCGAGTCGAATTCTATTCATAATAATTGCGCTTCGAATTCCAATGCTCCTTCTATGCGAACTAGCACGGTGCTACTCTCGACCGCGCTCATCGATGTATGTGTTGGCTCTTCTATACTATCGACCGTTAGGTGTGTTGTGGACTCGGGAAGCCAGGCTTCCTTTATAACTGAGTCGTGCGCGCAAAGGTTAGGTTTAAATCGTAAGAAAATAAACATTCCAGTATATGGTATTGGTGATAGCGAACCAGTTAAACCAAAGGGTGTAATTTCGTGTTTAGTCAAACCCAAGGGTAAACAAAACCCTATAATTCAAGTAGAAGCTTTAATTCTACCAAAGTTGATGTCTCACATGCCGAGCGTACCACTTCCCCAGAAAGGGTGGACACATTTAACCAATTTGACCTTAGCTGACCCCGATTTTCGTACTCCACAACCCGTGGAAATGTTGTTAGGAGCGGATATACTATCCCATGTGTTATTAGGTAATATCGTTTCCGGTTTGCCTGGTTCTCCGATCGCTGTAAACAGTGTATTCGGTTATTTATTATTGGGTAAATTAAACTTAGATCCCGTGGTTTCGACTCCACCCCATGTGTGTTTTAGCTCATTCGACAATGACAATTTGCAAAGGTTCTGGGAGCTGGAGTCCCTTCCTGAGAAACGGAGTTACACTCCTGATGAAGAGTTATGTGAATCCCTTTTTCAAAGGACGCATACTCGCGATGGTATTACCGGCCGCTACGTCGTTTCTCTTCCGTTTAAACCCGATGCTCCGCCCCTCGGCGAGTCGCGGCAGACAGCCCTCGCGAGGCTTCATAAGCTCGAGTATAGGCTCGAACGTAATCCAACCCTCAAACGTGACTACCACGCGTGTATCCAAGAATATTTAGATTTAAACCACATGGAGCCCGTGACTAGTGATGCCGCCCTGGGCGCACACTATTATATTCCGCACCACTGCGTGGTTAAAGAGTCCAGTGAGACCACACGTACCCGCGTAGTATTTGATGCAGGGTGTAAATCATCCAACGGAGTATCCCTGAATCAAGTGCTACTCACTGGACCCAAGCTTCATCCCGACATTGTGGATATCCTTCTTAAGTTTCGTATTCATCTCATAGGGTTCACATCAGATTGTAAACAAATGTATAGAAATATAGGTATGTGTAAAGATCATCTGGATTACCAACGTATCCTCTGGCGGAGTTCACCTGCGGAACCTGTACAGGATTTTCGTCTTCGTACAGTCACCTTCGGAGTTAGCTCGTCCCCGTTCCTCGCTCTGCGTACTATTCAACAGTTAGCTCATGATGAAAGTCACCGGTTCCCGTTGGCTGCACCTGTACTCTTGGAATCTATATTTGTAGATGACGTGGTCGCGGGGGCCAATTCCGAGTCCGATGCCCTAGCGTTACAGCGTGAGCTTATTGGTATTTGCTCCTCGGCTGGGTTTGAATTAAGAAAGTGGCACAGCAACTCGCCGGCGATACTTGCCGCGGTTGAGTCGTCATCTCCTCATGGTGGGCGGCAGGAAACCGTCTCCGTTGCGCATCTCGAGAAGGATACACACACTAAAGTCCTAGGGTTATATTGGGATCCGCGAACTGATTGTTTTAAGTTTAATGTTCAGGTCAATTCTGAAAAATACACTAAACGGGCAATCCTTTCTGAAATAGCTAGGATTTACGATCCGCTAGGATTTTTGTCCCCTCTGACCTTATACGCAAAACATTTAATTCAATTGCTATGGGTAGCTAATATTGGTTGGGACGAAACCCCACCTATTGATATTATTAATTCATGGAGACTTTTTATTCAAGAGCTACCGATAATAAAATGTATTTCTTTTCCGCGTCACATTTTAGATAATACTTGTACCGTACAGGTGCATGGATTCGCTGACGCGAGTGAAACCGCGTATGCCGGTTGTGTTTATATTCGCTTAACAAGTAGTGACGGAGAAATTCGTACTTACCTCGTTATAGCTAAAACTCGTGTGGCCCCTTTACGGGTTCGTCTAACAATACCCCGCCTTGAATTAATGGCTGCCTTATTATTATCAAAATTAATAGACAAAGTTATTTCAATCTACGACAATCGGGTCGATATGGATAACGTGTATGCATGGTCTGATGCGTCGATCGTGCTAGCTTGGTTACACCAACCACCTCATACTTGGAAGACCTTCGTCTCCAACCGCACCAGTGATATCTTGTCTGTTGTGCCCGCATCTCGTTGGCGCCATGTCCGCTCTGCTGACAACCCCGCGGACGTGGCCTCGCGCGGTGCACTGCCCCACACGCTACGCGCCCATCCCCTGTGGTATCACGGCCCAGCTTGGTTACAACGACCTTCTCATGCATGGCCGTCTTTCAATGAACAATTTGATACCAATGAAGAGAAGCGTATTGTTTCATCAAACGCGTCTACGACGATTAATACAGATATTGAGATTATACAGCGTTATTCTTCGCTAGGTAAATTAGTACGAATCACCGCTTGGATAATTCGTTTCTACAAAAAATGTAAACATTTAACTAACCACCACTCAGATTATATAACGGTTCCAGAATATAATGAATCCTTGAAAAAACTCGTTCTTTTAGTGCAACAATCGGTTTTTACCGAAGATATAAATAAGATTTCAAAAGGGAATTTGCCTTCTCAATCATTAAGGCGTATTACACCATTTCTTCATAGTGACGGTTTGTTACGAGTCGGTGGTAGGATTCATAAGTCACTCTTATCTTATGATAGTAAACATCAAATGATTTTACCAAAGAAACATACATTAACTAACCTAATCATAGATGATGCTCATGTGTGTTATCTACATGCCGGACCTCAGACCGTTCAGTACCTGCTCTCGCAAAAGTACTGGATAATCTCGTGTCGCGATATCGTGCGGCAACGTATACATCGCTGCGTTCGTTGCTTCAGCGCGCGTCCGACACCAGTGCAACCGCGCATGGGACCTCTCCCCGCTACTCGTCTGCGGCCCGCGCGACCATTTATTAAAACAGCTGTAGATTATGCCGGCCCTTTCTTTGTTCGCGCCAATAAGGTGCGTAATGCCAAAGTTATAAAATGTTACGTTTCAGTATTTGTTTGCATGAGTGTCAAAGCTATTCATCTCGAAATCGTTTCCGAGCTTTCCACTGAAGGTTTTCTTGCTGCGTTACGACGTTTCACTTCCCGTCGTGGATTATGTACCGATATATTTTCCGACTGTGGTACAAACTTTGTGGGTTGTGACAAATACTTGAAAGAGCTTTATGCCTTTTTAGGTAATGATTCAGTTCAAAGAAATTTACAAAAGGAAACTCTTCAACAGTGTATAACTTGGCATTTCCAACCAAGCCATGCAAGCCATTTCGGGGGTCTTTTTGAAGCTGGGGTGAAAAGTTTTAAGCACCACTTACGTAGAGTACTTGGAACTCGTACCCAAACGTACGATGAAATGCACACACTTCTGTGTCAAATCGAAGCGGTTCTTAATTCGCGTCCTCTGTCCGTGATGAGTTCGTCAGCTTCAGATCCACTTCCCCTCACACCCTCTCATTTCTTGATAGGTGAACCGCTTACGGCCCTACCCGACGTTTCCTTGGTAGACGTTAATCCTAACAGACTTACGCGCTGGCGATGGGTTCAGCAATCCGTCCAACATTTCTGGAAGCGATGGAGTAGGGAATATCTTCACGAAATTCAACAAAGTCAAAAGTGGCTTCAAGACCGAGGCCCTTCTATTAGTGAAGGCACTGTTGTTATTGTACGCGATGACCACCTGCCGCCGCTGCAGTGGAAGCTGGCTCGCGTGCACGCGCTCCATCCCGGGACTGACAACGTCACCCGTGTGGTTACGCTCAAAATGAATAACAAATTTTTTAAGCGGCCAGTGGTTAAACTGTGTCCGCTACCTATTGAATAGAGTACTTTATACATATTTAAATCATAGTCATAGGTTAGGTTATATTTTCTTTTATTTTGTTAAAAGTTATATACTTTTAAGGTGAGCGGGTTTATGTTCCGTACTGGAACAAATTAGTTTATAATTTTCTTTATTAGGTGTGCACAAGACAACAAAACATAGTTTACATACTTTTTACGTTAGAAATAGATTTATTTCATGTGGCTTATTTTCTCTAACACTACCTCGTTGATGCGGGAAACTGGCAACATTGACGTCTGACGTCTTACAACTACATCCGTTTCCGCAAGTTAGTCTCTCTTTCTCAACACGCCGATGTGAATGCACACGTTCGTATAAAAGTTACCAAATAAATTCCGAATCAAGTCTATTTCCCGAACAAAGTGAAAAAGGACTGAACCACATTTATCTATGGACCTATGGTGAAAAGTGTAAGCCTGTGCTGTGATTCATCAATAAACTCTCGAGAGTTCGAACGCCACCCCTGCCAGCCACGTGCCTGGTAAGTGTTTAAAGTTTAAATAAGTCACACGCGGCTACATATACTATGATATGTATTATCATGGTTGTTAACGGTGAGAGAAAACATCGTGAAGAAACCCACATGACTGAGTTGTAAAGAGTCATGTGACAGTGTATTCGTACAAAACGGCGATAGGTCGGCCCCCTATCACGTGAGTACACTGTCCAAACATGTGACACAAGCGCTGCCATGTGAGTTCAGAAGTATTGGTACCTCTGCCAACCCCTTCGAGGATAAACGGTGTGAACGTTTATATTATGTATGTTATGTTATGTCTCCAGCTACATCGCCGTAAAAATCTCTTAAAAGGCTTAATAGTCGTCTCGTAGTTTACCCACAAGAAGAAATGGGTTATAGTTACTCTAAGCCTAAATTGACTGTTTTTGAAATCGAGTCATTGATTCCAGTTTTGTCAACAAATTTAAAATAAAATACCAACTAATATATGAGATTCAAAATGTACATGAAGATTATAATTAAATATTTATTAATAATAACGGATTCAAGGATGATAGCAAACATTCATTTTAATAACATATTTATTGCCTACTTCAATTTATTTTAACGTTTTATGTAAATTACTCAATTTTACGCAGGTTTCAAATTAAAATACACGTAATATGATTTCAGCTTTTAATTCGATTACATCTAATTAATTTTATAGGTTTTTATGCCAAATTATCTTATTTATCTTATCTATTGAACAAATTTTCATTCTAGCAAGATACACTTGCTTGAACTTTGTTTAATCACCAGACGTAGACTTCAGAAATAACAGGTTTGTTTAATGCACATTTTGTTTCAATTTATATATCTTCACGAATGGTGATATTTTTTACTGCCAACCCCCTATGGCATGGAGCGTGATGACCTTAGATGTTACTTATGAAAGTTTAAAGTTTACATTCTACAAAGAGTTTTTGAAATCGGTTCAGTCTTTGAGCCTATTAATTACAAACTTACAAAAATACACAGGATATATTTTTATTATATTTATACATACATATACTCACGGCTATAAATCCCTTGAAGGGGTAGCCAGAGCTAGGGAATTAGAAATTCCTCAGACACTTTTGGAAGTTGCGTGGGGAATCGCTGGTGAAATAAAGGTTGTTGGTGATGGGTCTCCAACCGCATCGCCCAAAAATCCCTTAAAAGCCCCAATACCGTTAGTCGCCTCTTACGTACACCCACCGGAAGAAATGGGGTAGTGCTATTCTAACCCGACACTACACAGCTATATTTATTAGCATACAAAATTAGGTAACGTAATTGTTTCATGGGCCGTCTTAGGGACTACGACATCAAAGTGTAACTGAACTTGCTTTAGACTCAGATGTGAGTAAAATTGAGGTCCAGCTGACCTTTAAAGTTATAGCAAAGAGGCGATGAGGATGATCCAGATTTTCGTGTCTATGGCTTTGGGGCCGAGGCAATAGAAGTTTTTTATTCTGGGTATTTATTATATATAACAATTGCAATAAGAAGTTCGGCGACCACGTAATATTATCTAAAATTGTGAATTGGTTTCTTTCCACATCACCCAAAAAATTAATTTTTTGGGAAACTTTCTATCCTATATAACGAAAAAGATGGGATCTTATACTTAGCTGACCCAGCGATTACAAATAAACCAAAAACCACTATCAACCCATACAAACAACTAAACATAATATCTAAGAAATTTCTAGAGCCCCACAGTAACCGCATGGGGTGATCAGATTACACAAAACATTGTAGCGCTACGTAGTACAACGCGTTATCAGTGGAGCGAAGTCAGGTCAACATAGTGTTAAGTATCTGCCAGAAGGCTTTTAAGGACAATAAACTTAGAAGGTTAGTGGAAAATTTGGTAGCTACATAGAGTAGAGGAGTAAATATAAATTAATATATATTTTCAAAGATTATGTTAGATTCAAAACGACAATAGTAGTTTAGTTAGGTTGTATGTAACAAAATTGGTCATCGTGACTGCTTGAAAGACGTGTCGATTTTGGCGTGAATTTAATTATTATATCAAATTATTCGATGATGATTATTTGCCGTGTAGTGCCGGCTTAGTTGTCGCTACCCCTTTCTACCCATGGGTGTCGTAAGAGGCGACTAATAGTATTGGGGCTTTTTATTGGATTTTTGGGCGATGCGGTTGGAGACCCATCACCAAAAACCTTTATTTTACCATCTTTCCCCCACTCAACTTCCAAAAGTGGCTGAGGAATTTATAATTCCTTAGCTCTGGCTACCCCTTCTAGGGAAATATAGCTGTGAGTATATGTATGTATGTATTCGATGATAAATATTCTGTTGTCTACAACGTTTACTGACTATAATTTCGTGCAATGACGTCGTATGAATAGTTTGATGACAAGTTGCATTACATATTATATTTTATGAAAAAAATATGTACATATGTAACCCCTTCGGGAATATTGTTGTTGGAATAGTGTATTGTTTGAAGCTGTATATTAATGTTTTGTGTCTGTGTGTATCTTGATGAATTTAAACGAAGCTCGAACAAAGTGGCAATCGATAGTCTCTGCCTACCCCAATGGGAACTAACGGCGTGAGTATATGTATGTGTATCTCAGCATCTTAGGATACCCATCGTGTTACAACCGTTAGGTTATTTAACGCTTGCATCACGTTGGAGGTAACTAAGTTTTCAGATTTAATTATGCTGCCATGCATTGCCCTATAATGAAATTGCCTCCTGGGAATAAAACGGTTAGCTATGGGACTATTTTCGAACTTTACTTTTTGTAGAATTACAAGAATTCAGGTCAAGTTTGTGTTTGTTGTGCAGCAGTGAGGCAATGTAAGAGAAGCTAGAGAAGTTTGTCAGGATCGTGCAAAGTGGTGATCGATAGTCTCTGCTCACCACAAAGGAAACAACAGGAGTGAGTATAAGTGGGTATTGCGAACGTTAACGATAACATGGTTAGTACAGGCTTTGACACCACACAGGTAAATCTACCAACTTAATAAGAAACATACGCTAAATATCATTACGCTTAATATCATAAATATTACGCATAATACAACGTAATGCTCAATGAGTAGAACATCGGTTGACGTGCAAGCGACTAGTGATCAAATCCCGGGCCGGGCCTACACCAATTTGTCTTTTTAAAGACATAAGTGTGGTTAATTTATCACGGTTGTTAACGGTCAGGGAAAAACATCGTGAGGAAACCCACATGGCTGAGTTGTACTTAGTCATGTGACAGTGTATTCGTACAAAACGGCGATAGGCCTGCCCCTATCACGTGAGTACACTGTCCATGCAAAACGTGGGTACTCTGAACACCAGGTGACAATGTCATGTGATGTTCAGAAGTATAAGTACCTCTGCCAACCCCTTCGGGGATATTCGGCGTGAACGTTTATGTTATGTTATGTATTATAAAGGGTGAGCAGTCATTGGAAGAATACTAAGATATATTAAAAATAACACTTCCCGTGCGAAGTTGGGGCAGCCTTTCTTATAAAATATAAGTTATTTTTTTTAATTATCGTCTTTCAATACTTTCAATCAATCGTTTGACTATTAAAGGTCACATGACACAGTGTTTCTAAGACTTTAGATCGCCGTCGCTTCTAGTCGATTCCACAGTCTACAATATTGTTTTGCCATCGTCACAAACACATCAGGTGTAATCGAAACACCCGCGACATATTGCCACCGATGTGTCTTCCTAAAACATCCTCTCTACTATACCGCTTGATAATAAACAGTTGTAATTTTACAAACTGGTAACCCTGTAGGCTTTGAATAGGTTTTTTGTTTGTGCTAATATATCAATTATTGTTCCCCTCAAACTCAATCGTTCCAAATATCCCCGAAGAAGGTGACAAGAGATACTAATACTTCTGGTGTTCAGAGTACCCACACGTTTTGCTTGGACAGTGTACACAGCTGATAGGGGGCAGCCTATAGGCGTTTTGTACGAGTACACTGTCACATGACTAAGAACCACTTAGCATGTTATCATCACAATGTTATTATCCACCGTTAACAATTTTGAAAAATAAACCGCAAAGTTATGTGATTTAAAAACGCCTCTCTGGGTCAGATACAGTTTAAACCGAACTACCAAACTTGCGATGCAATGTATTATGTATGTATGTATAGTGAATTTAAACAATAATTTTAGCTTTATCACTAACCAATTCATAACACACACAACACAATGATTGAGATATCTGAAGTAAGCGAAAGTAGTCATCACAAATTCAGACCACAAAACCATCGCTTTCACGTCAATTACATATTTTCGCTAATTATGAGTACGTAACTTATTACATCTATATTCTTGTAAGATTTTACACACAAACTGCTCATCTAATCAAATAACTTCTTTTGGTAAATAGATGTGATTTAAATATTAGTGATAGGTTTCTTTTTATTCGTGAAATTCTTCGTGGTTTTTTATCATTACATTTATCAATTTTAAGCAAAAGTAGTTTCATTACTAAAATCTTTTTTCAGAACACATTTGGATATATAAGACATAGCTGTACAAAATAAATCAATACAGTAGTATAAACTTTGGTAGCCAAAATATCGCAACTAAGGTTTAAGATTTTTAAAAAAACTTGCCTAGGCTGTTAACACAGTTAACAGTTACTAGTGTTTGTACCCAAATTTGTATAATAGTAGCTAAGACAGGTTAAGTTTATACTGTGTAGTGACGGCTTACAATACCACTACCCTATTTCTACACATGGGTGATAAGAGGCGACTAAGGGTATTGGGGCTTTTTAAGTGATTTTTGGGCGATGCGGTTGAAGATTTTTCCCCATTTTCTTCAAAGTGGTATCACATATCAAAAGTGGCTGAAGGATTTTCTGATACCCGTGAGTATATGTATTGTATGTACAGGTTAAGTTGAATATGTTACAAAAAGAGAATATTTTTGTCGCGCGAATCCATATTTCATTGTTAGTCTATTCATCTGGCCCAAACCACGAATATATAAGGCAATTACTGGTGAAACTCGCAGCAAAATTATGCCCATAAATTGAACCGAATAATAGGTCAGTGTATACTGATGTAGCATCCTTTGTCCTCGTGATGAATTCATGACCAGAGCAACGTAACACATGAACACACAATATAACTTCGATGAATTATTGATGGCAAGATGGTGAGGGCTTATTGATTAATCTTGTGAGGCTCGAAAGGCGGGCTGGGGGTTGGGAGTAGGAGGAAATATCATTAGGGGGAGGAGTGGTGAGATAATGTCTTACAGGTTACAGTAATGCCATTTTCATGAACTATAGAATGGGAATTCCCCTCCCAGAAAAAAAATGCCTTTATGCCTGTCCAGTAAATACCTGGGTCCAACCCAGGTAAAATGTCAGGTAAATTTAATAGGTAATTAACGGGTATGGGGCTTTTAAAGTGGTTTTTGGGCGATGCGGTTATAGACCCATCACCAAAGATACTTTATTTCTACCATCTTGTCCCTCCCCTATCAACTTCTAAATGTGGCTGAGGAGTTTCTAGCTCTAAAGTTCCGGCTACCCCTTTTTGAGATTTATGGCCGTGAGTATATTATATGTATGTACATTCAATGTTTTACTAGATGTTTATATCATAGTAACTCATTTTCACAAATATTTACGCTCACGTATAGCTCATTTGGTATCTACAAAAAAACAAATCTTAACAAACTGTGTTGATAATACATGTTGAATAAGATAAGCCGGAGGATAGAGGAGATAACAATTTAATGCTAGACATTCTGCAAATAATTTATTTCGAATTACGGAAAAACCCATATCAAAACATGTAAGTCGTGTGGTTGTAAAACTTATCTCTACGCAATCTACAGATTTTTATTTTCATTGAGCCAAATCTACTAAAGCGACGACGGTGATATTTAATCCTTCTTTATTCGCGTTTTCACATAATACTTACAGACATTAATTAATCTTTTTAACTAGTCGTTTACTTCACATACCCCCGAAGGGTTGATAGAAGTACTAATACTTCCGAAAATCATATGGTATTCATTCACCTTTTCAGAGAACCTTCTGTTTGCGTGGATATTCACGTAATGGGGGCCGGCCCATTGCTTTGTAGGAACACAGTATCACATGACTAAGTACAACGCTGCCATGTGCGTTCCAATACCATATTTCCCTAACCAATAACATCTTGGTAAACAAAGTAACAATAAACCACACAGGAATTTGGTAAAATCATATTGTTGTTAACAACCGTGATATCCCAATGGGTAGAACACTCGGTTATCGTGCAAACGACTAGTGTTCAAATCCTGGGTCGGGCCTACACCAATTTGTCTTTTCTAAAGACATATGTGTGGTTAATTTATCATGGTTGTTAACGGTGAGGGAAAACATCGTGAGGAAACCCACATGGCTGAGTTGTACTTAGTCATGTGACAGTGTATTCGTACAAAACGGCGATAGGCCTGCCCCCTATCGCGTGAGTACACTGTCCATGCAAAACGTGGGTACTCTGAACACCAGGTGACAAAGTCACGTGATGTTCAGAAGTATTAGTACCTCTGCCAACCCCTTCGGGGATATTCGGCGTGAACGTTTATGTTTATGTTATGTTATATTGTTGTTAACCCGAATCAGGACTTGAACCCACACTAATCTGGATTACAGAAACGCCGCGTGGGTAAGTTATTTCTCTTCTTTTATAAAGGTAAAGTTTGTAAAAGTTGACTAAAGTATTCGAGGCATTTTAAGTGGTTATGCGGATACACACACACAGTATAGAGACTTAGTATAAGAACATTTTCTTTTTCGATATTTTGTCTTTTATACAATGTGTATTGTATAACGTGGGCGACGACTAAATTGATAATTAGCGCGCGCACTGTCTACCCCTCCCTGGGATTACTCACATATGAATGTTATTTTTATACGATATATCGAGTTTTAGCCGGTTGCTTTCAAGTTAAATTTATGTTCTAATGTAATCTATACTTGTAAAGTTTGTTCGTTTTCCTGTTGTAAATAACCCCGAAACAACAACAGATTTTTCACATTCTTTCATTAATAGAAACCTTCAACCTTCACAAAAACATGGGCATTATATCATATGTAAAATTACGGAGAAAATAACCCTACCCTACGAAATAGGGCAATCATCTAATAAATAGTAAAATAGAATGTATTAAAATATTGTGCTCAACAATAATCTATGCCTAGTATTTTCTAAGATTTTCACGATTGCACATTATAATTAAAACAACTATTGATTTTCGGATATTTTAATCGCGTGTTATTACTTTTTTTTTAAAGCCCGACGTTTCGAAAACTTTTCAGTTATCATGGTCACGGGAAGCCTGAGGTATTCTTTGTCATTTCATTATACACGCGATTAATATATCCGAAAATCAATAGTTGTTTTAATTATTATAATCTATGCCTGCCCAATGTGAATAACTGAATTCATACGTTACTGTTATTGGAACAGATAATTAAATTCACATATCTATTTTTGCTACCGTAAGGTATTTGAAACAGGGGTTTTGCTCTCATAATTACTTTTTTGCTTTTACTATCGGTTGTAGCTCCGAAAGGGGCCTTAGCCGTGAAATAAATGTTCTCGAAAAGTTTCGAGACAAAAGGTGGTAAAATAAAGAATCGGTGATACGCGATTTCAAACCTCAGCCTCCACAGATTGCATTAGAATAAAAGCCTCAGATTCGTTTGTAATCTCGTACAATACCCATGGGAAGAGATAGGGTTTTGCTATTCTACATACATACATATACTCACGGCTGTAATTCCCTAGAAGGGGTAGCCAGAGCCAAGGAATTATAAATTCCTCAGCCACTTTTGGAAGTTGTGTGGGGAAAAGATAGTAAAATAAAGGTTTTTGGTGATGGGTCTCCAACCGCATCGCCCAAAAATCCAATAAAAAGCCCCAATACCCTTAGTCGCTTCTTACGATACCCGTGGATAGGAAGGGGTAGCGACATTCTAAGCCGGCACTACACGGCAATTTGTTATATATACAAGTTTTGCTATTCTATACAAGCATAATGCGGTTTTATAGGTGAATTAACTAAAATGAATTTTAGTATTATTTATTAACCCTTTATAAGGCAGAGGGCATATAGCGACCACCATAATTTCACTCTTACCTACCTTGAAATAGAAGTGAAATACAATGAAGTTTTGATCATACCTTGCCTTATAAAGGCTTAATCATGGCATGAGGGTGCAGCAGAGACATCAACTATTACATTCTTTCAACAGTTATCAATATCATTAACAAATTTTAAGAGATAAGATAGATAATTTGTTGAAAAATATTGATATCAGATACTTAATCAATCAATCAAAAACTTATCTTATTAATAAAATTATTTCAATTGACGAATTGTTAGTCAGTCTTAAATTTTTTGTGACTTTTACAGTAAAGTTACAACTTTTCTTATATTACGTAATTAGTCATTTTTTTATATTTTAGTTTGACATGTTAGCTGTGTAACATCGCCTAAGAATAGCACTACCCCATTTCTTCCCATGGGTGTTCGTAAGAGGCGGCTAAGGGTATTGGGGCTTTGTGATTTTTGGGCAAGGTGATTGGAAACTCATCACCAAAAACCTTTGTTTTACAATCTTTTACCAACTCAACTGCCAAAAGTGGCTGAACAATTTCTTAATCCGAAGCTGTTGCTTCCCCTTCTAGGGATTTATAGCCATGAGTATATGTATGTATGTAGTTAGACTACCAATAAGGTGCTCAATATAGATACACTATTTTATACAATGGTAATAAGGCAAAACGCAGTACATTAAAATGTTGGAGGACTATTTCATTTTCATATGTTAAGTAAAAGCAGATGCATGGTTATCAGTTATAGATCAAAAGTTGTTTTAAAGCTTCGTCAATGTTTTGGCTACACAGAATACAATAATGAATTGTGGTGTGATGTACTTAGTGACTCATACATTTTATAACATGGAAATAGCATCCAAAAGTGAGTAACAGTCATCAGTATTCATCAATCCTAATCACTTGACTATATATTTCGTCAACATGTATGTATGTATATCATATATGTATATCACAACTCTGTTTTAATGTAGTATAATATGCCATAATGGGAATGAAAAGATTGTATATGTATGTCTATGTATGTTTAATAATAGCTGCCATACCTTTCTTCGTAATTTATAGAAATTTAATCTACTTAAAAATATATTTATTTAATCATGACAGCTCAGTTGGGAGCACTGCAGACATCAATGTGACTTTTCTAAGTCAGTTTTTTTGTGGTTGCCAACGGAGAGGGAAAACATTAAGAGGAAAACCACATGGCTTTAAGTCATGTGATAGTGAATTTATGCAAAAAAATGTAATAGGCACACATATAATGCTGATTATTTAAACAAGTTTAATGTAAAAGCAAGAGTGTTTCATTTTGCAGACAATTATATATATCTAAAGCTGATTATTTATATTTGAGATCGGAAAATTATTGTTGATTATGGCATAATTTTTGCTCATGTGGCATCAGAATTACATAATAATCTAGATCGCAAATATAAACATAAGGAGCAACAACCAACAAAAAATATACTCTATTAACTTATTATGTTTATACAAGCTTATTTTGTTTTGGCTTCTTCAGTTTAAAATAAATAAAGTGAAAAAATTTAGAGTTACAGCTTTGGTGATAGAAGCTTAATGCAAAAATCTCTTTCTGGCTAATTCTGTGCTGTATACTCCAATTAAAATTGTTATTATACTAATTTAAATCTTTATGGCGATATGGTACAGAGATAATTTGCAAGATAAGGTTTTATTTGTTTGTCCACTTAAGGTGTACCATTTTAGTTTTTAAGTATGGACCCAAAATTTAAATATTTAAATTTAATTTCTAGTTCAAAAATCAGAAAAACTTAACAAAATAATTTACCTGGTGGGCTATCAGTAAGTATGGTGATATTAGTTGGGTCCACATGTGGGGGGAACGCCTCATAAAGATCGGGCTCCTCCTCTAGTACCGAAGACAACATGGCTGAGGGCATCCCGGTCACTCACTACACAAACACCACTATGACTAGACAACACTGCACTGTACCACCACACCGGTCCACTGCACCACCGCACTGGTCCACCTCACACCACTGAGCCTCCTCCCATTACAACCAAGTACAAACTCCCAACACCTAAGTCAAATCTTGCTGCACCATCTTCAGATCTGTGAACCAAAGTTATCTGTGTCAATCGTTATCAGCTCTCGTACGCGACCACCTCAATCAAAACACGATTGCAAACTACAATCTGACCGAGAGATAAGCAAACAACTGATACTGACGCCGGATTGGATATAATTAGTGCTTAAAAGTCAGCTGATCGGTTGCCAGTAGGACAAACACTTGACATTTTGCATTCTATTTTAGGATTCACACGAAACGGGGAGTTCCAATGTCAATCCCATCGCTAGAGTTTGAATGGACTCACCGTAATTCTGGTGATAAATGATGCGAAGATGGAGTGGCGACTCCGTAGTTACTGGTGAGGAGATCCGCGTCGACTAACCGCTACGGGAGCAGCGCGGCGCGCCGTTCGCACGAACCACCTAGCGATATAGGCTAATAGAACACGATTGGAGCAACCAAAGCTTTGTCACTTAAACTAACGACCCGCTTCTTCACAATGACCAATTCATAACTGACCATACGCACGGGGACATGGCCGAGATAAATTTACACAGATAATTGCTTCAACCCTCGAAGTTATTTAATTTGAAACCGCGATTTACACGTACGAGTCAAATTACGGTATTTTTGTTACAATTCTATCTTCCAGAACATAATAAATACCGATCGTTAAGTAACTTTTGCTACGTTCGAGGTAGACACAACTTTTCATTCACGTTCGCGATTTTACGAAACGAAATGCGAAACGAATGAAAGGAAAGCAAAGCAACAACGACGAACGATCGAAACGAGACATAGACTGCAAGCATGTAATCATTTTTAGAAGTGACACAATAACAAACATATTTTTTTTTTTACAAAAGGCATTGCTTGTGTGGCATGTTATTTTATTCAATTAGCTATATAATTCATAAATGATAATTATGTGTTAGATTTTCTAAAAAATATTTTCGATTGTGTATACAAAATAAATTGTAACGAAATAATTTTCACTACAACTAAATTATTCGTGCGTGACTATTCGTGAGTCGTCGTTGAGCGTAATTTCATCGTTATGGTTGAGCGATAATGGCTTGAACAGAAATTGGTAATGAAAATTTACGCAATGAATAGTAAATAACAGTGTTTAATATAATATAAAACAAGATGACATGATAAAGATGCGGTTCATGACTAGCACTATTCTACCCATTGACGCCATTCTGCATTCAGCTTGGAGACTAATGACTGATATCACGATAGGTAAGAGCTAGATTAAATTAAATGTGTCTTCCAAAGCATTTAATCTTGATATTCAGATAATCACATGAATCAGCCCCCAATATCCTACTAAATTGAATTAATCTTCTGGAATTTGAGCTCTACTAGCCTATCGTTGAGACATTTTATAAATAGGTAACATTATAATCGTCATCGTAAAATTAATATTATTACTGAAAAGAAATGTTTATAAACGTGTGATAAGTATTCACATGAATGAAACAGGTTTTTGAAATATAGCTATATATAAAAATACCATTGAGTAAGATTACTTTTAAACAAATATACTAAGAAGTCATACTTGAACTTGAATAAAATAATTATTTTATTGTAGTGACCATCTATAACATTTCACAACTAAATAGTCTTTGACTGTAGCTAAAAAGAAATGTTACAAGTTAAATAATTATAAAAATTGGTAGTAATTTTTGGTAGAAACCATTATGTTAGTTACTTACTTAGTTTACATACATACATACATATACTCACGGCTATAAATCCCTTAACGGGGTAGCCAGAGCTTTAGAATGAGAAATTTCTCAGCCACTTTTGGAAATTTTAGTGGGAAAAAATTACAAGTTTGCCCATTGTTATTTATTATTACTTCGAGAAACAAACAAAGAGAAACAATAAGTAAGTGTAAAATAGCTTAGAAGTATTGCATACTTCTTATTACTAAATAATTGTTCAGTAAACTTGAGATATAACCAAATATTGAGAAACTGGAAAATCATGTTGAAGCGAAAGAGGTCGTATGACATTCTAAGTTCTATAATAATTTCATTGTTGTCTATTCTTCTTTTTTACATGACACATATCAAATTTTGTTATTTATTATTACTTCTGATTTTTACATGTGAACAAGTTGATTAAAATAAATTCTTAACTACAATTTATTTTAATCTTTCATTTGTACATAAATCCACTGCATACTGCATATTAATGATAGCAGAGTGCTATCATAAATCACACATGCTATAAATACATTAATGGTTGAAAAAACTCAAGAACATAATAAATTTGATATATTTAAAGCGTATACTGCAGTGTCAGTTTAGAATAGCACTTAGCCATCTCTACACACAATAGGTGAACAAGACAATTAAAGAATCTCAAAATACATTCAATCAATTATACTTCTACATATATACTCACGGCTGTAAATCCCTAGAAGGGGTAGTCAGAGCTAAGGAATTAAAAAAATCCTCAGCCACTTTTGGAGAGTTGAGTGGGGAAAAGATAGTAAAATAAAGGTTGTCGGTGATGGGTCTCCAACCGCATCGCCCAATGTTCCCTTCAAAGCCCCAATATCGTTAGTCGCCTCTTACTTACACCCACCGGAAGAAATGAGGTAGCGCTATTCTAAGCCAGCACTACACAGCAAATCATTCTTATTTTGCAGATAACAGATCTGTTCAGGAAAATCTTCCATCAGAAATATAACCTCAAGGGTTTTCCATGAAAAAGAAACGTAATTTACTAGAAAAAGTAACAAACGTGCCATTGAAAACCTTAAATATTAGTTTTTTCAAATATGTATCAAACAAATAATAAAATAGTTGATTAGTATATTTTGTTTCTTTTAAAAAAACACCAATATATTACCTATTTATTCAATGACGATTTCTAAAAGTATGTGTACGTGATAAATTATATTTCTGTCTCTTGTAGGTCTGAGTGTAAATAATTTAAGTGGTCACTAATTTTATTGTAATTTTGTGATATCTGGGATTATTCGTTAAAGTAATACTTGCAACATAGGTAGCCCTAAATGTCAAATTTAAGTAAAGTTTGCCAATACAATCAATACTGTCAGTCAAGTGTCATCTGAACAATCAATCTTGCGATCAATCAATTCATATTGTGCGCTACAGTACAGATATTTATTTTCATTTCATTATCTGTTTCTATAAGTCTTGCATTTATTGATCTGTAATGTAATTCAAATTCAAATTATTTAAATATATCTTGAAAACAAAGAAAACAACATCATGGCGTCCCAGGATGCAGTAATTTTCAAAGGTATGTTCTTGAGTTGTGATTTGCACAATAACAAAGTTTACTAACACTTGTGAAATGGATATGTAAATGTTGGCTATGTCGCAGTATTACCTAAATAAAAAATACTGCTTTTGAATGATATTCTTATCATTCAATACAAGTTCTGTTTTGTTTTCCAGAGACTGTTCAGGTGTTAATTACGTCGTGTGGAGATAAAGAGGAGTCTGTTAATAACGCTGTTATCAAGTCCTTGGGTCGTCTGGCTGCTGTTAACCCCAACAGTGTTATTGAGTATTTCTGCGAGTTTTACAAAAATACGGCTAAAGTGAATCCAGTTCAACTCGCTAACTTAATCAAGTAAGTTCCAAAATTATTGTATTCAATATACTTATACTCAAGGCTAGAATTCCCAAAAAGGGTAGCCAGCACTTTTCAATTAGAAATGACTTAGTAACTTGAAAGATGAGTAACAAAAAAAAATAAAAGTTAAATACTCCAGGGTCTCTGAGGTCTCTAGTCACATTGGCAACAATCACTTAAAAACTCAAAAAGTGGTGAAACCCTTAGTTGCCTCATATAACACCCATTGCAAGAAATGGGTTAATGCTATTTTGTGACAAAACTGCCCAGTTAATTTTATTTTTGTCATACGGTTGCAAATGATATGCATAAAACACTGATGTTTATGTATTGAACAAGAGCTTGTTCTAGAATGGGGTTGACCATTATTCCCAAGCAGCTTGAAAGAATATTTGGAAAATAACACAAAATATTAAAAGATAAAAGTTTTGGCAACTGAGTTTCAAACAGTACAAGTCAAGCACTTAAAAAGTACATTTTGGTTCAAAAAAGTATGTTACCTTTTTTTTTTTTTTATAAAAGTGATCTATGATTAAAAGTGTAGAAGTATTTTAGTTTTCTGATTTTTGCAGTCACTTCATTTTGAATGAGGCAATAAATTGTACAACATTCATGCAAGACCTATAATGTGTGTCATACCAAAAAGTATGCTAACTGCAACATGGCAATTTAGGCATATATTTTTTTTACAACCAGTTTCCCTTTGGAGGAAATCCGAGAGTTTCCGAGACAAATCCCTTTTAAGTTTTTCATGTCTTACTATCTGTCCACATTAATTAGCAATTTATTTCCAAAACTATTGAGAGCATACAGTAAGTTATGTTATGATACAATTTTGATGACATATAGGGGACATACATGGGTGTTTCTCCGTAAAGTGGGCAACTTTTGGGCGAAAAGTGTCCCAGCCAATTTTTATTTAATTTTAAAGACCTATCTACTCAATATAATAGTTTATTATGTATATAATACTATGCATTAACAGAACGCTTGAAGTTCTACTTATTTTAGGAAATATTAAACTTTTTCGAAAAAACTGACACAGGGGACTGTTGCCTACTACAGGGGACTGACTTTTTATAAATAATATGCACTGTTTAATCACAAAATCTACATATTTATTTATCTTTCCTTGAGTACTTATGTTATACATCTTATATTTTGACAACCTCTTAAAGAAATCTTAAAATTAGCTATGAGATCTCACCTTATACGTAGGTACATTATTATCAGTAGCTTAAATTCTTAGAAGGAACTTGGAGTTTCTGTTCAGTCCTATTTTTTAATTATTACAATCAACTTATACTTAATAAACATTTAAAAAATATATAAAATTCACTTCAGCCTTCATATAGCCTTTAAAAGCATTATTTTAAATTATAATTTTTAAGGCAAAACTGCAACAACATAAATTGGCCTAGACCTCGCTTTTATAACATACCCTTTTTATATTATAAATCGATAAAGGACATCAAACTAAACAACTTTGCCCATGGAATGCCTATCTAAAATATTGTAATTTTCAAAAAAATATAATAATTAAAAAATTGTCGTACCTAGTTCAAACTGAGAATGTACAGAATGAGAATCTTTGCTTCAGTGAAAATAAGAAATAAAAAAAAAACATTTGATCTATGCTTTTCGCTCTGTAAACAAAAATATAACTTCTTTCGGTATTTTCCGGTTGTATTGATCGTCGTTGAAAAATAATATCATGAAAATAAACCGGTAAGCGAGCGATTGAACTGGAAAATACCGAAAGAGGTTATGTTTTTGTTTACACCATAGATCAAATGTTTTTTTTTTATTTCTTATTTTCACTGAAGCAAAGATTCTCATTCTATACATTCTCAGTTTGAACTAGGTACGACAATTTTTAATTATTATAATTTTTTGAAAATTACAATATTTTAGATAGGCATTCCATGGGCAAAGTTGTTTAGTTTGATGTCCTTTATCGATTTATAATATAAAAAGAGTATGTTATAAAACCGAGGTCTAGGCCAATTGGTATTATTTATCAAAGACATTGACAGGTAAATCAAACTTATGAAATACTCTTTTGCCTTTTAATAAAATATTTGGACTAGGCAACTTCTCCACCACTTGATCCAATGTTACATCCTTGTTACATCCGCTACATCCTCTTCATTTAATTTAAATGTTTGACCTTTTTCATCATGTAGTTTCAGAAAAGAAACAGTAATTTCACCTTCTTCATCATCTATATCACGAATAACACTTACATATCTATATTTCACATTCTTGCCTTCTCTGAATCTGTATAAACGTCATCCAGGTTCAGTCTCGGCAATAATTCATAACCCATTTTTCCGATGTTGAAATAGGCGCAACTTTCGTCACAACAGAAGCAGCTTAAACTCTTCATCACTAATACGACGTCACTTATTAAATCTAGTGACGAATAGAAGATACCTGTTACTTGGTGAGGAGTCCTGTTAAAACAATTTTGGCATTCTCTAGCCAAACACTGCTCATCAAATCGGTTACTCTTCAAGAAGCTTAGGGTGGCTGTTATAACTCAAAATTTTACGAGAATGAAGGGCTGTCAATTTCAAGTCCACATTTGCATGTGTGTCGCACAGGCAAGTATTGCGTTCTCCAAGTTTAGGAACAACCACCCAAAATGGGCGTAGTTTACAGAAGGTCTCATAAGAGATATTGACACTTGAAGTCTGCTTGAACTTTTTATACAAACCAAGTAGCGAATCGAGCAAATATATTTTTTGTTTCCGCAACTTTTTTCTCGTTATGAACTCCTTCTTCCCTGCTCCCAGTCTGCTATTTGAGTCATCTTGGTAGAAATTTGTGACCTCAGCAAACACTTTGCTTGAAAGTTTACGTTTTCTTGTTACAGATACTTAAGCTTTCATTATTCTTTTATAGTTTAAAACTCCACCATCTTTCATTCTCCATAGCTTATATTTATTCACCAACTTTCCTGACACTATTTTGGTAATCAAACGTTTCTAGGTCACAGTTTTAGTTTGAGATAAGTTTTCTTCCAATTGCTCCTTCAAGACTTCGCCGAACAAAGCTTTCTTAACTAATTCTTTTCTGGATTCTGGTATATCAAGCATCTTTTGCAGTTTGGTATTTGGAGTTTCTTTCTGAGAATTTTCATCTTGCTTCTTCTTTTCTAGTCTTGATAAGCGTTTCTTATATTTCGATAGCTTTTTCTTTAACCTCATAATTTCGTCATTTTTATTTTTCATCATTATATACCGCATTTTTCTCGCTTTATCATGTTTCTTCTTGGGAATTATTTGAGGAGCAGGAGCAGATGACTGGGTCTCAGATGCAATGTAATCAGGTGTGTTTTCCTTCACAAACATTTGCGTGATGTCTCGTAACGCCTTATTCTTTTTTCGATACTGCGTGCAGTGCTCTTTCCACTTCTTTGTTTCTCTATGTTCTCTCGGAGTCATATCTTTGACAAGTTTTCTAGAACCCTTTTCCTTTTTTTTCAAGTTCTTGAGGCGTTCTTTCTCTCTCAGTTCTTCCCTTTTCTGTGGATAATTTTTCATACTTTCATACCGTTTACGCTCATTATCTCTTTTTCTTTGTAATGTTTCTTCTCTTGTTAGTTTTTTCTTCCTTGGTGCCATATTTCAAGTCGATAGACGAACCTGAAATAAGTGTAAAGAATATAAAACAGTCCCCTGGAACAAGAAACAGTCCCCTGATCTAATAAATAGCAGGGGACTGTTGCCAGGGGACTGTCTATTTTGATTTAAATACAAACTTGCATAGAAAATATGAAGTTTACATTCAAATTAAAACCAAAAAACACAATTAACTACAAAAATACACAACACATATTAAATATTATTACATAAATTTTAAAATTGCCGGAAATATTACTTACCAGTGGACTGACGGGCGTAGCGTTCCAGCACGTGTCTAGGTGACTAGAATTCGCCTGGCACTTAACAAAATGGCGTGGGTGTGCTTTTGGGGGAATCGTTGCTAACTTCTGATCATTTACGTTTCGTTTCTACTGCTTAATCCCAAAATCAAACTTTGAATGAAATTTTAATAACGTTTTAAATATTTGACAGGGGACTGTTCACAAAACTTGGGGACAAACTTTGAAATAGGGTATTATTAAAAAAATATCTTTTATTTAATTTCCTGAAATATTTTTTATAAATATTAACTTTTTAGTAAT
Source organism: Bedellia somnulentella (assembly GCA_963576735.1). NCBI lineage: Eukaryota > Metazoa > Arthropoda > Insecta > Lepidoptera > Bedelliidae > Bedellia > Bedellia somnulentella. The sequence continues at coordinate 18,044,834 of OY755175.1, read as the reverse complement.
ATAACATGGAACACCAGTATTGATTTAGCAAAGTTATATTGAAAATAAGTTACCTAATAACATAAAATTTGATTTTGTGACCACCCAGGGGACTGTTTTCCGGGCCTAAAAACAGGTTTTTTAAAATGGAAATAGGTAATTGTACTATTTTGTTTTTATTGTGACAACTAGATGACGTTTTCATTAAACACTTTTCATTCTCAAATATTTAATTAATAAACTACTGTATTTTTTATTGCTTGGTGACCATGAGTTGCCCAGTTTACGGAGAATCACCCACATATACATACAAACATATTATATTCACAACTATAAATACCTAGAAGGGGTAGCCAGAGCTAAGCAATTCCTCAGCCACTTTTGAAAATGTGAGTGGGGAAAAAACGATTAAAAAAAAGATTGTTGGTGATGGGTCTCCAACTACATCGCTCAAAACTCCCTTAAAAGCCCCAGTACCGTAAGTCGCCTCTTACGTACACCCATACGAAGAAATGGTGTAGTGCTGTTCTAAGCCGACACTACACAGACTATATATATAGTGGAATATAGGGGACTCAATCTTATAATACTTTTTCCTTTAAAGAGTGAACAGAGGCTGACGGACCTGTTCCTTTATATACTTATAAACATCATGTGTCACTTGATCCCCTGGTGTAAAGAAAATCTGTTATCTTTTGCATTTCCTGGGCAGTGCGTTCATGTGGGGCAATTCATATTGGTAGGTTATTATATTGTTTGCGAATTTTTTCCAATAGTTTTAAATTAGTAGCCGATGATGATATGGTTGGATGAATATATAAGATTGCTTAAAAGTCTTATATATGCTGTGTATGTATATGCACATGTGTATGCACTTACCAATTTATTTCCAAGGGTGTAGTAAGATGGAAAACTTAGGTTTTGTGGCTTTTTGAGGCATATGGATTTGTCCAAAAATTTTGAATTCTTAAGCTTGGGGAACCCTTTTTTTGTGATTTTTAGCCCTGTTTGTTATACAGTATGATTTTTATTTATCAATCCGTAAAAAAAATAAAAGTAAACCAATATATTAGCGGAGGTGTACTGATTTTTCCATGTTGCGCTAAAATTTCTTCAATTGTCACAATCTAGCCCTTGTTTGTAGCAACATTTACTAACATACTATTTTTCGACTTCTATAAGCAGATAATTAAACATTTACAGGGTGCTAGAGCTAACATGTGTGAACCATATGAAGTTGGTGCAAAAAGAAATGGCTGCCGAACTAGTTGGTGCTATGCTGAGAGCGATGACCCAATCCACAGACTACCAGCCCACTGTGCAGCTCGGGGCCTCATCTGTACTGGTTGCTATCAGCTATGTTTATCTGGATATGGTATGAAATTTCATCTTCTACAGTTTCATTATGGATTTGTGATAGTTTATCATTTGTTTCGTCTTACTCAACTCACTCAAACATTCACGCCATATATTCTCCAGGAGCGGGCAGGGCTACTAATGCTTCTAAATATCTCAAGTATTTTTTTGTGCAAACAGTGCTCAGAGTAAAGGCCTTTCGCCATTTTTGTTCAAATACTCTTGTCACAAGACTAAGTAAAAGTTTGCCATGTGGGTTTCCTAGATATTTCAGATACATTCCATACATGATAGATTAACCACACATATGACTATGGGAAAGGTTAGTGTAAGCCAGATTTGCGATTGAAACCGATAACTCTTGTTGTAAGAAGATGTGATGCTTTTGGCAAACTAAAAATGAAAAGAGTCCAATAGGCTATTTGACTAAGTTTTGAAATCTATCTTACGGTGTTAATTTGTTTATAAGGAGCCCTAAAAAAATATTTTTCTGTCTTCATTTTAGCTATTTTATTAAAAAATCGAAAAAGAAAATGTAATATTCAAATGTGCCGCGAAAACGCGACTTTAAGTAATATAGCGGCTGTAGCACAAGTGACGTCAATTCCGCATTAAACACCAATGAGCGAAGCGATACACAGTCTGTTTATGCGCGATCTACGTCATTATAGAAATAGGCAATCACGGTCGTTTTTAGTCACGGGACAGTTGCATCAAAAATACTTATTTTAGAAGACGGATTTTAGTGAAATAATGCAATAATTTTATCTCGCATTATTACATATTGCTCCATAAAAGAAATATTAAGAATAATGAAAAAAAATATATATTTTTATTACAGTCAAATAGCCTATTGTTAAGGTCAATGAATATGAGTGAAGGTTAGCTTCGCATATGATCATAATAAGTCGCGTGCCATAAAATTATTTAAAAACCTACCCATATAGAATGGGATGTATGAGAGTGATTATGTCCATATTATTTGTGGAAATCGACGCCATTCCTGCTAACCAAATCTTTGAGTTTTCCTTCTTATTTCACTCGCTTGCGTTATTATTAGGCAGGAGTCCCATGAAATATATTATTCTTATTTCTTTTAATGAATGTCTTACTTCAACTTAATACACCCCTTCTTTTTATCATAAGCACAGTTTGTGTATTTAAGAGTTACTTTTGCTGATAACCAATTGTTGTATCCACTCAGGTCTTACAATCATTAATGAAGGAAATCAACACAGCGTCAGTCCCTCACTACACGATACCACATACCCTGGGCACCTTAGCTGCTGTCAACACTAGAGATATAGTGCCGTTTATTAAGGATATTCTCGGGAAAATGCTGCCTCTGCTCTCACTCATCAGAGCTGAGGGAACTAAGCAAGCATTCTCGTATGGTATGTAAATATCATCACCCAAATTCCATCTGATAATGAAATATACTTTCTTATCTACAAATTAATTGGTCTACATTTATACATATATACTCATGTATTGGCAAATAAATGTTTTTTTTTTACAATGTCCTTTATTTTTTTCAGCTTTTGGTCACTTTGCTATTGCCGTCTCAGAACAAATAGGGGACAATGTAGAAAACGACAACATCACCTCGATCAAAGACAATTTTGTCGTAGAATTTTCCATAATATTCGACGTTCTGTGTAATCAGTGGTTACATTCTTCTGAGGCTAAAGTTTCAGAGTCAGTGCTTGAGGCATTAGGACCTCTTACCCGACTTATATCAGAGAGAAAATTCAATGAAATAATAAATAAATTCGTACTTACTTTATTGAGTCTGTACCGGAAAACCAATATCAATCCGTACTACATAAGTCAATGTATATCGTATTTAATAACACCGTCAGCATTGAATCCTAAAATATGTCTGAATGATAACGTCATAAATAGTACAAATCATACGATGTTTAATTTAGTCGTTTTAGAACCAGATTATGATCAACCACATACAGTTAAAAATCATTTCGAAGTTCTGAGATGCTTCGATCATATGTCAGGACAATTCCCTGAACAAACAATTGAAGGACTACTGCACCAATGTAAAAACAATCAAGAAAAGGATAGAATGAAAGCTGTTATCATACTTACGCATCTAACAACTTCATCGCAAATTTTTATTGATAAATATTCTGTCAAATTCATTAATATATTAAAAGTTATGACTAACATGGAACAAGGTCTTAAAATGAAGAAATTAGTTGCAAAAGCCATAGTAGGACTTGTTTATAAGAATTGCATAACAAATATGGAAGATTTTGCAATGGTCGAATTTATCGTTAAACACTGTGGGGCCAAAAACGTTAATGGAAATGTGTCGGATTTAATTGATTTGCAGGACACGTGTAAAAGCTCGTTAATTCTTCTTTGTAACTCGGCAATCAATGTAAGAACACAGATGCGTGATTTACTTCTCAAATCTCTAACAATGGATGACTTTACTCCTTCTATGGCTACTGTTTGTCAATGCCTTTTATCATTATTCCAAAATAATTCAGAAGCATCCAGTGATGACAAGACAAACTTATCTTCTAGTAACAAAATCTCACCAGATCTGATATTTGTAAGATGTATGACACACCTTTCTGAGCCCAATGAAGTTGAACGCAATAAAAATTTACTGCTCTTCCTAGATGAATATTCTGGTGACATACATAAAAATTTGAAAACAGCCTGGTCCGTTGAAGTAGATAGGTTAGTAAAGTATGTATCTAAATGTGAATCAAAGGAACAGTGGCATGAAATGATTTTAGATCTACTCGTGGCGGCAATTGAGCAAGTAAATAGCAATAAATGGGTCGAAAACGTTTCAAACTACCTATCGCAACAAATTTTATCAACTAAACAATCGGTGATGATCAAAGGCGTTTCAATACAATTATTGGCTGTTATGTCGTGTCATATGTCCAATGCAGCAATTGTAGAACAAATTTTGAAAATCATACTACTCTCTCTGAAATCTATACCAGTGGAAAGTATAGAATATGTCAGTAAAGCTATTGGGATTGCATCGAGACAACATGGCGAATATGTACTGAACGAGCTTGACGCGTTCCATAAAGATATTGAATCAAAAAGAGGCAATAAATTGTTGAACTTTATATCCTCAAAGCACTCTAGAAATGAAACTGAACTCAATGTATCAAAAGTTGCCGTAATTATTTGTTATGGAAAAGTGGCGAGCGAATGTCTCGATGTCCATATTTTAGCTCGTTTGGGAGAGCATCTCACTGTGATATTATTAGAAATATTGAAGTCAAGTCCCAACTTTGAATTGTGCCGCGCAACAGTTACTACATTATACGAAGTGGCCAAAGCACTACAACCGGCTGCACACCATAACGTTGTTTTGAGAAACAGATGGCACCTTTTGAATTCAGTATTGCAACAAATTTATAATCAGAATCTCGAGAAACGTAATGTTGAGCTTTATCCAATCATAGTTAATGCATCAAAAGCGCTAACGAAGCTCCAAAAAGGTATCCTTCCTGAAGAGAGAAACACAATTGTACGAGTTCTTTTCAGTAATATTTTCGGTGAGCTGCGGACGTTTAATCAAAACTGCGAGATCGAAGGGAAAAGAGATGAAAATGATAAATTGGCGAAAACGCTGAATGATAGTTTAATGCTTTTGCATGATCTTATGCGAGAATTAATAATTCAATCGCCGTGTTTGAGCACCATTGATGATTTAGTGACATTGTTAATCGAATGGTTGAAACACGAAAATGATGAAATAAGAACGGCTGCAACCCTTATTTTTCAAGTAGTCTTAGATGCGTATTTAAAGAATGTGAAACTTAATTACGAAACTCCTAGCAAATTTGGTCAAATGGGGTATTTGCTAGGACTTATAGTTCCCGGAATAGCAGATTCTAATTTCTCTGTAAGATTAACAACGATTGAATGTATTAAACTTATCATACAGATACAATATCTATACGAGGGTCACACTATAGAACCGGACGATGTATGCGTTAATGAGTTGTTGCGTTTACATAATATTATAATGACTAATGATGTCAATAGAATAGCAGAATATAGTATGGAAGTATATAATGCCATTTCGGAAGCGATACCTCATAATCACAATATGCAGTTTATAGAAAGCCTCTTGGAATGTTACGATGATAACGAGTTGAGATGCACGTGTGTGAGTGCAGTTTTGAAGGCTCTCTTCAATAAGAATGGTCAAGATCTGTTCCAGAGCATAGAAAGAATCGTAGAAGTGTTTTTGGAAACCATGCAAAGAGTGAGCGAAGGTGCCGCAAGCAAATTGTTGAAAGCATTAACAGCGTTGGCGAGGCACCATACGAATTCTGTGACAGCTGTGTTGTTGGCGCAAAAATTACCTCTAAATCCGTAAGTATCTGTTCAACCTCTTTGCTGTATGTTGGTGTTAGGAGATCCATCTTGACCATCTGCTGCACCATCTATTCTCCTCTGTTTTTTTGTTGACTGATACAAAATTTAAAGTAGGCCCATATCCTGAATACCCTCTTTTTGCCTGGCCAGTGATCCTCATGACCTCAGCCAACCCTTTACAGCAGCTCTGTAAGTCTCTGATGGATAATCTAGGATTCCTTGCTTTGATATCCGTCAACCTTAACAATCTTGAACCCTATTTAACTGATTTGAAATTCGAATTCAATTCTTTTTGTACTTGATCTGCAAAAGTTTTGATTGATTTTATTCCTGCATAACTTCTATGCCTCTTTCTTTAAACATTATTATTTTAATGTATTCAATCTGTTTTCAGATCTGTACTTTCTTGTTGGCGATGCTTAGGCGACGATGAAACCATCTCAACTGCCATTGTGGACAATTTTCTGCGGGTCTTAAATTCAGTAGAGCTGTTTGAAGATCCGTACCATATCACCGAAAACCATATAGCGGCATTGCAACCGCTTACTGTAAGTACCTTCGAAAAAATACTCTTTTGATGTGATTTTAAGTTTGTGTTCTATAATTCAGTACTGTATATTATAAACTTACCTTTTTTTTTAAAATCTAAAATGTGGCACTATAATATGGTATCGCAAGTGGTTCCCAAATTATGAACTCCATATTATGCAGTATTTTTTGTTGAAAATGTTAAAGCGTAATTTCCTATTGTCAGTAATTTATACTTTACCAACCAGTCATGTAAAATGTTAAAATTATAAAATACGATAGCCTACTACCTATTTAAATGTACAAACTACTACCTTAGACAAAATTAATGTTCATGCATAAAGCAAGTAAATATTTCAATATACTTTGATGGCGTTAATATTTTTATTTCTGCGTAAGATTCAAGAAATAGTTACTAAAATGTATACATTCAGCGCTGCGAATTTGATAAAACTACTTGTAATAAAAAATATCCTATTCTATATTTCCGTCAACCATAATTTTACCAATCGCCCTCAGCTCTTTTTTCAATTCCAGCTAATAACAGCTCTAGGCGAGATGCTACAAGAGCCATCAATGTCTTCAATATGTGAGGCCCGTTTCCCAAATCTCTTTGCAACTCTTTACACCACATTAGCGTGTTATATCGACGCTGAGGCCCCGGCCTATATGATGTCAGCAATTCGGGGGCAGGAGAGATTTGGGTTTATACCGAATAGAGAGGCTATACGGTTGTCACCGGCCAAGATAACGTTGCATACTTTCGATGTGTTTCTGGAGAGGACTGGCAATGTTTTGGTAAGTTTTGTAGTTTATTGCTGTATAGTTTTATATGGTGTCCCGTGAGGGAAAGAGTTCAGACTCAATTATCAAAACCTACTTATACCTAAGTTTCGTAATCGACGATCCCGCAGCTGTTTTTGGACATTCAGAGAAAATTGGGAGAAATTTTTGACGTTCGACTTCAACTGCATCGCCAAAGAAAATCCACCATACATACTACCCGAGGGTCTACTCTTCACGCCAAAAACGATAATTTGCATACGTTTCTCTTCTACCCATTCCTCACAGCCCATATATGTCCCCACCAAGGGGCTCGAGCCTACCCTTTATAGGGCGATTTGGCCATAGACCACCACGCTGGCCAATTGCGGGTTGGCAGACTAACGACTACTACCGTAATAGTAGTCGGGACCGACGGCTTAAAGTGCCCTCCGAAGCACGAAATCCTCTTTATTTTCGGATAATCAGGTGATTCGAGCCTGCAATATCCTTCCAAACTGGGTTAAATCTTACAAATAAAATTTGTAATTTTACCATCCCCCGGCAATCGAACCCGAGACCTCCGCACTTGAAACCAAGCGCTTAACCGCTAGACCACGGAGGCAGTACCTTCTACGAATATTAACATTTATTTCTATCTCTCTCGCACGCAACGATTATTCCGATTTTGACATTTTAAAATGCATAGAAAAATATTAATACTGGCGCTTTCTATTCGATGAAACCAACGAAAACTACGGGGGTATCGTTGAATTCGTCGAATATCACCATGTATTCTCATATACCAAAAAGAGATAAGTGAGTTGACCCTCTGAAGAAAGAAAAGGAGACATTCATTATATTTTTTAATTTTTATTTGACAGATAAAGATCGTTATATTGATTGACTTACAAATTGCAATCAAATTATAATACATACATACATACATATACTCACGGCTATAAATCCTAAGCAAGAGGTAGCCCGAGCTAAGGAATTAGAAATTCCTCAGCCACTTTTGGAAGGTGCGTGGGGAATAGATGGTGAAATAAAGGTTCTTGGTGATGGTTCTCCAACCGCATCGCCCAAAAATCCCTTAAAAGCCCCAATACCGTTAGTCGCCTTTTACGTACACCCACCGGAAGAAATGGGGTAGTGCTATTCTAAGCCGACACTACACAGCAATAATTTATAATAATGTTTCCTATTACATATGTTTTTAAGTGAATATGAAGTTGTGCAATATCGTTTTAGAAATAGCACTAACCCATCTCTTTCCACGGGTATAGTAAAAGGCGACCTTGGGAATGGGGGCATTTTGACTTGAGTTCCAAAACTGGCTGAGTAATTTCTAACTCTGAATCTCTAGTTACCCCATTTTTTTTATTTATAGCCGCGAGTACGGACGTTCGTATGTAAATCGTTAGAAAATAGTTTACAATTAATCTTTATGTTACCTATATAAATAAACTTAAACATATTTTAAATAATTCAATGTTTTCCTCAGATGCGAGAAGCATGCAACATGGTAAGCGCCAAAGACAGTGTAGATATCGAAAGACTTGCCGTGGTCTTAGCTGGCGCTGGGGCCGGTACCAATGGTACCAGTGGTAATAGTGGTACCAGTGGTAATAATGGTACCAGTGGTAATAATGGTACTAGTGGTAATGGTGTGTTATGGCGAGTGGTACCAGCGTTATGTGCGGCTGCAAGAGATACCGTGGCGCCAAGAAGAGCAGCCGCCATTGCCATGTTGGCGGCTTTGTTGTTACAAGAGTAAGTATTTCGTATATTATAAAAGTCACATACTAAATATATACTTTGTTAGTAACACCACCTCATTTAACTTTTCTATTGAAATGTGTGGGAATAGTAAATATATACTCCCCAGTACACCCCGCTCTGTATCAACTTTTACTTTATATTTATACATACATACATATAATCACGGCTATAAAGCCCTAAAAGGGGTAGCCAGAGCAAAGGAATAAAAAAATCCTCAGCCACTTTTGGAAAGTTGAGTGGGGAAATTATGGTAAAATAAACATAACATACATAAACATAACATAAACGTTCACGCCGAATATCCCCGAAGGGGTTGGCAGAGGTACTAATACTTCTGAACATCACGTGACTTTGTCACCTGGTGTTCAGAGTACCCACGTTTTGCATATAAAGATTGCATAATGATAAAAAAAAGATTAAATAAAGATACGGTAAAATAAAGATTGTTGATAATGGGTCTCCAACCGCATCGCCCAAAAATCTCTTAAAAGCCCCAATACCGTTAGTCGCCTCTTACGTACACCCACCGGAAGAAATGGGGTAGTGCTATTCTAAGCCGAAACTACACAGCAGTATTATACTTACCTAGAGAAATATTTAGATACCGTGATGAAGGATTATGAGACGCTGCTAGCGTGCGAGTGAGTTCGCGGACTAAAGTTAGCCACAAACGCATTCTGCTTTTTATTGTAAAGAGAGTTTTATTTATTGTATGTATTCATCCACAACTTAAGAATGTTGTGTGATTCCATACCTCAGCTCTCTGCTCAGTATACCGTCCTATATTGCTTCATTAGTTGTAGCAGAAGATATTTACTACGCCAATTTTGAAACCTGCTTGTTTGCCAATGTATTTTTATTAACCTGCACCACTTATCTGTCTGGTCTTCCTTCACAGTTGCGAAGAAAACCAAATCCAAGTAGAAACCATCATAGCGACTTTGAACTCAGCTTGGAAGGACGAAGACGACCGTGTCAGAGCTACCAGTCTTAGAGGCATTGCAAATGTTGCCCAACTAAATAGCAGTTTGAGGAAATCAGCGTTGCCTATAGCCTTTGCGGCTTTGAGTCAAGGTGTGGATTCGCAGAAGGCTAAGTAAGTCTGTTTTTCTACATACATACATATACTCAGGGCTATAAATCCCAAGAAGGGGTAGCCAGAGCTAAGGAAATTGAAATTCCTCAGCCACTTTTGGAAATTTAAGTGGGGAAAAGACAGTAAAAATAAAGGTTGTTGGTGATGGGTCTCCAACCGCATCGCCCAAAAATCCCTTAAAAGCCCCTATACCGTTAGTCGCCTCTTACGTACACCCACCGGAAGAAATGGGGTACTGCTATTCTAATCCGACACTACACAGCAAACTGTTTTTATACTTATTACGTTTATGGTTGATTGCCATTTTGTTGTCTGAACTCTCTGTAACTTATATAACTATGGTGGTTGATAGCGATTATTCTATCATTAAAAGAACCGCCATTTTGGAATCAAGATAGTCATAGGGATATTAAAGGTTGGTGGGTGTGCAAAACATGCTGCAGAGTACGTACCATAGGTAAATAAATACCGGCAAGTCGTAAAAAAGATTTTTGAGGTCTTTAATAGGTCTTCTGAACTATTTGCAGCAGCACTAGAAGAATTATTTTTCTGTCGTTCATTTTAGAAAAGATGATATTTTCTCTTTTACAACTAAACTTCATTATTCCAGAACCCCTCAAGACAACGTACCTCTAGCAGCCATCCAAGGTCTGTGTCGGTTGCTAACAGAACTAGACACCTTGGATTATCAATACGAACGAGAGTTGTTGTCTGTGTCGCAGAAAATACGTCCGTTCATGAACACGGATTGTGTGCTACTGAGAGAGTTCTCTATTAGATTGTTTGGTGAGTATATTATATTTTAACTTTATTTATTTTTACTGAAATCAAAAGAATTCGGTATGCAAAGTTTTACTAAAGTGATGCTGATTACAAAACCATTTCGGGATATTATGGTTATAAACAATATTTTCTTGAAATTATATCAATTGAAGCTAAGATGACTGTTATTTTATCAAAAAACTGTAACAGTGTTCGACCTTCAATGTTGTTTCAAAGACATACGGTTTTGCTGTTTATCAATAAAATATCAAAAATCATAGGTTTGTTTAGTATAATATCGTAAAAATTTCATTTGACATCACAAATTCGTATTATGTTTTGCAATCAGCAACACTTTTATATAACATTTCGCTTCATTTGCATGTCGCTACGTGATTTTATCAATCGATGACGTCATAAAGTACAGAAGTTGAACAATCTTTAAAAAAACAACTTTACAATTGCTCATTTTAAATGGAAAATATTCAAATTAGTCTTTTATTTTCGTGTTTACTATCGAATAAAAATATTTAATAAATACCAAAAAAAAAACTGCATACCGAATTGGCTTCTCTCTTGTTATCTTAACTATTTGATCTCCTATAATATAACGAACCGTTTTCCATACACAGCTTCATTCCTCCAAATTGTCAAGACGTACAAGAGGCCACTTACCATTCATTATTACATGCTATTCAGACCTTTATGTTTTCGAAGAAAAAAAGACTTCTGTTATATATTATAATAAAATTTAAAACTTCTTATTCCAGGTATAATATCAAGTCGTGTAAAATCTGAAAACTTGGTAGAACAAGCAATCACATGTCTGCCGTGTTTCCTATTACATCTGTGTGATAGTAGTCCCGCTGTTGTTAGAGTGAGTAAATCTTATTTATACCGACACTGAACATACATACAGATATTCACGGCTATAAATCCCTTTACGGGGTAGTCAGAAATTCCTCAGCCACTTTTGGATGTTGGTCAGGGGAAAAGACGGTAATATAAAATGATTTTGGTGACGGGTCTCCAACCACATAGTCTCAAAATCACTTAAAAAGCCCCTATACCCTTAGTCGCCTCTTACGATCACCCTCGGGTAGAAATGGGGTAGTGTTATTCTAAGCCGACACTACACGGCTAATATATAATAATAATATAATAAGAATTCAAACTAAAAACAAGTTAACCATTACAGGCAAGCAAATCAACGCTAAAGCAAATATTCAAGACTTTTCCTGCTCCGAAATCCAACGATTTAGTCCAGAACCATCTCCCAGAAGAAGGTCGTCTTATACTTGATGACTTTTTGACAGCTTTACTCAGGAACCTGGCCCAGGTTTGTTATAAGTTTTATAATGGTTTTAATTCAGTTTTATTCTTATGTAATTGTCTTGCTGTGTAGTGTCTGCTTAGAAAGCACTACCCGAATTCTTTCGGTGGGTGTACGTAAGAGGCGAATAACGGTATTGGGGCTATTAAGGTATTTTTGGGCGATGCGGTTGGAGACCCATCACCAACTGCCTTTATTTTATAATCTTTTCCCCACTTAACTTTCCAAAAGTGGCTGTGGAATTTCTTATTCCTTAGCTCTGGCTACCCCTTCTAGGGTTATACCGCCGTGAGTATATGTATGTATGTATTTGTATGTCAAGAAACTTGACGAGACATGTGGTTCCATACAATATTGTAACATCTTTCTTTTACCATTTTTCAAGCTAATAAACAATTTCATTTAATTTCAGGAGATGCCAGCAAGTATTAGCAGATGTCTGCAGAATGCTGTCAATTATCTGAATGCTGGAAAAGATGACTTGAAACCAGGACCTGCTTTGTTGATTGGTATGTTTTTTAAGTAGGAATATGTAAATGTACGGCGATAGGCCTGCCCCCTATCACGTGAGTACACTGTCTAAGCAAAACGTGGGTACCTTCTCTGGACACTAGATGGCGCTGCATTGTGAGTTCAGAAGCATTGGTACCTCTGCCAACCCCTTCGGGGATAAACGGCGTGAACGTTTATGTTATGTTATGTAAATTTTTAATGATGCGTAATAAATACGTTTGCTGTGTAGTCGTGGGTTAGTATAGCAATAGCCACATTTCTACCCATGAGTTTTGTACGAGGAGACTTTAAGAGCTTTGGGACTGTTTGAGTTTATTTATTTAAAGCCAACCAACAGTTCAAGAACAGAAATATCACATAAATAAAAACAGGTATATACAGCTGGTCCTTAAACCAATTACAGGTCAGCATATGAAATACAATTTTGATAATTACACACATTAAATTTTAGTGAATTCTAATAAAAATAGAATTTACAAAGTAAGTTAAAAATAGCAATAGTTATAACATTAATTTTAAATTGACATTAAAGAATATTATTCTTATTCTGTGAAATCAAAATTTAAATTAAATTATGGGTTGTGTTAAAGCGCCACCCAAAAATGTACCCATTTTACTACCAATAAAATTCTAAACTGTTACCAAAATGGATAAATGGTCACCAAATTACTTTTCCTAAAATATTATTAAATAAATCCATTTTTTGTATTATTGACTACTATAAAAATATATGGACGACTTTAAAATACTCTTTAGATTAAATTTTACATGTTTTCACTAAATTGATGTTACCAATATTTTATACCATGAGTTCTAATTTGGTAATTTTCGCTTGGCTAAAAAAGCTAACGATCGCTAGAATATTTCATAAATTCCAATTAATATACTGGTGTTCCCAAACATATGTCACTTATTAATTGTTATATGAAATTAACTAAATATACTCGGGTTCCCAAACATACGTCATTTGTTTAATGTTGTATAAAATTAAATACTCATCTCATATACTCACGGCTGTAAATCCCTACAAGGGGTAGCCAGAGCTGAGGAACTAGAAGGTTTATTACAGTCGTAGGCACTTAAAGGTATAACATTAATTTGTTTTTGAGATCTAGAATAAGAAAAATAGAAATCGTTGAATTAATAAAGCTTTTTTGGATTTAGTTCAGAAATAAAGGGAAGCAATTGTAATTTTAGTCTTACATAAAAGTAGACTGGGTTCAAATCATGTATTTTGGATGACGTTAAACTAATTTGGAGTAAGGTTTTTTGCTTTTTTTGGTAGTAATATTAATCTTTGATTAAGACATTATTTGGTGACCATTTATCCATTTAAGGAACCAAAAATACTATGGGATATACTTTAGGACACTTTTAATAAAGCCGATTAATTTTTTTTGGAGTTGTTAAGTTTATTTGGTGCCTAGGCTTAGATCCTAAAAAATATTTTTGGTGACCGTCTAAATTATACCCTTAAATTATTAGGCATGACAATTGAAACTTAAATAAAATAATAACTAACAAAAACGATAATAATTAAAAATATGAATAAAATAAATTAAGTTTAGGAATTCTAATTTAATTTAATGTCAGATTGGGTAAGCAGAGTAACCTACAATAAAATAAAAAATATATATATATTAGAATACTAAGGCTAAAGAACTAATTGTTTGAACTATACATCGATAATAAATTGAAATTAAGTTATAATATAATTTAAAATACAATTAATAAGTCGTATGGAACAATTAATTGTGTGAGTATTATTTAACAAAGTAAATGTGTCTGCGCAAACTCTACGTGCGTGCAATCGTGGTACGTTAAAATTGATCTTTTCCAACAGTTCAGGGCAGTTTATTTTGCTATGTATCATTTTGTAGAGAAAACACAGATCAAGCATTTTTCTACGGTCACGGAGAGATGTCATATTGAAATGTTGTAGCCGTTCTTGATATGAACACCTATGACTAATCCCTGGGGAATGATATGCCAAGTATCGAGTAAATGAACGTTGTATGTCCTCGATCCTTTCACCATGAGACAAGTAAAGGGGGTTCCAGATAACGCTACCGAATTCCAGAATGCTACGTACTAGAGTGTTGAATAAATATATCTTGGTGGAGATTTTTTTGAAATCTTTGGCAATCCTTTTAATAAAGCCCACTACTCTACAAGCTTTTCCAATCATATTTTCATAATGGGGAATAAATGATAATTTGTCGTCTAATATGATACTTAGATCTCTAATTTTAGTTACCCGTTCTAATGGTTTACCGTTAATATTGTATGAACTTTGAATAACGTTTTTCTTTTTGGTGAATCTAATAAAATGACATTATGGGATATTTAATGTCATTTTATTGTCAAGACACCATTTTGATAATCTGTCTAAATCGGATTGCAATAATTCAATGTCATTTTCTGTAATAATCTCTTTATAAATTTTAATTTCATCTGCGTAAATTGAATAGTTACTATATAAGAAGCAATTTGTTATGTCATTAATAAATAAATAAAATAAGATTGGGCCAATATGTGATCCTTGAGCTATTCCCGAGGGTGAAAGATAACTCAAAGATTCATAATTCTTTACTGCCACACAATTTGTCCGGTTACAAAGGTACGATTCAAGCCAGTTTAAGAACTGCCCGGTTATGTTGAATTGCGCTCTCAATTTATAAGGAAGTAGGTCATGACATATTTTATTAAACGCGTTAGAAAAATCCGTGTATACTGAATCAACCTGCGAACTCTTGTCCACAATGTGTATGATGTCAATAATGTAGCTTGCTAAATTAGAGATAACACCTTTATTTGCCTGAAACCCGTGTTGCGAAGCATATCCTTTTGTATGATTGACTAGTATTGGGCACAACAATGACTCAAAGACCTTCGAAACGGCTGACAGTAACGATATAGGACGATAATTAGTGACGTCATTTAATTCACCTTTTTTATGTACTGGAACTACGCGGGACAACTTCTGTAAATCAGGAAAAAACCCCGTTTCTAATGACTTATTATAACTTGCTTGAAATATGTTGCCAATGAATAATCTTCAATAATCTATCTTTTCCTCATTCAAATTCCAAAAATGATAGTATCAAACTCTAGGGTACCTGACTTTAATTACTTTTTTTTTTATGGTAGCCTGCTTTACTTATGATTAGGTTTACGCAGCAATAATTAACATATAATAATCTGGTAAATATTAATTATGCAAGTTTACTATTTTTCCGGTGTACGTATAATTTTCTAGCAAAAAAAGTAAAAAGTTCTACTATCTAGAATCTGTTTAAATGATCTTATCTCATTGTGATATATTGCGTACAACTTTCTAGATCAATCTGAAAAAAATGTATTAATGCTTCTATAACCTACAGATAGATAACCTACCTACTATAACCGTGATAGCCCAGTGGGTAGAACACTGGGTTATCGTGCAAACGACTAGTGTTCAAATCCTGGGTCGGGCCTACACCAATTTGTCTTTTCTAAAGACATATGTGTGGTTAATTTATCATGGTTGTTAACGGTGAGGGAAAACATCGTGAGGAAACCCACATGGCTGAGTTGTACTTAGTCATGTGACAGTGTATTCCTACAAAACGGCGATAGGCCTGCCCCCTATCACGTGAGTACACTGTCCATGCAAAACGTGGGTACTCTGAACACCAGGTGACAAAGTCACGTGATGTTCAGAAGTATTAGTACCTCTGCCAACCCCTTCGGGGATATTTGGCGTGAACGCTTATGTTATGTTATGAAATATATCTAAGTTCAAAGAAAAATACATTCATACATATACTCACGCCATTAGTTCTCATTTCACTTAGTACAATCTTGGCAAATCTCGAATTTTATATTTTTGCATATATAAGGGCTTTTCCAGATTTCGGTCGCCTACCTTTTTAAGTGCATTCTTTGTTTGATCTAAAAGTGTCATCTGTCCGTAGTCGTCTTCTGCTAACATTATCATTCACATTTACTACATATTTCCATCACCAATTTACTCTCATCCATCCTCTCTACTTGACAAAACTATCTTAACATTCTATTTTCTAACTTCTATTATCATAAGTAAATAAACTTCGTTTATATTCCAGGTAAACTCTACACAGAACTCTACAACCTCCGCACCTCACATCCGGAACTATCCACAATAGACACGGAAGTGACGCGCGTGTCACGTGGTCGGCTGCTGGCCATGTCACGTGACGCGGACGCGGAGGTGAGGTGTCACGCGGTCGGGGCACTCGCGGCTTTGTGTTTGGCCGCGTGACGTCAGAAATTGTATATATTAGATAGAGGGTACATTATTTTGTGAATATAAGGAAATGAAGCAAAAGAGACATCATCTTATAGGAACTAATGGAAGTTGGGTCCTTTACCAAAATTTGAGAGAGAAAAGGCAGCAAAATATATCGTGTTGTGAGTAGCTAAATAGGAAAAAATCGAAGTTGGGTCTTTAAGTATAACTAAGGAAAAATAACAATGTCTCTTACATTACCGATGTATCGTGTTTTAAATGTTGGAATAGGAATAAACGTTGTTAGCCATGTCACGTGACGTGGACGCGGAGGTGAGGTGTCACTTGTGTTTGGCCGCGTGACGTCAGAAATTGTATATATTAGATAGGGGGTATATTGTTTTGTGAATAGAAGAACGAATGGATGTTTGAAGATGGGAAATTCACTAATTTAAACACGAAGTAAAAGACACATCATCTTATAGGAACTAATGGAAGTTGGGTCCATAACCGAGGGAAAAAGACAGCAGAAATATGTGTCACGCGGTCGCGGCCTCGTGTTTGGATGTCAGAAGTTTTATTTAATAGACAGGGAAATATTGTGTTGTGTACATCTTTCATTAGGAACGGATGTTAGTACTTTTAGTAAAATATATAAAACACATACTCACGGCCTGCTAAAACTTGGAGGAAAAGACACATCGGGGGGTCATATCGTGTTGTGAGCATCAAAATGGGGTTGAATGAAATTTGGGACCATCACTTGCACATGAACAATCGAATTGGTGTTTATTACGTCTAAGAATGAGTGTGAAAAAGTTCGATCTCGGACCCAACTTCTGTTTGTTTCTCTTTAGATTATTATGTACATTTGGCTAATCATTAGGGTCCATGTATTTGTTTGGAATGTCTTGTATCTGTCGTGAAGATATATTACATACTGGAATACCTGTAGTGCCGGCTTAGAATGTCACTACCCCTTTCTACGGACGGGTGTCGTAAAAGGCGACTAAGGGTATAAGGCTTTTTACTATCATCTTGTCCCCTATCAACTTCCAGTTGTGGCTGAGGAGTTTCTGGCTCGGAAGCTCTGGCGTCCCCGTTTTGGGATTTATGGCCGTGAGTATATGTATGTATGTAATACCTGTACGGCTTGAAGGTTTTCACGTTAAAAATGCCACGTGCAACAAGGTAGTCTGGCAGAATATGATTATTTTGTAATATTTGATATGGTTTTTGTTGTTATGTTTGATATTATTTACGTTAGAATTTCAAGTTACATCTCATTTTCGCGTTTTGGATTGATGTCGATGATTGGATCGATTTAGAAGTTAAGGAAATATTTATATGATAGAATATCAATATCAAATGTGTATGTAAATTAATTTGATACTTTTCAAATATTTAATGATTATACATCGCCTACGTTAATCGTGTTAGCTTATAGAAATGTGTGCAGCTACATTTTTATGTGAAATAATAATTTTATTTATTTTACTGTATATATTAAATTCATTCATTAATTATTAGTTATTGTAAATTTAGTGATTTTAACATAAATATTTTTACTTTTTATTAATTAGATTTCTGTATACAAATTTTCTATAATCTATCAATGTCCAAAATATTTAATCGTTAACATAATTTTATAATAAATTGACTTAATGATCGCTTCAAGCGTGATGGATTGAATGAACTGATTGTATAGACTGAAAATAACAAGTTGTCAAATTGAGTACCTTAATGAAGTGTCGTAAATAATGTAGGTTTTATTTTAGTCATTTGTATTATAATTTGAATGAATTAAATTATATTTTTTATCATTTTGATCATCATTGTGAAGTATTCTCACAAACGAGTCATTGGCTACGGATATCCGCCCATTATTCTCATTGGGGTAGGCAGAGACTATCGATCGCCTATGGAAAGTAATGATTAAGAATGTTTAGTGTAATCACCATTTCTCATTACTTGTTGATTTCGTCTTTATTATTTCGACTTAATGACGCGTGAAGATATTTGAACCAAGTACTTTATTATATAGAAAAATATATTTATGAATGTAAAGTGTTAATACAGTAAAGCAATAATATTTATAAGATATGCAAGATTAAGTGTGTACTAATCAGTAAATAAAAATCATTCCCCGTTTTTAAGGCTTTTATTAAATATTACGGACCCAGCAATAATAGGATTATTTAATATTATATCTATATCGATTTCACTCTTAATATGCTATGGAACTCTTAAATTTAATGTATTTATAAATTCCAAAATACTGAAACGTAGAACCAGATAAACTGTAACTTATTTATGACCTACATAACATTCCCTTGTAAGCATGAGGTTTAGAGTCAGCATGTATGGCCCACTTGTGAGACAGGCCACTATTATTAATTCGCGACAAGTCCTTTTTTGCACGCCTCTTGCTGATTTTATGTAACTATACCAAAACCCAGTTTAAATGAACTGAAAGCCTACTTTAAACTTCCATTTCAATATAAGTCTCACATCTTGGTTACACTGATATAGTCACTGACTCCCAAATATATGGCTCCAATTTATTCCAGTTAGCTTCGTTATGTGAAATATCGATTACCGTCTCTGTTTTTAAACATTCTAACATATTTGTCCACTATAACAGAGCTCTATCTGGCAAATCAAAGTTATTTACTACCAGAGGTACACCAAATTCAGAGACAAACCCATTAAGGGATTACAATACGGGGGAAGGGCAATACGGGGATTCATAAGGTTTTAAAAGTCAGATATAAAGATTTTTCTATTCATAATTAGTTCTTTTAGATAGTAGATCAGTCTAGTCTCGAATATTAAGGACTTTAGAAGTAGGTTAATGCAAGAAAAATACTAGAAAATGACTACTCTGGTTCGCAGAATATCTAGCCTCATATTCTACTCCACTGCCATAATGAGCCTATATAGGTCACAAATTAAATACTGCCCCCAAAGACTTCCACATACCTTACTTGTCTTTTCTAGTCTGTGACTTCTTCTTTCTGTTGCCTCCTTTTCAAATTGCTTAAATTCCTCCCCTCACCTCCTGTGATTTTTTTCTCAAGCTTTCTCGCACCTCGATCCACTTTCGCCCTTCACGTCCATTATATAGCATTAGTAATAAATAAAGAATAAATAAAGGAAAGAAAAATTTCGACACAGGCGGCAGAAATTTTTCTTTCCTTTATTTATTCTTTATTTATTAGTAATAATCCCCTCATGAGGTTTTCATGAACAAAATGATTTAAAATATAGCATTAGTATTTTATATTTTAGAATTTTCATGTTGTCTCCTATTTTTAGTTTTCATTATGTCGATTAGCATGAATAGAAGGTCATTTTTGACGGTTAGTACGAACAAGTTTTCTTCAAAGATACTTATCGAGTATAGGTACTATCATCCGTGCCTCGGAGGGCACGTTAAGCAGTCGGTCCCGGCTGCTATTACGGTAGTAGTCGTTAGTCTGCCAACCCGCCGCCTATGGCCAAATCGCCCTATATAGGGCAGGCTCGAGCCCCTTGGTGGGGACATATATGGGCTGTGAGGATACTATCACTTCGACGTGATCCGTATTAGTAAGTATTTACCTAGTTTCTCAGCCTAGTTTTGGTTAGAGAGGTTTAGATTATAATTGATACCCAAAAAAAACCCACGCACGCCTAGGTATTGTAAAATAATAAGATAGACACGTATGTCTATGATTCATTACAATATTTTACACTCTTGGTGACAACAATTTTGCAAATCTATGTCAAACTTCTACTTAACGTTTGTCTTTAGAGCGTTTGCCTATAGTTTGCCACGTAGTAATCTCTATATAGTTTGTGGTTTTAGTGTTTGTTTGCCTATTTGTATTAATTTTAGGATGGATTTCTTAAAGATATATCCTACGGTCCGCGTACAAAAGTACAATACCATGCTATTTCAGGACCAAACAACTTATTTGAATGATTACCGACTGCCACAGATTGAGAAAAGAGCTCCTTTTACCAGACCACCGCAGCCCACTCGAGAGAAACCGAAGCCAGATGTTCTTCTGAACCATACTGAAACATGCTCTCCGTGTAACAAACGATTACCATTCTTGTTATACCACAAACCTAAAGAAATACTTGGGACCAATCCTCGGACACCGTACGATATTGTTAGTAGGTTAATATTTAGCTCAATAGTATAGGATATAGGCTGGTATTTACACACACAATATGCGTAGTGTACTGTCAGCTTAGAGTAGCAAAATATTTGACATGAATAATGCATTTTTCAGTTGAATTATTAAAACTTAATCGTATTTTTAAGGTTGCCTGAATGAAATCGGTTTAAGTGATAGGATTAGTAGTACGTTCATTAAATAATATGTTTGAACTGGGATGTACAATAATATCTTTTCTATTTACAAATGTTGAGTCCATGGACCCCCGAAAAACGCCGTTCTTTTTTATAAACTCTATATGCCACTCCGAATTAAAGACGGCGAACCCTTGTCTTGCAAGGGTGGATCTAACATTTTATTCTGGGGGGCACAAAGCGGTAAATACTTTTTCTGTTGGGGCACAAGGAATGGAGCTTGAAATAAATACTTTATTTTCATATGTCATACAACATTGGAATGGCGGTTAGGGGGCACGATGGGGTTAGGAGGGATGGATCCGCCACTTGAAACCCCTACACATACTCGCGGACCCTCAGGGGACACTCATAACAATCATACACAAGATCTTATTTTCATCTTTTTCCCCGGAAAAGTGGCTTAATTAATACTGCGGTCCTATTATATTCCAACTCTAATTGAATAGTAGTATATTCTTCTACTCATTTTGCATTCAGAGCACGCCGATAATAAAAGACGAATCACATAAACACGTGATACGTACTCGACCTCGACTATACATTAGTCCAGGATGTTCCCTAGACGATGTGAGCAGTGAAGCAGCTCGGAAGACCATCATCGAAGACGTTTACAAGACTGACTATGAGCGAGCTAACCGTGATTTGGTTTCTGCTGTGAATATGCGAAGGGTTGAGGCACCGCTTCCAGATTTGCCGGAGCGAAGTGATCCGGTGAGTTTTACTGTCGTGAAAATCCATTCCAGCCCTAAATAGTAGGACACTGTCTAACTGCGTGCTAGCACAGGTCATATATTCTGTGTAATACTTTAGCCTAGTTTTGGCTAGTAGGTACCTTGATAGTATATCGCCAGGAACGAAGACTGTATTCCGTATCGTCCGAGGCGCAGAATTGTGTTACCTTTTGCTCAATGTAGATAATTTAGCCTGCCACTACGGACCAGCAATAAACTAAATAATTGATTTTATGAGAGTCCTTTCAGAATTCGGTACCAAGACCTCGAGGTTTTAAGCCTATGCTCTGACTATTAGACCACGTAGGAGCGTAGTCAACTAAGTTCAATTAGTTTCCGTAGATATTATGTTTGAAGCGCTCTAGAACAGAAAGGCAGACATTATATTGCACAAGATTAATTTATTTTAACAGTGGAATTTATATTTTTTCTGTTTAATTTTTAGCTTAGTTTACCGAAATTCAAGCGGCAGTACGTGCCTCCGGAATGGCGAATGGAGTGTGCGGAATGGGATCGAAAACAAGACCGATACTACTGCGACACCCAGAAAATGTTTTGGAAGGACAAACATGTTTATAAGGAGTAAGGATATTGTTTTGTCTCTTTCCGATATTATTTTATAATGTACTAGCTGGTGCCCTCGGCTTCGCTTACGCTATTGTTTTGATTAAAGAACTCGCTCGGGTTAAGAAGTATTATTATTACTATTTATATTACTATTTAGTGGTCGATGTCCATAAGTTTAGCGGTTCGGACTAGGTGTTGATAGAATCAGTCACTTTTGAATTTTAGCCCCCTTTCCCCATCACCCATTTTCTACTATTCCCGCCCCTCCACCCACTCAAAGGGTGAATTCCAGAAATTCTAAAGCACTTCCGTCTTATAGCCAAATACCAATTTGCATCTACGGAGTTTGCAAACTCACCCCTTCCTTTTTACCCTCTTAATACACCCTGTATTTCCATAAATCGTAAAACGCGTCAATCTTAACTTTTACTAATAAATAAAGAATAAATAAAAGAAAGAAAAATTTCGACACAGGCGGGATTCGAACCCGCGACCTCGGGTATACGCCCCCGTCGCTCTTGCCAATTGAGCTACCGTGTCAATGGCTGCCAGCGCGAAATTCTTGACACGGTAGCTCAATTGGCAAGAGTGACGGGGGCGTATACGCGAGGTCGCGGGTTCGAATCCCGCCTGTGTCGAAATTTTTCTTTCCTTTGTATATTCTTTATTTATTAGTAATAATCCCCATATGAGGTTTTCATGAACAAAAAGATTTAAAATAATCTTAACTTTTACCAAATAGCCTTGTAATTTTTATATCATTGTGTATAGCTTCAAAATTGACGATGTTTTATTCCAACTTTCAGCCCCCTTTTAACCCCCTTAGGGGTGGAATTTTCAGCCCGATCTGTCCGGTGGTTTGGGCCGTGCGTTGATATGTCACCTTTGGGTTTTGTATATTTAGATGAACAGACAATTATTCACATGACGATGATAAAGTCAAGACCACAGATTGATTTATTACCGTACGTACCGCGGGAGCAGGCGTCAACCAATAATACAGCTTCCTGCTTAAGATGTTGTTGAGCGAGGTGAAGTAAATGAATGAAAACCTTTCATATCTCTGGTGGAATATCAATTAAAATTCTGTATCTATCCAATAATCTACTTACTTATACTCACGCTCGCTGTTCCCATTGGTGTAGGCAGAGACAATCTTTCTCACTCTTTTATTTTTCGATTTGGATTTCAAACGTCTTACGCGGCCGTCCTCTACTAACAACACCACCCACATTCCTATCACTTAAATTGCGTAACATATTCACTTCGCACTTTCATACATACATACATACATATACTCACGGCTATAAATCCCTAGAAGGGGTAGCCAGAACTAAGGAATTCGAAATTCCTCAGCCACGTTTGAAAAGTTGAGTGGGGAAAAGATGGTAAAGTAAAGGTTGTTGGTGATAGGTCTCCAACCGCATCGCCCAAAAATCCCTTAAAAGCCCCAACACCGTTAGTCGCCTCTTACGTACACCCACCGGAAGAAATGGGCTAGTGCTATTCTAAGCCGACACTACACAGCAAGACAGCCACTTCGCACTTTCCTATTTAATTTAGTGCTTAACCCACAGAACATAAAGGAGTGGTATCGTTCATGTTTCACCCTTTTACAAGACAGTGGCTAAATAGATCCTAAGCCATTAAGATAATAGACATTTGTTATGTTTTTTTTTAAATAATTAATATGTTGCCATGTTTTTTTATTTGCAGCTGCCCAGCATGTAAACAAACCGCAAAAGTCCAAGCTCTGAGAAAGATAGGGGAACTGCCTTGAAAACGTATACCTACTTATATAACTAAATGCACAATGTTACTGTTGTTACTATTAATTTTTCATCGTATATAATATTTTATAATTTGTAAAACTAAGCAAGAAGTAGCTGCCCTGCAGTAATTTTAAAATATTTTTAAGATTTTATTTTACAGTAATAATTTGATTTATTTAGATGTATGTTACTTTTTAAATTTAGAGTTATATAGTTTATTTATCTTTGTAAAGATTAACTTTAAAGTAATAAAATATATAAATGTATGTTTGTGTTTAAATTATCATCGATTCAACATATGGACCACCTTGATAGCTCAGTAGGTAGACTACTTCACTATCATGCAGACAGGTATGGGTTCAAATCCCGGGTCGGACCTACACCAATTTGTCTTTTTGGGTTAATTCATCATGGTTGTTGACGGTGAGGGAAAAAATCGTGAGGAAAGCCCCATGGCTAAGTTGTACTTAGTCATGTGACAGTGTATTCGTACAAAACTGCGATAGGCCTGTCCCCTATCACGTGAGTACACTGTCCAAGCAAAACGTGGGTACTTTGTACAGTCGCCATCAGATATATCGGAGCGGCCGAGGTACTCAAATATTTCTGAGCAACAATAAATTTCAATAAATTCTTTACGGTAAATAAGATCAATAAGATCTGAACACTCAATTCGACACAAATATATGAGCAGTGGGTTTTCAATTAAATCTGAACACACAACGAGACAATAATATCTGAAAGCACAACTCGTCAAAGTTATCTGCTCAGACAGGGTGATCATAAATATCTGAACATTTAAGGAAAATATACCTTAAAGCACTAGGTATACAGTTTAAAATTCTTAAATGTATTCGTACAGATGCCATTTTCCTTTTACAAAATTAGTAAGTATACAAAATATAAATCTGCGAAAAGTAACTTTACAGTCTTGTTACAAGAGACACATTTGGATAAAATATTTGGCAATTCACAAAAATGGTACACGTAACTGTCACTGCATGTATTTATCAAATATTCACAGATTTATTATGCTTAACTTACGTATATAGATGGGCAATACAAAGATGATAGGCGAAACCAAAATAAGTACAACGGTGTGCGCAAATGAGTGTATGTGCGTGATATTATTATAGGGGATTCCATAATAGCCCTATTAAAATTTATAAAAATTCACGTATTTGTTATTGTAATGTAATTGTAATAA
This sequence comes from Bedellia somnulentella, assembly GCA_963576735.1. Lineage (NCBI taxonomy): Eukaryota > Metazoa > Arthropoda > Insecta > Lepidoptera > Bedelliidae > Bedellia > Bedellia somnulentella. Next base: position 18,019,451 of record OY755175.1, on the reverse strand, counting down.
TATGATGAAAAAAGATATTATTTATCATATATTTGCATTGAAAACTTTGAGATCTATAATAAAACATATACTACCGATTTCTGAATTGAGTATTTCAGCTGAGAAAAACTTAAATATCGTTCTCTCGCATTGAAATCGTAACAACTGAATGAGACAAAACGATACTTAAGTTGTTCTCAGCTTGACTACTCAATTCAGAAATCGGGCGATAGACTGGTGATTATTACAGTCTTAATTTGGACATAAATAGCTAAAAAAATTATGTTTGCCAAATAATATGTATTTGATTTAGGTTCTGTGCTGTTAAATATTAATAACTTTATCAAAAAATCACCAAAGCTAAGACTTAAATACCAGAATTAACGAAAATAAGTTAATTATTTTCTTTTATGTTTTGTGCTAAAACCGTTGTGGGCTGTTATCGTGTCCGTGAGAAGTCCTGCCTTTTTTGACGTTAATGCTATGACGTTTGTCACTTACTGCCAATCTATGTGCTTCTCTATCTATAGTAATATTAAAGCTGCCAAATTAAAATAGATATGAATGCTTTGCAATATTACATCCACTATTGAGTCAGTCACTATGGCCTAGCAGTTTAGTAATTAGAAATCATACATACTCGTATAATTCCTTGCGTCAGGGTTCAAATTCTCCTTTGTGTTCATTTTTCGTATTTTATTAAGAATAGTGGATCGCCCCAGCTTCGCACGGGTAGCGTTGTTTTTTTAAATATCTGAGGTTTCTTTTTTCAGTCACTGCTCAAACATTGTGAAATTCAGCGCAATGTTTTCAATTTATTTAAATTATAGCACTCCCTTCACAGTGTGGATTGGTGATTTTAAATGCGCTTTAATGAACTATTCAGTATTTCCACTTAATAGCAAATTTTGAAATAAAACGCTATGAAGTATTTATAACAGTCTAAAAAATAAATCATTACGTGATGTAGGATGCAACTACTGGCGCCATCTAGTATGTTATATGTAAATTAGTAAAGATTTGGTTTTGGTCACGGGCGCGATGGCTTATTTTATGTATAATTTCGGTGTTTGTCTACGGATTTCTATGATTCTTTTTTTATTGAATAGATAATAATGTTACCTAATTTAATGTTTTTTGACAATAATTCCTCATGTGGGGATTATTACTCATAAATAAAAGATGTTATTAAAGGAAAGAAAAATTTCGACACTGGCGGGGTTCGAACCCGCGACCTTCGGGTATACGCCCCCGTCGCTCTGCCAACTGAGCTACAGTGTCAGTTGGCATCCAGCGCGAAATTTCTCTATCCTTTGTTTCTTTTTTACACGTTCAAGTAGTGTTTACGTTTCCTACCTCCGAATTTTAACTATACCCGAAGCGTATACCCGAAGGTCGCGGGTTCGAACCCCACCAGTGTCGAAATTTTTCTTTCCTTTAATAACATCTTTTATTTATGAGTAATAATGTTACCTTTTTTAAATTTGGGATGAGTGAGACGTTTACAAACGTAAGAGTAAACAAATATAATCAGAATGATCCGAACTGCTAAGCTATCAGGAATTACACGTGTTATTGTGAGTCAACCGTAAAAGATAGACATAAACTGCTGAGGAATTATTTTTAGATAATTTTATGAAGAATATTTCCGTCATACATGATTTCTGTGTAAGTTTAACCATTGAGGCTGCACACGCGACGGAAGCTTAAAAAATGGAGTAACTTCTCCCGTTTTCCCAAAATTTCCCGAAATTCTCCTTTCCTACTCAGCTGGAAAGTATACAAAAACCTGCGCAGGTGTATGAAGAATAATTGTACCAAGTTTCGTTAAAATCCGTCGAGTAGTTTTTGTTTCCATAAGGAACATACAAACCGACAGACAGACAGACAAAAATTTTACTGATTGCATTTTTGGCATCAGTATCGATCCCTAATCTTGAATGCTGGCTGAAATCCTGATGGTTATTTTGAAAATATATTTCATGTACAGAATTGGCCTCTCTACAGATTTATTATAAGTATATAGATTCATGTTCTTTTTTTATTCTTATTTATTAACCATTAGATTTATTGTCCTCATTTAATAATAGTAATTATGAATAGGATTAATACGTTAGAGAAAACTGCAGGACAAAGTATAATTTAGTAAAAACTAGTTTATCCTTTTATTTTATTAAACTGCATTAATATTTATGCTACCCTAGTACTATGTAAAAAAAATGCATACAATGTTATTTTACCTCTTGATATTTTTGCACCAGCGAAAATTATATAACTACAAACCCATTCAAAAAAGAGTTAGTTAGTGGGGAACTATTTAGTACTTTTTTCTAATAATACATTAACCGTCAACTAGTTGACGGAACCTCTCAGCAGAAAACTCTTTTTAGTTTTGACATTGAAAAAACCAAATGTTGGTTGTGTAGAAAATGTATTTTAGCGTAGTTAGTTCAAAAATTTTAAACTGTATGCCTAGTGCTTTAAGGTATATATTCCTTAAATGTTCATATATTTATGATCACCCTGTCTGAGCAGATAACTTTGACGAGTTGTGCTTTCAGATATTATTGAAAACCCACTGCTGATATATTTGTGGCGAATTGGGTGTTCAGATCTGATTGATCTTATTTACCGTAAAGAATTTATTGAAATTTATTGTTGCTCAGAAATATTTGAGTACCTCGGCCGCTCCGATATATCTGATGGCGACTGTACATCAGGTGACAATGTCACGTGTTGTCTTTCGTCAATTTATAGACCTTTTTTTTCATATGTGTATTCTTGTTCTTTAAGCAGGTAACACATATGAACATGTAAAGTGACTGTTAACTATAAACGGACCCGACGCATAATTTCTTTATTCTTTCCTTTTTTAATTACGATATCAAATTAAATAAGCTGAGATGTCTGAGAACGAAATAAAAACGAACACTGTGCCCAAAAAATTATTGATAATATTATTAGAGAACTTTTTACATAACATAACATAATTACTCAGGGTACACAAACCCAAGTGAGCTTTACTATTAAATGACTACGCTGGACGTCTGTTACAGAACTTTTGACAAATCTCTTCATTTTACTATTTCCTTACAATCCCCTATTGGCCCTTCATGTATGCATCAAATGTCTTGTTATGATTTAGCCTACTTGGCAAATGGACCCCCCTTATTCCGAGATTCCAATGTGTATATATGGTATATCCTCAATCCTCACAGCCCATATACGTATGCCGTATAGTATATAGGTATTGTCCAAGCCCATTACAGGTACATAAAATATATAATGTAATATAATACTCTATGATATTTAGATTTTTTATCTGTGTGATTATTTACTTTCGGAAAACTATTTAGTATTTTTAGCAAGTTTGTATTATTTATTTATTCATACAAACCCATAACATAACGAATCAGCAATGGATTTTTTGAAGAATTATTCTACGGTTCGCCAACAAAATTTCAACGCAATGTTATTCAAACCTGAAACATCATATTTGGAGGAATACCAACAGAGGCCAATAAATACACCTACTAGAAAATACATACCACCTAGGCCTACTCCTGTAAAACCTCAAAGCGTGATCACAAAACCAATCCACACATTAACAGCATGCGATAAAAAGATTCCGTTCCTCTTGTACCACGAACCTAAAGAAATTGTGCGGACGAACCCTCGGATTCCATTCGATATTGTAAGTACAGATATTTATACAATCGAAACCATATATACATGAAGATCTCAGCCACTTTTTGTACAGAGAGACGTGGATTAGTACGAATTTTGTGTCGGGTCTTCACAGACAGAGCCTTAGAAAAAGAAATTCCTCAGCCAATTTTGGAAATTGAGTGGGGGAAAGTTCGTAAAATGAAGGTTCCTGGAAGTGTCTCCAACTGCATCGCAAATTCAGTTAACAGTCCGTCAATCAATTCAATGCCCTTAATCGCCTCTATCGACCACCCACGGGAAGAAATGGGGTACTGCTATTCTAAGCCGACACTACACCGCTAAGTTATATTCGCGGTTAGCTAGAACCTTCAAGACCATTGCCGCATAAGTTATTGAGATTAATTTAATCTATCATTCTAATTTTCTTGCCGGCAGGCTTAGAATGTCGCTACCACTTTCTAGCCCCGGTGTCGAAGAGGCGACTAAGGGTATGGGGCTTTTTTAAGTGATTTTTAGGTGATGCAGTTGGAGACTCATCACCAAAAACAATTACCTTTCAATCTATTCTCCACCCAAATTTCAAAAGTATCTGATGAATTTCTTATTCCAAAGCTCTGGCTTCCCCTTCTAGGGATTTATAGCCGTGAATATGTACCTACGTATGTCTAATTTTCCTCACTAAACTAGTCCCAAAAGCTAAAACGAGACAATGTGGACCACGAGCTAGTGCTCCGCACCCGGCCCCGCCTCTACATCAGCCCGGCAGTCTGCATGGATGACGTGAAGGATCCAGCTGCCCGGAAGACCATCACCACAGACGTATACAAGTCCAGCTATAAACGGGGCAATGATGATTTGGCCAAGATCGTTAATGTGAAGAGAGTGGAAGCGCCAATCCCTGCTTTGCCGGAACAGGCTAATCCAGTAATTATTGTTTTGTTATACGCACGTAAACATATTTCTAGGTTGCCAGCATAGATGTTTTTATTAATAGATCTATGGTTGTCAGCTATTGAAATTTATAATAACAGGAACCGGTGAAAAAGCATCTTACTATATTCAAATTCAAATGTATTTATGGCAATCATCAATTTAAATTAGTAATATTTATTAACGTTTTTGATAGTGTTTGGAGATGAAGTCGTAACCTACGTATGGTTAGTAAACGTACTTGTTTCCATAGAAAGCGGCGATAGGCCGACCCGTGATCACATGAACGCAATGTTAAAATAACAAAACCGGGTGTCAAAAATGGCACGTGATTTTCTGAAGCTCAAAATAGCACTCAGCTATTTCTTGCCGTGGGTGTGGTATGAGTTGACTAAGGGTATTTTTTCCCATTCAACTTTCAAAAGTAGATGAGGAATTTCAAATTTCTAATAGGCGTGAGTTATTGTTGTGCAGTCTTTCAGTATTATTACTCCTGCTAAACCTTCAGGGATATACGTCGTAATCGCACTTTATTGGTTTCGTTAGAACCAAAATACACAACCCTATCACTGGTACTTACTCGGTCCCCCAATAGTACGAGACTACGAGTAACTTAAAACCAAGCACCTGCGCGTCTAAACATAAGATCCACTATCAGAAGAACAAGCACGAGCGCTATTTTATCGACACGATAACGGTTAGAACGAGATGGCAGTATACGATACTAAGTAAGTGTGTAAGAGATGGCTGCTTTATCCCACGCGATAACTAGTAGTGTTGCCGGATAATCGATTGTGTATCGATTATTAGATTATAATCGAAGGACGATATAATCGATTATTATCGATTAATCAATTATAATTGTAATGTAATCGATTAATTGATTATATTCTAATAATCGATTATATCGTCATTAGATTATAATCTAATAATCGATTTTAATTATCAATTTTTCACACTGTGATAAAAATACAATACATAAACTTTATATAAAATATAATATAATATATAAATATAATCTTTACTATCGATTATTATGTAAAAACCTTTATTTTACCATCTTTTCCCCACTCAACCACCAAAAGTGGCTATGGAATTTATAATTCCTTGGCTCTGGCTACCCTTTCTAAGAAATTATAGCTGTGAGTATATATATGTATCGATCAATCTACGATAAAATCATTTATATGTTTATTTATTGTATTTTTATCACAGTGTGTAAAATTTACAATTATAATCGATTAATCAATTATTAGATTATAATCTAATAATCGATTATATCGATTATACTACAATTATAATCGATTAATCGATTAAAATCGATTATATCGTCATTAGATTATAATCTAATAATCGATAGTATCGATATAATCGATAGTATCGATAATACTATCGATTATTAGATTATTTTGGGTGAGCATAATCGATTAATCTATAATTATAGTCGATTATAATCGATTATCCGGCAACACTGATAACTAGTTTAAACACCGCTCTCGTACTAGCCGGGCAGTTGTTGGTAATGTTACAGCGCTAAGTCTACCTAACCTATAACTATTCTTTGGTTAGAGAACACTCGGGCGCTCGACACCTCAGCTGAAATTAATAACTTTGCTTACATTGTATCTATAATATAAAATTTACGTGTTACAGTATTTGTCACAACACTCCTCCAAAACGGCTGAACCAATTCAAATGAAATTTAGTATACATTCGTTAGGTCTGAGAATATGTTTATAACTACGTTTATACTACTAATTGATGAAGGTTGTATACCCTTAACATTTTATTTTATCGACCAGAAATTCCCTAGAAATAATTTATATGGCAAAACAACGTTTGCCCGTTCAGCTAGTGTATAATAATGTATGTGTTAAAACTATCTGGATTTGTAAGCATAATCGCCTGATTCTCATATTTGTAGCCTACGACTATGTTTGAAAGTAATAAACATTATTTCTTTATGTATTTCGATTTTCCAAATGTTATCTTTTACAGATATATTTGCCGGCATACAATCCAGCGAAGGTACCTCCGGAATGGCGACTGGAGTGTGTCGAGTGGGACCGGAAACAAGCCAGATATTACAGCGACACGCATAGAGAATTTTGGAAACGGAAATCATTCTTTAAAGAGTATGCGTTTATTCATTTTGAAAGAAGCTTTCTATACGTATGTGGGCTCTTTTCACTCTCGACCACGCACACGCGGTTATTTTAAGAAATTAGATAGAGTTAACTAACTTTGATATTTAGATTTGGTATATACCGGTAAAAACTGGTATATACCGTGCGTTAGCTACTGACTGTGTAGTATTTATTATGATTATGATTATTATTGCATAGTGTTGAGGACATAAGGTAGACCTATATAAATAAACTGGCTGATTCGGCATACGTTGTCTTACAATATTAATTATTTCTAGTCAATCATAACAATAAAATGTTAGGGGTGGATAACCCTTATTACTAAGTTGCATAAAAAGTTATAAACCTATTCTCAGACCTACCGAATGTGTATGCAAAATTTCATTTAAATTGGCTCACTCGTTTCGAAAGAGTTTGGTGTCAAACACTGTCACACGTGAATTTTATAATATAAAACATAACATAAACGTTCATGCCGTTTATCCCGAAGGGGTTGGCAGAGGTACCAATACTTCTGAACTCTCATGGCAGCGCCATCTAGTGTCCAGAGAAGGTACCCACGTTTTGCTTAGATAGTGTACTCACATGATAGGGGGTAGGCCTATCGCCGTTTTGTACGAATACACTGTCACATGACTAAGTACAACTCAGCCATGTGGGTTTCCTCACGATGTTTTCCCTCACCGTTAACAACCATGATAAATTAACCACACATATGACTTTAAAAAAGACAAATTGGTGTAAGCCCGACTCAGGATTGGAACTCACGCTCTTCTGTTTTCGGGCGGGTGTTCCACCCACTGGACTATCATGTCATTATTTTATATATTAGACTAGCTGACCTTACAGACTTCGTACTGTCAAATTTGCTTATGACAAAGCTTAAGGCGATTTTTCCAGTACTCTTAGATCAATCAGGCGTGAATATTTTATTGGTCAAAATTTTCCGGGATAAAAAGTATTCTATGTTACATTTTGGGTCATTATCTAGCATTCTGCCAAATTTTATTCATATACTTATACTCACTCACGCCCATTATTCCCATTGGGGTAGGCAGAGACTATCGATCGCCACTTAGTATGATCTTGACAAACCTCTGTTGCTCCCCTTACATTCATTATTCTTCTCATACATGCTCTTTTATTCTTCTCACTTCGGACCCCTGCTTCATTTATGTACTTGAGGAGCCTTTTTGCCTCGAACACACACATCCAAACATCTGAACTTTCACATTTATAATATCAATAGGATGTCCTGATTAATATTTATACATACTATTTGTTACAGTTGCAAAGCATGTAAGCAGACGGCGCAGGTCAGAACTATGAGGCAAGAAGGGGCAATGCCGTAAAACGCAGTCCAGTAGGACGCTTTCAAAACCTAGTATAATAAAACTGACTAAATTATTTTATTGGCAAATTATGGTTTTGAAATATATTCCGATATCGTATTAAAGGTAAACTTTATCTAGTTTTTCATACATAGCAAGGAAGACGACTTTTGAACTGAATATTATTCAAGATAAAGTTAAAATTTTTCACAGTTTGTATCATTCTTTCGACTCAAATTCAATTTCAACAGTAGTAACAGTTGGAACGGCTAAAGTTTTTCTTAAACCAATCCAAATGGAGCACAATGATAATGCAGTTACAAATTTTGAAATTCATTCTGATTCTCATCGAATAGAATTATTTATATACCCGTAAACTAATGCAATTTGTAACCTATTTATGTGATATTTTTAGTTTAAATTTATATTAAACGAGTATTTTTTATCAAATAATTTTCATAAGACTGTTAAATAAAAACGAAATGACGATAAAATTATTCTTTTATTTAAATTCTATAACAATATATATTATACAAGAACAACATCAAAAAATACATATTTACAAGAAAGTTTCTTATATATTAAGTTATTATATTTTATCACAAACAATCTGATTTTAAAAAACTATGAGTTCATTCATAAACGTTGCTTCGTGAAGCAGGGAAATAATATTTAATTTAGTACGTTATAACAATAAAATACATATAAAGCACAGTTCTTTAGTCAAGTGCCGGCTTAGAATATCACTACTCCTTTCTACCCACGGGTGTCGTAAGAACCGACTAAGGGTTTGGGGCTTTTCAGGTAGTTTTTGGGCAATGCGGTCGGAGAACCATCACCAAGGATACTTTATTTGTACCATCATGTCCCCTATCAACTTCTAATGTGGCTGAGGAGTTTCCAGCTCTGTAGCTTTGGCTACCCCTTTTTGGGATATATGGTCGTGAGTATATGTATGTTCTTTAGTCAATGTATCCGATTCATTCTTCATTAAATATTAAACAAATAGTTGTCATAATAATTGCAACCATTGATATAACGGTCAAATGAAATTAATTACTATATAACTCTTCCTTACATATATTCATAGAGAAACTCACGCCATTAGTTCCCATTAGGGTAGGCAGAGACTAATCAATCGACACTTCTTACTCCTCCTTAAAGTTGATTAATACGAAATGGCGTTATGCCTATTTTTCTGTATACAGCACTTATTTCTGTAGGTGTTAACGAAGCGTATTCTCAAACTTTTATGGTAACTAAATAATCACGTTAAACATGCAGGAGTTTTTTTTATACTCTGAAGGTTTAGAAAACACCGGTTTAGGGCCAAACCCATGAGAAAAAAAGGTAGTTTAGTAGTAAACTATACTCAGAACATTATCGACCGATTTCTGAATTGAGTATTCCAGCTGAGAATAACTTAAGTATCGTTCTGTCGCTTTGAAATCTTAACAACGGAATGAGACAAAACGATACTTAATTCGTTCTCAGCTTGAATACTCAATTCAGAAATCGGGCGTAAGTGAAACATTTTAGAAACTTACGGCTATGAATCTCAATAAAGGGTAGCCAGAACTACAGAATTACAATTTCGCAAAAGACTGTACCTTAAAGGAAGGTTGGTAAAGGCTCTGCAGCCACATCGCCCAACAATATATTTAAAAAAAGGCTTTGGGACTTAGTCGCCTCGTGCGACTTATACGGGAAGAAACGGGTTAGTGCTATTCTAAACTTACACTACACGGCGATTTAGCCTATTATTATTTGTATTCGCCTGCTTCGTTATAACACTATGTAGGAATAGTCACAAAAGGTATTTTTAAACTAAATTATTTTTTTATGAATCACAAGGTGTTTATGATGTAAAACGGCCATGTAGTCGTATATATGAATTGTGATGATGATGTAGACAGTTTGAAGTAGTTTCCAGCACCACCCAAAATGATCAGAAATTGGGATAGATTTTTTTTTAAATGTTTATTAACCGAAACGATCAAAACCTATTTTTTAAAAAAAGGTCTTGTTTGTTGCGGAAAAATGTATCAATATACAAATAACCATATCAGTTTACAACATAGGCATCTACTATTATGAAATTATTATTATTTATAATAACATAGGAATCGCAAAATAAGTTATTTGATTAGAATTATTATGTTAATAAAATCTTTGATCCAAAATTTCATTCAGTCCAGTGTAGGGCAGAACATAATAACATAATTTAAACTTATTATAAAAAAATGGTCGTGGCCTTTTACTAGAGCACCTGTAATGCACCATTGATAAAACAGGTCGAATGTGGCCCTATGTTTTTATAATCTTCTTAAATTGGATTTCTGTAAGAGAAAAGGCTCCAATTTGGTTTAGGTTTGTGTAGGTTCATGTACCTTTAAATTATAAATTCATTAAAAAAAATTACATTATAATGGTGAACCTAGTGAACTTAGTTTTATGGAAAAAAGAATCATTCTTTTCGGACATTATTAAGGGCGAAAAATAGAGATAACGCTTGTGTGGTAAAACGTTTCTGTTGCAACCTGAAATACGCGCTTGAAGCAACTTCACAGACATATAGCGGACTCATTCGCACACTAGCGGCGTCTCTATCATATCCTACATCGTGGTATCAAAGAACATGCTAATTAAAACACAAATCAAAAGTTAGTACACAGTGGGGTGTACTGAACAATAAATCTTCGTTGTACCCACACTGGCCTCGTCTTTCGTCCTAATGCCACACCAACGTCACACTAATACTTATTTAAAATATGCTTTTGAAATTCATGGTGCACCGGATAAAGGAAAAATCAAGTAATATCTTGAAATAATTTCTTAGTTCATGAAATATGCTACTAGACTTATTTCCCATAATACGTGGGTAATTGTTCAATAGATTAAAACACTTATTCATTCAACAAAAGTGTTGACATGTTTAAGCTTTATTTCCTGCCCTACACGTTTATATACAGAGTCATGATATAGTATAAGGTCAATTGAATTAAAACATATTATAAGACTTAAATCTCAAATGGCAACACAAAAGAAGTTCATACTAGAATTTCAATTAATTCGTGGATTTGTATATTCTGCAAACTTGTTAATCTTTGTGTTATCAACCAATTGATGATGTATAACATAGAAAAATATTAAAATTATACAAATCCCTTTTGTATAATCTACAAACGTTTAAAAAAGACATTGATCTAAGTAAGTTAAATAAATAATTTAGTATATCATAATATTATGAAATGTTGAATCACTTCGGGTAACTTCGACAGAGATCGTAAAGTTATAATTATATTTACAGTATAAATTCTTAAATTTCACTATATAAAAACTAGATGCCATCGGCGTTGATATACTCATAAGAAAATTTATTTGCAGTCAATAAATACGTAGAAAAATAAATTAGTATACTGTTTTTAATTAGGTTCAAACTGAATATATTTAACAGAAGTATTCACATTGAAACATGGCTATAAAATTTTGATATTTCACAACACTAGTTTTAATTTATTTCTATAGCTACAGATGCAATCACAGAATGCAGTACATACACGTTTTTCAACTAGTTATTACAATTAGAGAATAAAAGAAACCACCACATTTTTTATAAATACACTCATATAGAAAAGTCGTGTTTGCCACGTGTGAAATTATACAAATAAAACCTTCATCACAGAAATTAATTTACCTATGCTGATTATCAATAAAAAAAACGAAGTCTTAGAAAACTTTACAAAGACAAAAAATTAGCTACACAATCAGAAATGCCGAATTCAAAATTCATTTAGCACCTTACAACTAAGTCAACAACATTAAAATAGTAAATTCAGCACACATTGGCGGCAAACACCGACCATATAGCTTTGGAATCAAACATCGACAACACAGATGGTGGACTTCGGACCATATAGTACAATTTTTTCTATGTCATTGGTCAATATTGTATTCAGCCCATATGGGGCAGTACGGTGAAGCGGGTCCGCCCCAAGACCAGCCCCTTGGGATGGCTAAATGGCTCAAACCTGATTTGATAACTCCAAAATGCCCGTTTAGAGGAGAGTTTTCTAGTTTACCGGCAGCCATTATACTGCTTTGCCCGATTGCGCTAAGGTCCACTTTTGTTTGCGCGTCCTCACTTATTAGGGGCTCGAAACATTTTTGAAGAGCTGAAACATAAAAATTAAGAAATTAAATGAAATGTCTAGGTAAAAATTCGGTTTGGCACATGGAAATAATGATTTTAGATATATTTTTGTTTGAGATGAAACCAAGAACTTTTTAAGAAGGAATGACGACAGTGGGTGTCGTTTTGGGAAAGTACATTCACGCTGTTTATAAAATATATCGGATACTTAAGAATAGTGGCATATGAAATCAACTGTAAGTTTTACATCAGCATTTTTAAACGCTACTCTTAATGTGTGCCATAATGTCCCATATGACTAGAAGTTAAATAATGATTATTGCTTGTTGTTGGGATACATTACAAAATTATGAAAAATATTTTAGATTTGCCACGTAATATCAATGACAAATACAAATCGATGCAAATCTTGCTGATAATTTCTAAACCATCCACAAATCATCAAATTTTACACTAAAGAAGTCCAAATCTGCATCACTTATAACATAGAATATTTTGCCTAGTGTCATAGCTCATGGTAAAGGTGAACGATTGGAAATCACCACACTAACATGTACGGATAGGGGAGGCAGGTGTAGTAAACTGCACTTCTCTGCACAAGATCTGAGAAACTGACCAGTCTTAAAGGCCGTGAAATCCAACATAAGGAATGCAATATTTTATGTATATAATAGAGACAATATTAATTTGATTATAGTGTATAGGATAGAAACGTACTGAACCAATGATAATACTTCCAACGAAAAGCATGGAATATGTCTATCATTTCTTGCTCTGAGAATTTGTGCTTATATATGCAATACCGTAAAAGTTGTTTTTGTTTTCGTGTAACCATCACAAATGACATGCTAATGTTAACAAGTATGCAACAATATCGCAGCTGTGAGTTCAACACTCGAGTGAAGATCTGATAACAAAACGATAACGCGCTTTGTCTTCGGGAAGTGAACCGCGACTTACTCACTTCAGTGATATAGATAACTTGATACTGCTGCTGTAAACATGTTGGTTATGATTAGAATGTTTTTGTTCATGAAAACCTCATGTGGAAATTATGTGGGAAGCGACTGGGACGTGTACCCGTCGCTGCCGGGGTACGGGGAATGGTTATCATAAACCCTCAGTATTGATAAATAGTTAAAACTTTAAAAACTTAAATATGATGATACACTAGTTGCCGTGTAGTGTCGGTTTAGAATAACACTACCCCGTTTCTACCCGTGGGTGGTCGTAAGAGGCGACTAAGGGTATAGGGGATTTTTAAGTGATTTTTGGCGATGTGGTTGGAGACCCATCACTAACAACCTTTATTTCCCCATCTTTTCCCCACACAACTTCCAAAAGTGGCTGAGGAATTTCTGATTCCTTAGCCCTGGCTACCCCTTCTAGGGATTTATAGCCGTGAGTATATGTATGTATGTATGTACTAGTTATACGTCATATGTATAGGTTACAAATTTTAAAACCATACAAGTTTTGGTTAATCTAATCTCTTAATGAATAAATCGATGATAACTTCAAGCTTTATCTTAAAGATAAGCAAACACTACAATGTAGCTCACAAATCCTATCACAAGCCGGGTTAGTATTTTAAGTAAAAACGACCCGAAAGGCGATTATCCGCAGTGAAAAGTATAAAAGAGCATATATGAGAAGAATAATGAATGAAAGAGAAGCAAGGGAGAATTGTCAGGATCATCCAAAGTGGCGATCTATAGCCTCTGCCTACCCAAATGGGAGAATTAATAGTAAAGTATGCAAAACATTTACAGAGAGATTAAACATCATTACATCAGAAATACTGACTGAAAGTGGGGTTTTGGTGTAAATGTTACTCAGGCGAAATACTATTGATCTTACTGTCACGAACTCGATATGAAATATTGGATGACTATTACTAATAAATAAATATCGTAATTTTTTCTTACTTAAAAGTGTAAAAAGAACAAAGGATAGAAGAATTTCGCGGTGGCAGCCATTGACACGGTAGCTGAATTGGCAGAGCGACGCAACGGGGGCGTATACCGGAGGTCGCGGGTTCGATTCTCGCCGGTGTCGAAAATTTTCTTTCCTTTATTTATTCTTTATTTATTAGTAATAATCCCCACATGAGGTTTTCATGAACAAAAACATTCAAATTGAATGACTATTGTTTAGTCACTTTTTTGGTCTTAAGATATTTCGAGAATATTCTTCTTATTATAAAATTAAACACAAATCATAAGGGCATACCAATGTACCCGCATAAGCTTGACAATATTAAGGTTTTTAGCTAAGCTAGTTTGAAGATATACTTTCATAATATTCATACTTATATATTTATAAGTAGGAAGTGAACAGATATTATAGAAATTAAAAAAATTCTAAAACGACTAAAAATTTAATGAAAACTTTACTTACCTCAGAGGATTGGCGTCGAATTAGATGGAATAGGTTAAATAAAGGCAACAGTACTGAATAAAATTTAACTATAAATCAAATAAAGCAAAAAAAAACGTAAACTCACCGAAAACATTATCCCGGCTATAGAAATCTCCCAGCATCACGACCGGCAGTCTTGTAGTGGTAGACAGGTCTGCTATCTCTAACAACGGCTGCAGGTCGAGATCGGTGGTATCCCCTCGGTACTGCACGTTGATGATGATGAGCGGCCGCGAGTTGATGATGAACGCTGAAAGTAAACATTATATATTTAAAAATATATAACAAATTTTAGGCTAGTTAATTAAAGGTGATGATGATAAATTATATATGTTCATCACAGAATTTTTTACTAGATATGTGGCCATTTATATAACTTATAATTTAATGATATCGTATAAATACCGACAAGCCGATTAATTCAAAACATTACAAACGAATGTCATATACAAAACCATGTCTAATGCATTTTAATCGTTATTTATGTTTCGTGACAGTGAAAATCATAGCACGTTACCAAGTTAGATATTTATTACATTGATACATAAGGAACTACAATATTGCACTATTGCTCACGAAAAGCAAATCGTTGGGGAGGCCCTAATTCAATAGTATACTAAGACAATGTTCTAAATGATGCAAATTAAATACTTTACAAAGCGATTGCAAGTGATATAGTAAGAAGACATTTTTATGATAAGAACACAATTTACATCAATTTATGAATAACTGTAAGAGCATTTAGTGTTGCAACCGTGATAAGCATTAAAGAATTCTCTACCAATAATCTCAACACAACAATATGAAATTCTCTGTAATAATTTCGTATAGTAACAACGCAACGTTTTTACACGCTCGCTTCCCGTACTCGCATTCCGTAGTCGAGTGACTCACGTAGCTACTAAGTACAAATCGATTGTTATCGAATGAAATTAACAATTCCCCGCTCTAATGGTGTTTGATTTCGAAACTCAAGGTCAGAGTTACACTTACAGTAGGCACGTTAATAGCACGAGTTTTCCAAACCAAAAGTTTGATATACTCTGGGGACCAACCTAAAGCGTTACGATACGTTAATTGGCATTGGTCTACCAAAATGGCTAGTAGAATGGACTGCCAAATGGCTATCCAAATAAGTTTCGACTAGAGACTCCTGTTGCAGACATATTTAGGTTGTGAAAAAATTAAACCTTATATCTTAGTTACCTTGAACAATACCGCTTCCGGTTTCTCCACCTGAAAAATTGGTAGCTAAAGAACGGTTGACAATAGACCCCTTATCCTCCAATTACACGTTTACATCCTATGTAAATTTAGAGGTTTAATTTCCCAATTATAAATATGTATTTTATTAATGATGATTGATGGATGTAAACGAAGCTAGAGAGGTTTGTCAGGATCGTAAAAAGTTGCGATCGACAGTCTCTGCCTACCCCAATGGGGACTAATGGCGTGAGTATATGTATGTTAATTATGTCAACTCCCCACACCACAAAGAAAACTCCACCCACCTTGACATCCGACACTCGCACAAGACTCCTCCTGCATCCATCTCTGTCGCTGCAGCAGCGCCTCCAAAGCATTCATTTCCCAATTATAAAATGTATCTTAATTATGTCAACTACCCACACCACAAAGTAAACTCCACCTACCTTGACATCCAACACTTTCACAAGACTCCTCCTAGCCTCCTTAGTCGCTGCAGCAGCGCCTCCGAAGCATTCATTTCCCAATTATAAATATGAATGTTAATTATGTCAATTCCCCAAAAACCTAACAAAGTATACTCCAACCACCTTGACAGCCAAAACTCTCACAAGACTCCTGCATCCTCCTCAGTCGCTGCAGCAGCGCCTCCGAAGCATTCATTTTCCAATAATAAATATGAATTTTAATTATTTCAATTCCCCAAAAACCTCACACAGTAAACTCCACGCACCTTGACAGCCAAAACTCTCACAAGACTCCTGCATCTTCCTCAGTCGCTGCAGCAGCGCCTCCGAAGCATTCATTTCCCAAATATGAATATGTATGTTAATTATGTCAACTCCCCAAGAACCTCACAAAGTAACACCTACCTTGACATCCAACACTGTCACAAGACTCCTCCTGCATCCTCCTCAGTCGCTGCAGCAGCGGCTCCGAGGCTGGATGAGAGATCTGCTCCAGAAGAACCTCGCCGATGACGACGTCGCTTTTACTCTTGGACTCGTAGATGAAGCCTACGTTTGAGCTGGAATTAAGATGCTGTTATTGTAAGAGTAGTGAAGGTTTGCATCCGATTGGGTGTCTTTTTAAACTTAGTGGAAAAACTGTGTATAATAGGATTTAAAATCAACGCGACAATTTACCGGACCGATAGCCTTAAATTCGCGGAGAACCAATGACTAAGGGCAGCGCTATACATTAGTCTCAACTCGACTGTTAATGTTCACTACGTAAATCTTCAGGGTTGCAGAGGAATTAATTTTTATGAACAGCACGTGTCATTTTTGTCACCTGGTGTTCAGAGTACCCATATTTTGCTTGGACAGTGTATCTTCGTGATAAGGCAGATCTATCGCCGCTTGGTACGAATACACTGTCACATGACAAAGTACAACTCAGCAATATGGATTTCCTTACGATGATTTCCCTTACTGTTAACAAACTTGATAAATTGTCCGGGGTAGGAACAAACGGTGTGATATATCGACTTTTTTACACGTTCCTAGATATCACTATTTTAAAAATAGTTATAGCCCAATCAGCTAGATAGGTACAACCTACAAACCAGTAATTAACGTACACGTGAATCGAGTAAACTGCACTTATATCTGCTTACTATGCATTTCGGTCACGTATGCAGCAGTATCGCTAATTATTCTGTTTACTTGATAAAATAAAAATGGTATTTTTTTATGTATCCTTTTGTATTATCTCCTCTGCTTTTGATGAAACGAAACTCATGAAATATAATTATTTGTGGCAGAGTTAGTAAGTACACTTCCCGACAAACGTAGTCATTGAGATTATAAATATTATTTTCGGTGTTCTTAATGCCACGTATGTTGGCTTACAGCAGCACTACTACAAAATCTTGTTTTGTAGGTTTCGAGGCCTGAAAGCGATCTGATGCTTCTAATAAAAAATTGCACGCAAAAGGTGCTTGAAAGATTAAGGGGACGAAAGTATATATTTATTTTTGTATGTACATGTAACAGGTTCGTCTTATTATGGCATCTATGTACGCTTATTTGTAAACTACCTTGTTCAAAATGTAAAACTATTTATTTTGTAGTGAGAGCACATGAGCTATGGCTGTATTAAGTTTTAAATGTAAATATATAGTTATGTGAGGCCTAAATCATGTTCTATTGTCTACCCAAAGCAGACACATAGCCAGTTTTGTGTTATCGTGTCATAACAAACTTGACCTACACGGGTCCGATTCGCGCACGCGCCGTTTGCGCCCAAATATTTACTTTTCCGCGGGAATGTTTGCAAACATGGCCGATAACAAAATGGCCGCGGAGTTAGGGTTACCACTTAGAAAATTATTACAGTTTAAAAATAGCTTATATAACCTTTTTCTTTATAAGCTTTTATAACCTTTTTCTTCTGCATGCATATAATTATCATATCAAAGCTGAACTACAAAAAGGGGAAGGCAGAGCCTAAAAATAAACAAATCTATGCTGATTTATGGTGTAGTAAAGAAAGCCATAATATTGAAATTTAAAACGAATGTCTTACTTATCATTATCACTAAAACACCAGATTGATTAATCGCTATGTACGTGTCTAGCAATAAAAGATGGAATAGTATTATTCCAAGCGCTGGCAAGAACCCATGGCACCTTAAACAATTCCTAACCCGGACAAATATTTTTGATTTCATAATTGAGGAATAAGCGGTACGTGGTAACCCTACGCAGAGTACGTTGGTTGAAATCGCATATGCACGGTGGAAAATGATAATATCATTATGGGAACACTTAGCTGAAAACGACATAACCGCAGGATCATAACAAGCAACTCCATTTTTTGCGATGAAATCAAAAGTCCTCTATATTTTATACTTTCAATAGCCACACAGCCTAAATTAGTGTAGTATGTATTAAATTTAGTACAAGGGTTCCGTTTATGATGTAAGTGATCACTAAGAAACAAATGTAAGAAATACAACCCATAAAGGAATAAGTAGGGGTTGATAATGATATTTAAACTATCTATAACATCCAGCCTAAACCTACTAAAAAAGTAGGTAAACTAACTAAAGGTAGGTAGAGAGAGACCTTTTTCCGCCACTGAGAAACCTTTCGTCCTTTATCTACATTCATATACTTATTTTATACCACATATATCTTAGAGCACTGCCTGTTCTATTAGATAAAAGAGTTCCTTAATGTTTTAAAACTGCAATACACCACACAATGTATAAATCAGATTTCAGAGAGCTCACCACGTTTTCCAAGTGCGCCGTCGTGTCGTCGACACAAAGCACTTAGAGATAATTAATAAAATTAAAACGTGTTGTACAAAGGCCCTTCGGGATGATTTAAACTTAGTTTGCATAATGGCACGGCAAATTGAAGTAATTCGTTTTTTAATGTTATACAGTACCTAGACTAGGTTGGGCTATTAGTAGATCCTGTTTAGGGTCGGTATAGAATAACACTAACCCGTTTCAAGCTTCATTTTACCACTTTTTCCCCACTTAACTTCCAAAAGTGGCAGAGGAATTTCTGATTCCTTAGCTCTACCCCTTCTAGGCATTTTTTGCCGTGAGTATATGTATGTATGTATGTAACCCTCTTTACCAAAAGCAAAGCAACGCTTGTAATTATTCCATAAAATATGTCTTTATTATAGTACCTAATTATGAATGTTTTTCCCGATTTTTCTTTTTATATATCCGTGTGTGTCGAAAACAGCCTATAACTTAACTATCTTGAAAAAATGATCTTCACATCACATTGATAATCTATTTACTGATAATATGACTAGTTGATTGACCAAGGAATTGACAATTGCGATACAAGTTACAACTATCTCTAAGGAATGTTAAGTAAATGTTAGATGAACAATTTCGATTTACATCTTTAACGGTTAAACGAAGACCAAATCTTTAAATAAGGAAAGAATGTTCAGTCACGTGCGTTAGATCTTACAACGTATTTGTCGGATTTTTGTATTCATATTGGTATATAGGATATTTCTTGATAGAACTGCCCCAAACATCAGGAGCTTATTGAAAAAAGAGATCTCTCTTTCAGACCGCCACGGTCTAAATTCACGATTTTACAAACGTTAAATATTTTTATGAAAAAAACCGGTGGTGTTTTGGTTGCAAACAATTATGTATGTTATGTTATGTTCATGTAAACATTATTTAATATTTGCTTTCGGATCACTTTAATATTATAATACGAAAAAGTCCTACTCTCACTTATTACACAAAATTACATAAATACTCAAAACAATACAATTGGTACTATTTGAGATCTTCCTCCTTCCTATGTCGGTTAACCTATATTGATATTGAAAACATGTAAAATTAAGAATCGTTGGTATTATAGCCCTCCAATAACTAAACCTTTATTGGAATAGTAATAATATGTTTCATTTACAAAATGACTCCGCAAATCGCATGACCCCCCACATTCCGCCATTGAAGCCACTACAAGCTACAATATTTATCATTACTACAAATTAAACTGACCTTGCGTGACAGACACGTGTTGTTTTTACTTTCGATAGTGAAATTAAAAGTAAATGCATACGAAATCAGAAATTGACTCCGCATAGAAATCGTGATAAAAGCTTAAAACTGTTTTTTTGTAGCTATGTTTTGCCGGCTGCAGAATAACACTAAACCATTTCTTCCCGTGGGGGTTCGTAAGAGGCGACTAAGACTATCGGGGCTTTTTACCTTATATTTTACAATCCTTTTCCCACTCAATTTCCAAAAGTGGCTGAACAATTTCTTATTCTGAAGCTCTGGCTACCCCTTTTAGGGATTTATAGACATGTTTATCTATGTATGTATGTATGTTCTTTTTAGTCCGGCAACAATACAAAGCAATACAGTATAATTTAACTAATCTCAACGTTCACGCAGTAAATCCCCGAAGGGCAGAGTCGCCGTCTACGCGAGATTGTCGTGATACCGATACGATTCACTCGCAAATCAGAAGCAGCAACACAAGCACGAGCGGTGTTTAAACTAGTTATCGCGTGGGATAAAGCAGCCATCTCTTACGCACTTACTTAGTATCGTATACTGCCATCTCATTCTAACCGTTATCGTGCCGATAAAATAGCGCTCGTGCTTGCTATACAGGAGACCTAGCACGAGTGTTATGTAGTTAGTTAGAATGAGATGAAAGGATATGATACTAGGGTAAGTGCGAAAGAGATGGCTGTTATCACGCGATATCTAGTTAAAAGGTTGCTTGTGCTGGCCATACAGCTCATAGTTTTGTCGAAAAGGCCAAGGTTCTTTGACAACAAGTACCGTTTATTGCAGGTCCGTGTAAATAATATTTTTTTTATTTTTTTTGTATGTACTACCTAGAATCTACTACCCCTGTCTACCTAAGGGTGTCGTAAGAGGCGACTAACGGTATGGGGCCTTTTTAAGTGTTTTTGGGTGATGGAGACCCATCACCAACGATACTTTTTTCTACTATTTTGTCCCCTATCAACTTCCAAATGTGGCTAAGGAGTTTCTATTTCTGGAGCTCTGGCTACCCCTTTTTGGGATTTGTAGCCGTGAGTACATGTATGTATGAGTTAAGGAATTAAACGACATTTGTGCCTGTACCTACACACCTCCTGTTAAATAATGCAGCCAAGCCGAGTCAGGTTGTTAGTTCATCAATAAGATATTTGTTGTCACCGCAACGATAAAGGCCAGTTTATAGCGCATGCGTGGGTAAATTTTTTATACTTCATCGTCAGACTAATTGATAGATCTAGACTAGTAGCGAGAATGTGATATGAGGCTAACAAATTTTAAAATGGAGTATTTACCTATGTGTGTGTGCAGAAGTAGCAGGAATTGCATAGTATCTATGTGACGTCTCACATCAAAGATGTATAAATAAAGGAGAGAAAAATTTCGACAATTTATTTATTCTTTATTTATTAGTAATAATATCCCCACATGAGGTTTTCATGAACAAAAAACATTGAAATCAAAGATGTAGTTTGATGATATTGGTGTGGGTTTTTGAGAGTATGATTTGGCCAGGGCGTAGTTTTGAATGCTTTTTATCTATTTTCCCGATAGATAGTCTAAACTTCAAATATTTTATCGAACTAGAGGACACAAACTATTGATCTATTCTCAAACTTACTTAACTTCAGACTTTGACAAATTACAAAAGTGTATTTATGCGAGTGTGTCAAGTCAAACATAGTGATCTGTGTGATGCGTTTTCCTTGCCATAATACACCGCTGTATATAAACTACAGGTGTGTAGAATTATATACTCTTCCGTCTACGCAATTTTCGTTAAAAGGTTTACAAAAATGTGCTTAACGAATTCACGTTATATAAATACTACCGATCTAAAGACTGCCGTTAGATTAATATATTTTAATTAAAATTAATAGAACCATTTCAGTAATAAAATGTTTATTATATATTGTGTAAATGCCTTTTTTCTAGAGGATAACTAAGAATTATTAAGTTAGTTCTTGACTTTTTTCATGTTGAATTGATCATTAGTTTTATGCTGGTTGGGGAAAACAATAGTGTGAGAATTATTTATTATTATTAAAAAGGCATAAAAACTTATTAAAATATCACAAAAAATATTTTATAGGCTCACTTTTTCATTCATTCATTCCTTCCTGTTGGTGTCGTGCGAAGCTACTGTATAGTCATCACCCTACATCCTTCAGTTTACAATCCTTTCCCCCTAGCTGCAAGTCTGGCTACCTCTTTTGGGAATTGTAACCGTGAGTATATGTATATATTATAAGTCATACGGTCATCTAATGATCCAACAATACATTAATTGGCAACAGAGCTAATTAAATAATCCAGCTGTTAATGAGTAGATAAACCGCTATAATCATTTTTACCGATAGCGTTATCTGAGTGCTGGCGTCCTTAATTAGATTGATTACTTATTTATTGACTCGATTTCTTTGTGTTTTAATCAATTTACTAGTAGCTATTTATATCAGTTAGATCGAAACAAAGTTCAGTCATTACGCAATGCACACGTGGGGTTTAAAGTTTATTGCGATAGATATCTTGGTCCCAGGGGTCGAGGATCGTTTAGAGTTGCGATTCATGATAGTTTACCGTTGTGAGGAAACCCAAATGGATAAGTTCAATAACATACATACATACATATACTCACGGCTATAAATCCCAAGAAAGGGGTAGCCAGAGCTAAGGAATTAGAAATTCCTCAGCCACTTTTGGAAGGTGCGTGGGGAAGAGATGGTGAAATAAAGGTTCTTGGTGATGGGTCTCCAACCGCATCGCCCAAAAATCCCTTAAAAGCCCCAATACCGTTACTCTCGCCTTTTACGTACACCCACCGGAAGAAATGGGGTAGTGCTATTCTAAGCCGACACTACACAGCAAAGCCGACACTACACAGCAAATCATGATATAATGTATTTCATGTGCAATAAAGAGTTTTTCTATTCTAATGTATCCTTACAAATCGGCGAAAGGCTAGTTAAAAATAGGTGGTAAAATGTCACGTAATGTTCAGAAGAAACAGCACCAAGAAAACAAAGTTTCAACAACGAAAACAAAATTTCACAACAAACAATTAGGCCTCTTTGGTAGCCTATCACGAGCGTTACTTTATCGTGACTCATTTGGTTAGATGAAAATATACGATACTATGTAAGTGCGAAAGAGATGGCTGTTTTAAAACACGCGTTATCTAGTTAACAGGTCGCTCATGCTAACTGGGCTGGAGGGTCTCCTGAAAAACGCCCAAGTACCTAAGCCATGCAGGGCTGGGAGCTCTCAGGCGATCTTCGATATCTTTGTGCAAGAGCCTTTACCGGGAGTGATCAAGTAATTGGAAACCGAATTAACGTTACTAGAGCAACCCGCGAGTTTCGATATCACGGAGACAGCAATTTGACGCTCGGAGTACAGGATCCTCGCAAAGTATGAATGCGATACCTTACAGGGATCCTTGAAATCAGAATTAGGTGTCTGTGAACCCTTATGGATATAACGTTTCTTCCTATCCAAGAAATTGCCATTGTATCCTTAATAAATTTCGTAACAGCTGACATTCATATGTCGTGGCCATATCGTAGATTTAAACACATCGTGAAAGGATCGATCATTTCATGAAATAGTCACATTTCATGATGTGGCCAAGTTAATTTGACCAGATCATAAAATCGGCAACATTTAACGATTTTGTCATTCACGCTTGGCCAGATCGTAGAAATAGGGTGACCTGTGAAGTGCGATCCAAACTCTACGGTATTTTTAACATATTGCTAAGGATTTTCGCAATTTGCAAAGACCTTTTCGTCGAAAACTCTTTTGCTATCATTTCTTCCTCGCTTATTAATAACGAATTATTTTCTTTTTTACTGCAAGAAACAACACTTATGTTATGCCAGCGGCCGCCATTTTCACACATAAACAAAGCGTTTTCAGCGCCTCTACCGGTAATAAATGTAACTATTTTACGATATGACCAAATAATCTTAACTATTTCATGAAGAGGCCACGCGTTTAGTTGCCCACATAGTTTCTCGATATGGGCAACTTCTTATCATTGATCTGCCCAAACCACATCACGATGTGGCCAATTCATGTCAACAATAGTCAACTATTGTAAATGAAATACGACTATTTCGTGAAATGATCGATCATTTCATGATATGTTCAAATTTACGATATGGCCACGACACATACATACCTATACACACGGCTATAAATCCCAGAAAGGGGTAGCCAGAGCTTTAGAGCCAGAAACTCCTGAGCCATATTTGGAAGTTGATAGGGGAAATGATGGTAGAAATAAAGTAGCGTTGGTGATGAGTCTCCAAAAGCATCGCCCAAAATCACTTAAAAAAGGCCAATACCGTTAGTTACCTCTTACGACATCCGTGGTTAAAAAGGGGTAGTGACATTCTAAGCCGGCACTACACGGCAAGGGTGACCTACAATAGAAATTTAAAAATACAATCAATAAGACGAATTTTGTCGCTTAACGAATTTTACCGATTATTGACAAAGTAATGTTTTCTTCATCAATCAACATGTCAAAACAAGGCAATCAACCGTGCCTTTGTTGGTTTTTGCCACCCAAAAGCTCATCATTTGTCAAACACTCAGATTTAACAATGCTTTCAGCTTGTCCCCTGCTTTTGATGAAGAATATAGGCAGAATCGATATTCAAAATTTTGATCGGTGAATATTAAAAAAAAACATCTGTAAGATCCAACTTGTGTGTGTGTATGTTCTTTAAATCTCGCTGAAACTTTGACTATACAAAAATATGTTCACAACTACCTACTACCACATCAAAAGAATATTTGAAATACACCTCTTTTACTCCGAAATAGTTAAACAACGCAATCGCAGTAATAAGTATGTTTATTTCCACATGACAACATCATACACCGCATACAGTTTCACTGGCATTTGTATACTTTGGATTGGAGCCAAAATTAACGTGAAAAATAATTTCATTCAAACTCTGATGAACTTTTAAAAGAAACATCTGTTTACACTTTTTACAATTTCGGGGAAATGTCACAGCTGTCAGCATTGATTACAGCTGGGTCATATTAGTTACATTTTGTAAGACTCGGTGAGTTTTATGTTTTGGAATCTATAGCGATACTGAAATTTTCAAACGCCACTAGTCATATCTGTATTCGTCATCTGACATTGCACAAGAGAGCCAAATCTCATCCCAAGGGTACATGCATTGTATGTCAGAGGCCATACAACAACCAAAACTTACGAAGATAACAACTGCAATTCCAAAAAAATAAGCTGTAAACTGCTAAAAGCTGTGTAGTGTCGGCTTAGAATAGCACTACCCCATTTCTTCCGGTGGGTGTATGTAAGAGGCGACTAACGGTATTGGGGCTTTTAAGGGATTTTTGGGCGATGCGGTTGGAGACCCATCACCAACAACCTTTATTTTTACCATATTTTCCCCACTATCATTTCCAAAAGTGGCTGAAGAATTTCTAATTCCTTAGCTCTGGCTACCCTTTCTTGGGATTTACAGCCGTGAGTGTATGTAAGCTGTTAACTTCGTAAATTTTCCTTCAGCATTTTCCAAAATGACATGCGTTTATACATTGACGATGTAATATGTAATTGGCGGTTCAGACAATAACCTGCGATATACGAAGTTTATATACATCGTTGTTAGTCGCACTTCGATCAAATAATAATAATTAATCTATTGAAAAGCAGGGCATTATTCAATAAACTGAAACTGTTATTCAAATTGATGAAAGGAAATCACAACTGACAGGAAAAAACTGCTTGCTGCAATCACGATGTGTTTGTGTGTGTGTGTGTGTGTGTGTGTGTGTGTGTGTGTGTGTTTATGTTCACTATAATTTTGAAAAAAAAAAGACTTTATACAATACTTCTTTTGTCGAGTTGTATAGTGTCAGCTTAACATAGCACTAACCCGCGGGTGTCGTAAGAGGCGACCTTGACTTTTAGTTTATTTGTTTTTAAAACAAAATTGGATGTGGAGTTTCCAATTTTGAACCTCTAGCCCATTATATAATAAAATTTTGTGACTTTAGCTAGGCATTTGGATGAAACAGAGTCTCAATATTTGAAACAAAGTATGTTTTTTAAGATAAATACATTATAATCATAGAAGCAAACTACATTATTCCCTAATGAGTAAATTCAAATAAATTTACATTGAGATACAGCTATCGCAATAAAAATAGCATGCCATAACTGCCACATTACCTTGGCAATGAACTAAGATGGCTGACTAATTGTAAGCGCGTATGACGTCACCATATAGAGGACACGTACTATTAGTAGACTTAGAAATTTATTGCCATTTGCGTGTTTTTATGTTAACATTAAGAAAAATAAATTTAGCCTCAGTGCACTTAGATATAATCAAACGTTCACGCCGTGTAACACCGAAGGGGTTGGCAGAGGTACTTATGCTTCCGAATACGTGGCATTGTCACCTGATGTAACGTAAATTATGGAAAGCAAAAGAGTCCTTACGAATCTACATATATAAATACTAAATGCATATAAATTTACTCAATGTCTAATGATATTATTAAAGAAATCTTCGAGTTAACATTCCGCACCACAAGCCATTAATGTAATTACTTTGAGACTACCTTAATCGATGAGCTATCAAATTATATATTAATTCTATAATTCAATGTAATATGCGCCGTGTAGTGTCGGCTTAGTATATCACTACACCGTTTCTACCGATGGTTGTACGTAAGAGGCGACTAACGGTATTGGGGCTTTTAAGGGATTTTTGGGCGATGCGGTTGGAGACCCATCATCAACAACCTTAATTTTTACCATCTTTTCTCCACTCACATTTCCAAAAGTGGCTGAGAAATTTATTATTCCTTAGCTCTGGTTACCCCTTCTAGGGATTTACAGCCGTGAGTATATGTATGTATGTAAGTTTCAATATCTTATCCTATGCTTTATTTCTATCATCTTGTCCCCCTATCAACTTCCAAATTTGGCTGAAGAGTTTCTAGCTCTAAATCCGTGACTACTCCTTTTTGGGATTTATAGCCGTGAGTATATGTATGTATGATTCTATATCTCTGTTTACCCCTTTGATATCCTAGTCGTAGTTTCTGTTTATATCTATTCAAAGATGAACAAGAAACACTTGAACCGATTGTTTTGCGAAGTTAGAATAACACAGATGTACGCTAAATGGCGGGTACAATAGACATTATTTTTAGTACAAAGGTTCCTCAAGTACTGTTATCATTAGCACACACGTGACTTGTGCATTGTAGTTGGAAATACATATTAGTGTTTGACTGTTTTCCTGCATTATTGTTGAGTACATACATACATACATATACTCACAGCTATAAATCCCTAGAAGGGGTAGCCAGAGCTAAGGAATTAGAAATTCCTCAGCCACTTTTGGAAAGTTGAGTGGGGAAAAGATGGTGAAATAAAGGTTGTTGGTGATGGGTCTCCAACCGCATCGCCCAAAAATCCCTTAAAAGCCCCAATACCGTTAGTCGCCTCTTACGTAGACCCACCGGAAGAAATGGGGTAGTGCTATTCTAAGCCTACACTGCACTATGTTGAGTATATTCTATAATAGCTGTAAAGTCTTGGCTTAGATAGCACCAAACTATTTTTTACGGGCGGGTGTTTTAAGAGAAGACTAAGGGTTCCGGGGCTCTTTAAATGATTGTTTGACGACGTGTAATTAATATAAGAATTACACATAAGTCAATCTAAATTGGTCAAGCAGTTTTTGAAGAGTGTATGTTACATACATTTCCATGAACAGTCAATCATCATAAAACCCTTGACATTAGCTTCCGCAATTCAAAATCAAACAGGATAACCCAACTTCAAACCAAAGAGCACATTCCACAGGATACATAGAGAATTATTTGCGGATATGCGTGCGCGCATCGTGTGCATAATAAACGCGTTATGCGCGGAGAATGTTAGAACAGATCCGATGTGTGTGGCCTAACATTTTAGTTCATTTTAGTTTGTATTACGTGAGTATATACGTAAGAGTAGTAAGTTGTGAAAACCAACAAAACCAATACTTGACATGTATCACGATCTCTCTAAGTCATCGAACGTGACAATGACATTGAAGATCGCTGCCGAGATGCCAACCACCTTTGTACTCGCACCTCATACCTACACTTCATACATAGATAACGTGTCGAGTACACGGTGGCGGTGACGGCACCCGATTAAACAAAGATTATCTATATCTATGTACGATTGGCAATGATGGAAATGCCTAAATTACAGATATAATACTATACATATACATCTGATGTGCTCGCGGCTATAAATCAAATAGCTATTATTGGAAGTAAAGTAGAGAAAACATTCTAAATTTTTTGAAGTTTTGGTGATGCAGTTACAGTTACATCGCCAAAAAAATAACAGTAAGAAATGGTACACCAAATATATTATTTCTCGTCAAATAAATGAATTTTAAACTATGCTTCGAGTCTTTGCAGGGCCGCGCCGACCCCAGGCAGCGCCTGTGTGCGGAACCTCTGAAGCGCCTCTTTTTAGGGTTCCCTACCAAAAGGTAAAAGGGACCCAATTGCTAAGACTTTGCTGTTTATCTGTCTGTCTGTCTCCAGGCTGTATCTCATAAAACGTGATAGCTAGAAAGCTGGAATTTTCACAAATGATTTATTTCTGTTGCCGCTTTGACAACAAATACAAAAAAACATTTCATACAATAAACGTGTTTTTATCGTATTTTATTGCTCAATTTTAAAAACGTTAATAAGTAGACGCTAAATTTTTTTACAGAATATTTACTTGTATATCACCTTTCAAAACAAATAATTTAATAACAGTAAAGTAAATAACAAAGGAGGGCTCCCATACAAAAACGTAATTTTCTATTATAGATGATAGTGCGGAACCCTTCGTGCGTGAGCCGACTCGCACTTGGCCGGTTTTTTAACGATTTTAGACTTTTAATGAATATTTTTAATTGTAAATTTTGACTGAAATAAATTTGTAATATTTAAATCACAGCTTTAACTAAATGCTTAAGGGTGTAATGGTGTAAGCATTTGGTAAAAAGTACATAAAATAAAATATCATTAATTAATGTCTGTTCCTTCCGGCTTGTCTCTAAAACAGCCGGGAAAAAGATTTTTTTTCTATTCAAAATTAGGGTTTTGTTTTATATCTTGAACAGAACTTATATTTATTTGTGTAGAAAATTACATAAAAATTCATACCGACCACTACTTGAAGCGTTTTTTTATCAGATTTAATAACACTTTCATCGATGACCTGACTGCTTTCTGTCTCTTATGATGGTGTCCAAATGGATGGTTGAGCCGTAAACTATTTACTTATTTTAGTTGCATTTTTATTACGTTCTTCTTCTTTTTTTCTTTTCCTGATAAGATTCTCGTAACAAGACCAAATCTTTCTTAACTATTTATTATAAAAAATCAACCTTAAACACAATTGCAATCAAATGATTGTTCAATCGTTTTGTTTTGTCTTGGCTATCTCGTTCATTATATCGCACGCATCGCATCGGGTTCCGTACACAACACAAACTCACTAATACATAGTATGTTTGATTAGTATGTATTACATACTAATCAAACTCGACGCCTCTACGGCTCAAAAGAACTGCCGCCGTTTTAACTTTGAGCTCATAAGTAATGTAAAATAAAACCCTAAGCGTAAAATGAAACCTTCAACGTGAATAATAATAAGCATTAAATATTGAGAGACTTGTTCAATGAGCGTAATAGATGTTTTGTTGTTTACAAGGCGTATGTTGGGCCCATTCTACCTACTTACTTCTAAATCTTTTAGGTAACAAGGTAGGTAGGTAACAACAATAATTAAGGTGGCGCGGGCGCGGCGCCCCTATAGTCCTGGCGCCTGTGTGCGCCGCACACTTCGCACATAAGGGCGGCGCGGCCCTGAGTCTTTGTAAATAATACGTCGTTAATATACATCATTATGCATTAATATTTAAATGGTTGTAAATATGTACAAATGTACAAGCATTTCATAGAATAGACGAAGATACACTGAGGCAGAACAATCTGCTACTATGTTACAAAGGAGAACTAATCCCTTCATTCTATGCAGAAGCACATTCGTATCACAAGCCATACAAAACTGTGTATAATGCACGCGTTGTATCCAACAAATTATTACATATACATAAACATACATAAACGTTCACGCCGAATATCCCCGAAGGGGTTGGCAGAGGTACTAATACTTCTGAACATCACGTGACTTTGTCACCTGGTGTTCAGAGTACCCACGTTTTGCATGGACAGTGTACTCACGTAATAGGGGGCAGGCCTATCGCCGTTTTGTACAAATACACTGTCACACGACTAAGTACAACTCAGCCATGTGGGTTTCCTCACGATGTTTTCCCTCACCGTTAACAACCATGATATATTAACCACACATATATCTTTAGAAAAGACAAATTGGTGTAGGCCCGACCCAGGATTTGAACACTAGTCTTTTGCACGATAACCGAGTGTTCTACCCACTGGGCTATCACGGTTGCCAACAAATTAGAATATTCAATATGGAATATACTTGGTTAAAATAACTTCTCAATATGGCAAGATTCAAAATTATTTAAAATAACAAACACATGACTTTTTATTTGTGCTTGTTACTAATTTGAAAGAGGCAAGTTAGTAATGTTAATCTTACGCACGCACACAATTTCACTAAAACCGATATATTTTGTTCGTTCTCGCAATTAGTTTGGTATTGTCAATTTTCTATTTCTATACTTCAGCGGTCAGTGTAATAATATTTACGGTATAATCAATGTCTACAGGTTTCCCGGTTCAATAAGTCGCTAGATCAAAAAGCATATAAAATTAATCAGGCAGGGTTTAAGCGACCTCAAAGATACAGACAACAGATAAAACAAAAATTTGGAAGAGCGCCCGAAGTATGTCTTTGAGGAAATACTAAGTATAGCTTCATCACATAATATACACATACGTATAGTACATTTAATCAGTAAGGGGTTAGACCGAGCTCGTAACTATTTTGTCTTTTCTCATTTTTATTCAATTAGTTCTTCTTTTTTAACTTATACACTGTTCATGTTTTTTTTTTGTATGTGTAAAAAGTACATACATACATATACTCACGGCTATGACTCCCTTGAAGGGGTAGCCAGAACTAGGGAATCAGAAATTTCTCAGCCACTTCTTTAAGTTCCGTGGGGAAAAGATTTGGAATAAAGGTTGTTGGTGATGAGTCTCCAACCGCATCGCCCAACTGTCCCTTAAAAGCCCCAATACTGTTAGTCGCCTCTTACGTAAACCCACCACACGGCTAGTGTAAAAAGTCTTATTTTTTAATTATATACTCACCCATCAACGATACAGAAGTCCCAGCTGCCGCTATTGGTCTTCCACTCCTGCACCCGCCGCAGGTACGGCTGGTTGAGCTCGTCGCAGATGATCCTCAGCGAGGACTCGTCTATCACGTCTTGGACGGCAATCAGGGAGAACCTGGGGATAGGTTCTATTTTAGCTATTGTATTTAGTACAGGGCGACCAGTGATCGAAATTCGACTTATTTTAACGTAGATTATCTATACTTATAATAAATCTGTAGAGAGGTCAATTCTGTACATGAAATATATTTTCAAAATAACCATCAGGTGGTGATTAGGGATCGATACTGATGCCAAAAATGCAATCAGTAAAATTTTTGTCTGTCTGTCTGTCTGTCTGTCTGTCTGTCTGTCGGTTTGTATGTTCCTTATGGAAACAAAAACTACTCGACGGATTTTAACGAAACTTGGTACAATTATTCTTCATATACCTGCACAGGTTTTTGTATACTTTCCAGCAGAGTAGTAAAGGGGAATTTTGGGTAATTTTGGGAAAAGGGAGAAGTTACTCCATTTTTAAGCTTCCGTCGCGTGTGCAGCCTCAATGGTTAAACTTACATAGAAATCATGTGTGACGGAAATATTCTTCATAAAATTATCTAAAAAAAATCTTCAGCAGTTTATGTCTATCTTTTACGGTTGGCTCACAATAACACGTGTAATTCCTGATAGCTTAGCAGTTCGGATCATTCTGATTATATTTGTTTACTCTTACGTTTGTAAACGTCTCACTCATCCCAAATTTAAAAAAGGTAACATTATTACCTATTCAATAAAAAAAGAATCATAGAAATCGGTAGACAAACACCGAAATTATACATAAAATAAGCCATCGCGCCCGTGATCAAAACCAAATCTTTACTAATTTTCATATAACATACTAGATGGCGCGAGTAGTTGCATCCTAAATAACGTAATGATTTATTTTTTAGATTGTTATAAATACTTCATAGCGTTTTATTTAAAAATTTGCTATTAAACGGAAATACTGAACCGTTCATCAAAGCGCATTTAAAATCACCAAACTACACTGTTTAGGGAGTGCTATAAATTTAATAAATTGAAAACATTGCGCTGAATTTCACAATGCTTGAGCAGTGACTGAAGAAAGAAACCCCAGATATTTAAAAAAACAACGCTACCCGTGCGAAGCTGGGACGATCCACTAGTAATATAATATAATTCTTCCCAGCTATAGGCAAATAATGGTAAAGACAGACAGAATTAATAAATCAACGTGTAAATATACGCATATTATAAAATGGCCAAGTGCGAGTTTGACTCGCCCGCGATAAGTTTCGTAATGGTAAGTTTACGACGAGACATAACGACAGCAGCATTTAACAAAATTAAGGCAGAAACAAAATGCAAACCTATCTTTGCTTTTATTAGTGTTTGTATGAAAACAACGCAACTTTCGCAGTTTTATAAAAGGGTGTTATTTAAACGGTTAGCAAAGTATTGGCAAATTTGTGAGCAGAAATATTTAATTGGTAAGCTAAAATTGATAGTTGGACAGCAACTTGTGTTCAGCAAATATTAATAAATCAGTCTGCAATATATATAATTCTGAACAGCAATATTTTTTTTTGTACAGCTGTGTATATATCAAAGCTGCAATGAGTGACCTGCAGTTAATTTAATTTTGGTAAGCACTCAGAGAATAAGCAAAAAAATCAGTTTAGTGCCGCTTAAATTAGTCTAGCAAAAAGCACTAAATGGGCGCATCATTTACTGATGATTCATTTATTTATTCTGTCTCAGTAAGTAGGTTACTTTTAGTATTATAGCAGAGATATTTTGATGAAATAATAAAGAAGCCGTTTTAGTTTTATAATTATTATATTCAAGAAACAGTAACTTTTTTTTTATTTATTGTATAATTAATGCTCATTTTGATTTTGAAGGCCGGCCACGTTTCCTCTTTTCCCCTATGGGAATATTCTTTGCGTCAATTGGAGGCATGCTTTAAGCGGATCGCTAAGACAATCAGGTGTTTACATACGTAGAAATTAAAAAAAGCTGGACAGTCACATATTCCCTCTCTTCATTCCTTTGTTTCAATTGGCAGTGAGACAAGCCACTTACTGAAATTTTGTTTCTTGAAATCATTAAAATTTTCTTACTGTGCGTCGAAAACTTCACAATTAGTAGCTATTTTATAACTGATTTTTCAATAAATACGCAAAACAATTATTTAAATTGCCATCCAAATTTAAAATATGCTATACAGTCAAATAAGTTGCGTGTAGAAATGTTTTCTCTGCTGACCTAATGTACAATCTTGCTGCCCAAGTAATTATTCTGCGGAGTGACTGTTTATTTTGCAGATACAAAATAAAACTCGCTACCAGTTTGTGTTTAAATTACAGACCATTGTCATGATTATTTGCAGAACACGAATTGCAGCCTGATTGTAATTATTGCTAACAAAATCTTTGTATGCTGACCACATGATTTATTAGCGGTTATTTCTTGCAAACCTAATTTTTAAATGGCATACACAGTAATTACTTCTCTTTATAAAATGTACTTTATCTTAAAAACTGTGTAATGTACATTTATCAAACCAATTTCGTTGTCAGTATTCATTAAAAAGTTATATTTGTGGCTCCAGCCTCCTTTAATAATAATAATAATCTTTATTATCAGAACATGGTTCCATTTCTTGTTAGTAATACAACTTAATCAATATGTTAGTATGCACACCACTTATATCTAATATCTATATACAATTAAAATATTTGTTACAATTAATTAAAACTGGACGCCTTTACCCAATGTTTTAAAACTGGGTCATCGAGTCTATTTGCTAATGCGTTTATGATGCTGTTGGGACTTTCCCGCGTTCGGAACATCAGAGAGGCAATGCGTTTTCGCACTATTGCATGAAACCCATCTACTCTCGCCTCCGCAAACATTCCTGATGCGCTGCAAAAACGGCTCAGCCCCAACATCACCCTAAACGCATTGTTATACTGGACACGAAGGGCGTTGAAAGCACGCTGCGTGTAGTTAACCCAAAGAGCACAAGTATACAGCGTTTGGCAAAACGCTTTGAACAGCGCTATCTTTACCGCCACCGAACTACGAGAAAACCTTCGGGCCAACATATTGCATCGCGCTGCCAACGCCCTCCGCTCCCGGCTAATATCCAAATCGTCACGCAACCTATCATTAATACAGTGGCCCAAATATTTAAATTCATACACTCTTTTAAGTGACTCTCCGTACAATCTGATTGGTGGAAACTCACTCGACTGATTCGAATCTGCCAGAAATACCATGACTTCACTTTTCTTAATGTTATATTTAAGACCATGACTATTAGCATACGATTCACAAATACTAATGAGCCTACGCAACGCTCCCACCGAAGGACTGAGCAAAACCATATCATCTGCATAATTAATATTATTAATTACACATCCATCTACTGAACAACCCAGACCCGATAGGCTCAGCTCCTCTAACAATTTATTGACATATAAATTAAACAAGGTCGGTGAAGTCAACCCCCCCTGTCTCAATCCACAAGAAAGAATATAGGACTCTGATAATGTGTCACCCCATCTCACAAAGTTCTCTTGATGAGAGTACCAATATTTAAACATTTGTATCAACTGTCCAGGAAAAGTTGAATCGTTTGCTAATTTCTCCCACATTAAGTCGTACAGAACCCTATCAAAGGCTTTGGAGAGGTCCAGAAAGCATGCATACACATTGGTTCTCCTTTTTGTGTAGTATTTGACAGTCTGCTTAAGGCAAAGAACAGCACTCTCGGTGGACAGACCTGGTTTAAAACCAAATTGAGAATCACAAGTTTTCACGTGTTGGGTTAAAAATTTATTAAGCAGACTGTCAAAAACCTTCGCTATAACAGTGGCCAGTGAAATGGGTCTATAATTATTTGAGTCACATATGTTACCAGTTTTACTTTTTAATATTGGAACAACAACAGTTTTCGTCATATTATGAGGCACAAAAGAATGAACAATACAAAGATTAAAAAACATAGAAAGCACGCGAGGTAAATGAACCCCCGCATACTTTAGATGTTCAATACTATAATACTCGTAGAACGAAGATATGGTAGGCATGCAATAGGTTTGATTACGGCTCTAGAATGTTGTAATTTAGTTTACCTATGCATAATTTGATTTCTATCTAGATTTAAGAGCATGTATGAAAAGATTGATGGATGTGAAAGAACCTAGAGAGGTTTGCCAGGATCGTACAAGGTGGCGATCGATAGTATCTGCATACCCCAATGGGAACTAACGGCGTGAGAATATGTATGTATGTATCTTTTGGTCCATTTGTTGGAGATCTCTATCTACTACTTTACTTTTTTAGCTTGTTAACTTATAATTTTAATCTAGTTGGGAAAACTTGATTGCATTTCCGCAGCTTTTCATTCTCAGTGCAAGACCTATTCCTATACCTGTCTAGTTCCGATATGTTACCTACAAATCATTCAGCACAAACTGAAATGTCAACAGAAATAACCTGCCATACTTCCGAACGTAAATAATAATTACGCCACACTCCTATTCTGGGGTAGCGATCGATACGCCGCTTTTCATTATCGAGTCCTCCCTCAATTTCCTTGGGGTGGATGTATACATATTTTACTATTGACCTATTTAAACAGATTCGTTGTAGAAGATAGGTCAAAGCAAATAGAATAGGGGTTTCTAATGGTACTAACACACGATTGTCACCGCCCAGACGTTTAAATGCCAATGTGAATTAATTTGACAGTGATGGGAGTTGTCTGCGGATGCATTTATTATCACAATGGTTATGATAACAAAATCGACTAGGTGTTGTTGTGATTGTTGAGTTTATAATATAGAAAAAGTTTAAAAAAACCAGATACTCTTAAGTAGTTAGCTATGTAGCGCCGGCTTAGAATAGCGCTACCCCATTTCTACCGGTGGGTGTACGTAAGAGGCGACTAACGGTATTGGGGCTTTTAAGGGAACATTGGGCGATGCGGTTGGAGATCCATCACCAACAACCTATATTATACCATCTTTTCCCCACTCAACTTCCCAAAAGTGGCTGAGGAATTTCTAATTTTTTAGCTCTGGTTACTCTTTAGTAATTATATTTGGTCCAACGTGCGCTGGAAAAACAACAGTTCGTGTATTCGATTGCAATAACATAGATGATATATAAGTATAAATACCTTAAACCCGACTACGTGAACTGGAGACCAAAATTGACCAAGCAAGAAAGCAATTTATATAGAAACTAGGACTTCAATGGAAATTGCGATTGAAATGAATTGAGCTGAGCGAGTTAGGTAAACCTCAGTCTTCTTACTATCTGTGCAGTCGCTCTTAAGCTTTAAGCCGCGCTCTAAATAAGAAACCATTTCTTTTTTCTATTGACTTCAATGGGAAAATTAGTTTTTCGGTGATTATTCCTCAATGGTATGTTCGATCACGACATGGGACCCCTTACGCTTAGCAAAGTCGACTTGATTACTGTGCCAAATTTGGTTGTAATCAGTCATGCCGTTCCAAAGGAATGCGATCTACGATAACCGCGTATAAGAGCTTTGCTCGACTTCGTCTTGCTCTGCTCAATAAAGAAGTGTAGTACAAGCCATAGTGGAACCGAAGCTATAAGGAATTTTGTAAGGTACAAAGAAAGTGCTAGTTTTTAAACTTTGTCTTCAAGTCAGACTACAAGACAGACACCCCCCTTAATCTAAAGAATATAGTCTTCGACCATATATACCAAACATACGCCAACAAAGCACGAAAAACTGCCCGGCCAAACAGTGTTTTTTTATATGGTAAGCACTGTTTCACTGACAGTTGCGTGCTAGACCTTGCAATAAATAATAGGTCTTAAGACAATGCGGTAAGGTCGATAATTGTAGACAAATAAATATTTAATTGTCAATCAGTCTCGTCATTCTCGCGGTCCACTTTTGTGCGTTGAATTTGTATGGTGTACGGCATCTTTGGTACATATGATCGAAGTATATAGCAGTATAGATGTAAATTACAATGTTTTTTGAGGTAAGATGCGTAAGCTTGTAAAGTCTGCGATACATGTTAATACGAGTTCAATAAACGTAGATAAAATCTCACGTATTTGAAAAACAAACTAAGTTTTATCTGATGCAGTTCTCGTATTATGATATGGGTTAAGAAAATTTACAACTATAATAATGATATTAACTCGTTGACGCATTGCGTCGTGACTCAGAGATAGTGTCCAGGTTTACTGATTCTACACGAGTCTGGTAATATTTATCCCAGACCAGAACGGTTTTGCTGTAGAATGTCAACTTTGAGTAAAAAGAAGTAACTTGTATGAAAAGATTGATGAATGTAGACGAAGCTCGTGAGGTTTGCCAGGATCGTAAGAAGTGGCAATCGATAGTCTCTGCCTACCCCAATTGGAACTAATGGCGTTAGTATATGCATATGTACCATTGTAGCGACTTTGAGTGATTCTTACAACATGAAGTTCAGACGATCCTACATTTCTCTATGTTGCATTCTTTTGTACCAAACGTGGCGGAGGGATTGTCGATTTCTAAGCTTAAGGAACCCGTTTTTGCGATTAACATACAAACATACATACACATACTCTCAGCCATAAATCCCAAAAAGGGGTAGTCAGAGCTTTAGAGCTAGAAACTCTTCAGCCACATTTGAAAGTTGTAGGGGACAAGATGGTAGAAATAAAGTATCGTAGGTGATGGGTGTCCAACCGCATCGCCCAAAAACCACTTAAAAAGCCCCATACCCTAAGTCGTCTATTAAGACACCCGCGGGTAGAAACTGGTAGCGATATTCTAAGCCGGCACTACACGCCTAAAGACCACAAAAATGTTGATATGTTATAATATTGTTTTTTATTTTTTTCTCTGTAAGTTAGAAATTCAGATTTATTATTTTTAGCGTTATTTTAATTTCTATTATCATTTATTGTTATTTCACGTTTTATTCCCTGTGTAATATAAAAAATTTGGAACTGTATAATTTTTACTTTGAACATTTCTACTAAAATTGACCCACGCGATACAGGCTCAGCCTAGTGCGTGGGAAAATGTATTGTCAAGAACCATATGTACAGTTATTTTGGAAAATAAACGATTATTATTATATTATTATTAACTATAATATCTCCGTTCCAGAGGTAATTAGAATATAACAATAAAGATCAAACAATAAAGTTCAACTTCTTAACACTTATTGTTTGTAAATAATTGAATACATACGTAGTATTGAAAATATAACAAAACAATAACATGTTATTTAAAAATAAATGGCGTTTTTGAGGTTGAATTTAAAACAATTGCTTGTTTTGTTTGTTTAAAAATTTGCATCTGAATAGTGCTCATGAACTGGTTGATAAATGGAGTAATATATTGTTTTAATTTTTTTTATTTATTTAGTTTTAGCCACTAGTCGTCTGCCCCGGCTTTGCATGTTATAGTGTTGCTTTTAGGTGGTGTTATTCTCTGGCATATTCTAACACCACACGTCGCCTATGCAATTTAGTCTATATAAACTCAAACTCAAACGTTCACGCCGTATATCCCCGAAGGTGTTGGCAGAGGTACCAATAATTCTGATTCTGAATGTGATCACGTGATATTGTCACCTGGTGTTCAGAGTATCCACGATTTGCTTGGACAGTGTATATTATTATTCGTACAAAACGACGATAGGCCTGCACCCTATCACGTGAGTACACTGTCCAAGCAAAACGTGGGTACACTGAACACCAGTTGACGGCGTCACATTTGTTGAACAAAGAGTGTCATTAAAGCAGTCTTAAAAGATGGTTGCCAATTACCAAAATAATTACTTAAACTTCATGTCATGGTGTTGAAATGGCCGAATATATTATATTTGTTTTTGAATAACAAAGCTAGACAATTAAACTTATAGAGTGGCCTAACAACGACAAATACGGTAATTTCGTTTTTCCTTACAGGTACATGACCCATCATTTACGCTAACGTTTATATCCTCGAATGTTTGGCAATGATAATGAATGTTTCTAAACATCGCGTAACATTTTTGATACTATATATTCTTACATATACTCACGGCTATCAATCCCTCAACGAGGCAGCCAGAGCTTTGGAATGAAAAACTCCTCAGCCACTTTTGGAAGTTTATTGGGGAAAAGATGGTAATAATAAATGTTTTGGTGACGGGCCTCCAACCACATCGCCCAAAAATCACTTATAAAGCCCCTATACCCTTAGTCGCCTCTTACGATCACCCACGGGTAGAATATTCTTAGTACATCTTTTTATCTAGACGGTGCATTCAAGTGATGGTTTTATATCAATGGAGTCGGCCTTTTAGGAATAGAAACGAGTTATTTGTATGGGATCGCATCCCCACCAACCCTATATTTATCAATGTATTTGAGATGGAGCTGGAGATAAAGAATGGAGGTACACGTTCTGTCTTACTTAAACTTTCCATGCATATTACCTAGCTCTACAGATTTGGCTAAATTATAGTAAAAATAATGACAATTATTAGAGAAAGATTCATGAGTTGAAAGTAAGAATAATGATAACAAAATAAGTCATACCAGGTGTTTAATTATCAACACAGCAATCATAATATATCATTAAACCGGCGGCGAGCGGCGGATTTAACAGATGTCCTGATTTTTATAACAAAATGAATTGTCTTAATATTATACCAAGCGTGCTTTACTGCTCAGAAGCCGTCGATTCTATTTATTGTTACATAAAATTAAACATAAATAAAAATATAAATACTTAATAACGATTTTTAACCGACTTCAGAAAAAGAAGGAGGTTATTGCAGTAAAGCCACCTACCTATATTAACCAGAGCCTGCAAAATTTGAAACTCTCAGCTCAACGTAAGAGGCGACTAACAGTATTGGGGCTATTAAGGGATTTTTGGGCGATGCGGTTGGAGACCCATCACCAACAACCTTTATTTTTACCATCTTTTCCCCACTCACATTTTCAAAAGTGGCTGAGGAATTTCTAATTCCTTAGCTCTGGCTACCCCTTCTAGGGATTTATAGCCGTGAGTATGTATGTATGTATGTATGTATGTCAAGGAAAACCAGTTTGAAAATTATAACTGACATGTAATCTTAGGCTATATAATCTTTGTCTTCATTTATAAAATACTTTCATTTATATATAATTTTTTCGTAAAAGGATTGATGAAAACTTTATAATTATAATAGTATAATTAAATATGTCTTAAGATGTTACAGACTACCTTTTATTTCATTGTTTTGAAATGAAGTTTAAAATGTGTTTACACAGCTATACTTTTCATATCAACTAGGTAATCATAGCTAAGTACAAAACATTTGTAGGATGTGTCTGAAATCACATAGAACTACAAGCATGTGTACATTTAGATTGTTTAAATAAGTGATACTTACTTATTCTCCAATATTGTTCT
This sequence comes from Bedellia somnulentella, assembly GCA_963576735.1. Taxonomy (NCBI): domain Eukaryota; kingdom Metazoa; phylum Arthropoda; class Insecta; order Lepidoptera; family Bedelliidae; genus Bedellia; species Bedellia somnulentella. The sequence goes on along the minus strand of OY755175.1, from coordinate 17,978,255 downwards.
GCAAATAACTTCTCTAACACCTGGATTACTAATTTTGTCTACTGTAAGCTGGGACAGGTTCCATGAAGCAAGACGACAACACTTCACTCCACTCCTTTCATATTGAAAGTCTTCTTCCACTATCGGTCTATGTGAGTATGCTGATAGTAAATCTAGGATATCATTCACTGGGGCAGCTGCAAACCCATTTGGTAATGTCACAGGTGTCCTGGTAGGCCCCATAGAACTCTTTCTATGTAAATTTCTTGGTGTGCTTGCAGAAATACCATTAGAAAGAGATCTGTTAAAAGATGTCAAGAGTGTACCATTTGCATTTCCATTAGGTAACTGTTGAACACTGGAACATTTCCTTTGTTCCAAATTCAAATGTGGTTTAACTGTACTTAATCTAACTATATCCATTCCACGAACTTTTATTAAATCATCTAAGGATTTGAAGGGCCCCTTCTTGTTTCTATATTCTACTATATTTGCTGCTAACTCCTGGTTCAGACCAGGAACACACTGGAGTTGGAATACTGATGCGGAATTGACTGATGTCATTCTGCATTCTGAATTTATTCTTATACTATCTAATGAGTGAGTTCTAGATGATGCTCTTGACAGCGGTTTCTTTGTACAAATTTCTGGCCTCAATGCTTCCAATTTTTCAGCACCAAGACCTAAAAATTTACATTTATGTAAGAAACAACTAAAAGCTTTATGCTAAAATATTTAAATAAATGAAATAATAACTTAGTACCATTAAATCACATCCAATTAATTAAATCTTTTAAAAACACAACAAATAAAAGAAATGCAACTCAAATCGTCAAAATATTGTATATTAATTAGATCCCTGAGACTGGAATAGTCAATAATAAATTGCATGCATAAATAATACTAGATATAAAACTGGAAATAAGTTTGCAATTTCTAAGCAATTTAATTGCTAATCCTATTAAGAACCAGTATTGGTGCATCATGTTTTCTTACAACTAAACCAGGTAAGTGGGTTACCTGAGACTAGGGCAAGGTCGTCAACCCTTTTGAATCGCCCAATCATTTGTCTATGGCGGACTATAGCGCGGGCCAACTGCCTGTTAACTCCAGGCAGGGTCATCAACTGCTCCTCAGTCGCCGTGTTTATATTCATCAGCTCCAGATGATCTTCCGAAGGCGGCAAATTAAATGTGTGACTCAAACTGGATTTATTTAGTTTACTTCGGCGCACGAAACCGCGAAACGAACGCTGTAACCCGAATCGGGTCCGAGTAGAACTCGGATTTTGCCCCATAATGACTAATAACTCTATTAACACATCATGATACACGAAAACAATTTCACTTTAACAAATTTACACACCAATCTATGCTGAAACCTTCACACAATATCCAATGAACATTGCTAACGTACAACTAATCATTTTTTACACTTTTCACGAGATAACACAAGGTCGACGATTATCAGTAAACTGATGGTTGAATTTTCTATTTTCACAAATCGAAAAGTCGAATGCGATAACCGCAATCATTTCAACCGTACGCTTACGCTATTTGTAAATTGAAATGTTCAATGTGAAATTGTGAACACAAACACAAAAGCAAAACAATTAGCTTGACACTTATGGACAAATAAAATGAAAATGACAAGAATGACAGTATGACGGAGGTATGACGTGACAAGAGAATAACGTATCAAACCATGGAAGTACAGATCCACATACATTTCTTGGCCGGTAAGGGCGTCGCTGTCATCGATATTAGTATTGCCAGTAAATAAAAATTTACCATTATAAGGGAAATAATTTTACATCATACAGGCTAATTTATTTATGTATTGAAATGTCTTAATAAAACAATTTATATAATATTCATTTAATTAATAACTAGTTGCTGTGTAGTGTCGGCTTAGAATAGCACTACCCCATTTCTGCCGGTGGGTGTACGTAAGAGGCGACTAACGGTATTGGGGCTTTTAAGAGATTTTTGGGCGATGCGGTTGGAGACCCATCACCAATAAACTTTATTTTACCATCTTTACCCCACTCAACTTTCCAAAAGTGCCTGGGAATTTCTAATTCCTTAGCTCTGGCTACCCCTTCTAGGGATTTACAGCAGTGAGTATATGTATGTATGCATGTATGTAATAACTATTATTAAAAGATGTTATTAAAGGAAAGAAAAATTTCGACACTGGCGGGGCTCGAACCCGCGACCTTCGGGTATACGCCCCCGTCGCTCTGCCAACTGAGCTACAGTGTCAGTTGGCATCCAGCGCGAAATTTCTCTATCCTTTGTTTCTTTTTTACACGTTCAAGTAGTGTTTGCGTTTCCTACCTCCGAATTTTAACTAATTCGGACGGCCACTTGTCTACCTTTTCAGATAGAATGCAAATGTTGGAAACGCCTAACTATGACATAATTTAATGTTTTTGACATGAATTCCTCATGTGGGGATTATTACTCATAAATAAAAGATGTTATTAAAGGAAAGAAAAAAATTTTTTCTTTCCTTTAATAACATCTTTTATTTATGAGTAATAATCCCCACATGAGGAATTCATGTCAAAAACATTAAATAATAACTATTATTGTAAGTAAACAAGTTCGTTTTAATGTAAGCTAATTATATTTATTAATTTTTGCCCTTGTCTGGTATGTCTACCCGAATGACTGTGTATCCTAAATTTGCTGATCTTACCTCCCAAATGTTGTCTGGAAGAGATCGCTTTTAGCGATAACACTGCAAACTGTTTCATTATTTTATACTCAAGGATTTGTTATTTGTGACACTCAGAGTTAAGAAGATAAAATCATAACATAAAATCATTTTTTAATCCTGTAAATCAGAGGCTTACCTTGTCGTGTACTGTCTTTTACATTTCATATTGACACATAGATCCCCTGAAAAGGTGACACAGAAAAAATAATTCTAAACATCAGATATCGTTTGGGTCCTTCATTTTGCTGGGTCAGTGAATTTATGGGCCTTTTTTTATTCCTGTTAACAGCCTTGTAACATATAACATAACATAAACGTTCACGCCGAATACCCCCGAAGGGGTTTGGCAGAGGTACTAATACTTCTGAACATCACGTGACTTTGTCACCTGATGTTCAGTCAGAGTACCCACGTTTTGCATGGACAGTGTACTCACGTGATAGGGGGCGGGCCTATCACCATTTCGTACGAATACACTGTCACACAACTAAGTACAACTCAGCCATGTGGGTTACCTCACGATGTTTTCCCTCACCGTTAACAACCGTGATTAATCAACCACACATATGTCTTTAGAAAAGATAAATTGGTGTAGGCCCAATCCGGGATTTGAACACTAGTCGCTTGCACGTTAACCGGTGTTGTACCCATTAAGCTATCACGCATTTGCCTTGTATTTTTATGTAAATGTCAGACAGTTATGACTTAAGAAATGACACATTGGTACATCCCCGCATTTGGATTAGAACCCACACATCAGTGTATACGAAGTGAAATCTTATTCGGGAGCATTTCCCCACTTCCCGTAACTCGCACTGCTATAGTCATGCGCGCACAACTTTTCGGACGGTGTTAGCTTACTTAGATAAAATTTAACAAAATAAATAATAATTTTCATATTTTTTTATATTGAATACTGGAAATAAAAGCGTTTATTAATAAGCAAAGATACATCATAAAAATAAATGTCTTTAAAAAAAAGTTTCCACTACAAAAATATTAATGAAAGTGATAATTTATTATATACGTAGGTCACCCTATAATTTTTATTTAGTTGAGAACTAACTGACAAAGACAGGCCGAAATTTCAAAATGGCGACAGTAGTACCGTAGTCACCGCCGGCCAAGAAAAGATTGTGGATCTGTATTATTTAGTTTAGTTAGTACGTAGACAGAGAATTACAATAGACCCAGGGGAAGCGTGTCGGCAAGTGAGATGGGTAATACAAAATAGTGTTGTTACTCAAAATAGTTTTCCCCGTATTGTGGGTAATTTTACATATTTTTTTTAACTTTATCCTCGAAATTTTCCAATCAATTATTTGATAGTTATTATCATTATAGTAGTTTATTATTGGTTATTAGTCAAAGTAAGTCCAAAACATATAGAAGTAAACCTATGAACCGTGTATCCAAACGATCTGCATGCTCGTCGTCATCGGGGGCTGATGAGTCCCGCGAATAGATCACACACATCCGAAAACTATATCAAATTAGAGCAAAAAATATTTACTCTCCATCAAAATAAGGTCAAACCTCCGAAGGGGATGCAGATCGTTTAATTAGATACATAGTACTATATGTATTTGCGAAATAAATAAAACAATCGAATGTATTACTGAAAAGGTTTAATTCTTTAACATTATTACATTAGTACATTATTACAAGTGTGTGTGGGTGCATGGTAAATATAACATGGCTATAATGATGAATTCTAGCACTTAATGAACGTCATAATGCCTACCGCATCACTTAACTAAAGAAGAAGAACAGGCGACAAACTCCTCCAATGCATTCTCCTATTACACTAGTCATTAAGTTGTACGTATCACGGGGCTAACGAGATCTAAAAAAAATGTTTTTATTTATCATAAACAAAAAAGTACTTAATGAACGTCATGAACAAGCCCTGCCTAACTTACCACCTGCTCGGAAACTAAAACTGAAGGTAAAAGAGCAGGCGAGAAAACTGTAAAAAAATCTACTCTTCATATACCCACATTAACAAGAAAAATAGTACATGCCATGGAATCCTTTTTAAGAACTAAATAATAAACATCCTTTATATAACTTATACTAGTATATTGAAATACATATTTTTTAATTAATCCAGGGTTTTAGGGTAAATAAAATACTTGTGCTGGCAACATTACTATGATAGAGATTTTAGGTTATCAAATTTTAAATATAATTTTCATGCATTTGCAGTTTATTTTTCTGCATAAATTAGATATGTATGTGTCATAAATAGAAAATATAATAAACTTACACTGTTATTATTCTAAAACTAAATGGTACTTACGAGTGGAAAGACAAATCTGGTTGCTTAGTTTCGCTATTACTTTTACACGATATAACACTGCACCTGACCATTTTATTGAATGTTTAATTATTTCTAATGTTAAATTATATTTCTATTTATTGCCAGAACCGATCTCACATAAATAATTAACAAAAAAATCAACGAAATTCTTAATTTTTCTGCTTATCAATTCAAAAACGGTTTGTTTATTTTGAAAATGTCAAACGGTTTGTTTAGCAAAGTACTTTGCCGGCTTGGCCAGCAGTAAGGGACAGCAAATTATATAGTCATGTCTCACTTACTCTTAGTATTTTTAATATTTATTTTCTCCGTCTAGTGCGAGTGAAACAAAATATATGCAGATGTCTATTGTATTCTCTGTCTACGAGTTAGTAGCTTCATGTATCAAACCAAATAAATGATTGACATTCAAACAAAATGCATCAATCCCTACTACTTCCTACAGTAACTTTATAGAGGCACTGCATCCTTGTTCGGTTATATATTTTTCTGCATCCTCGGATATAAGTATACACTGAAATTAAACCTGCTACATGGCAATCCTTTACCATCACATCATACAAGACACATCTCTGAAACTCTTGTTTCCCTTCATTACTAATAAATCTTTGGCCTATTTTTACACCTCTCTGAACTGTAATGGACGCGTCATAATGTTTATATCACTCTACTTTAGACCTAGACATTGGTTTCAGAAGCTAATTGCCTCGGTTAGGCCAGAAGTACTTACTTTGCTTGCCTTCAAATGAACATTACTTATTTATTTTTAAATCTAGAAACAATGACCCAACTTCACGAAACACATTGAAAAAGTGCTTTAAAAATAAGTTCACCATTACACCACCCACCCACAAAGTTCATAACTATCATTAAAAATCAAAGGTTCTTCCTTCACTGAGAATATTTATAGCAAATTCAGTACATTTTTAATCTGTGTAGCATTGTCCTATCCAGTTATAACCATTTATCAAAGATTCTCTTTGATTCTCTTTTTAATTTATAAGTAAGCAAAATGGGTCTATCTATGTTTTTCATTAATGCCCGCCTCGCCGCAAATAATACAAATGAAGATCATGATCTTTTAGTTATAAAATCACATCAAACGAAAATGTATTGAAGAGATTGAAACATGATTGAAACGCAGTGTTAGAAATTTGATACTTCCTGGCAACATTGTTTTATTTCGCGAGTGACGTATGAAAGGCCGAAAACGAAAAAGCCTCACTGTGCCGTTGTTATCTTCTATTTTAATCGAAGAATGGAGACAAACGGCCAGGCCACTGGCCTTAAAAATAGTAAAAAGGACAACGGTGAAACAAAGGAAAACCTATGGTAACTTTCACTCATCATTATAGCTTGTGCAAAGCTGACCCTAATGTGTCACACCTACATGATGTCAATACTCTGCATGAGAAATATTTCTTTTCCCACATTACTATTCTGAAACGTTTCTTCGAAATGCACGATCATTACATTCTTCAAACTACTGTAAATTGGGAGTCCTAATTTCGGACTGCGTTTCTAAATAGCTGACGATGTATTTCTTAGGCAGTGTATCGTGTTAATGTAATGTTTTGTTTGCAGGTCCTCAATCCTAGAAGAAGTTCAGAACCAAGGAAACACAAAGCTACCTTCGAATAAGAATATATTAGTGCTCGGTGATAATGAAACTGGTAAAACCACATTGATAGCTAAGCTGCAAGGTGTGGAGGATCCTAAGAAGGGGTCAGCCTTAGAATATGCCTATATAGATGTAAGAGATGAATATCGTGATGGTGAGTAAATCCAATAATAAATGTGCAATTCTCTATCTTAATATCTAGTTAAATACTTAATACTATAAAGTCCAATTACATATAATAAGAATGAAAACCTTGGCACCAAGTGAAGATTGGTTTACTTTCTAATCCTATTTATCCGAAATAAAGTTTTATTTATTTATATTATGTGATGTTGCACTAAACATTTAATACATATTTAATTTTGAAAGACCATTGTACAATTCAGTAAAAAATAAATATCACATTTGTATGACATGGATTTATCCAAAAAGTAAAGTAATACACATAAGAATTTGTTTAAAAAGAAACAGACAATTAGTATAGTATTATATGCATACTGTTTCACTGTTAGTATAATATGAGACCATTGGAACATCTTCTTATTCAAATTGTCAATCACGAATGAAAAAATTGTGACATTCCGATAATAGTTCTACTTCTAAAAAAATTGTTATGCCATATTCCTAGGCCTAAATAGTAAATGTCATTTCTATTTAGCAATGTGACATTCTGCTTTAGTTTTGCTTCCATTAAGAATGCACACAATTTTCACATAAATAAATCACGCTAAAGACAGCAGAATCCAAATTTTTATCAGAAAATAAAGTTTTGCTCTGTTGCTACTGAAAATTATAATTTAATAGATAGAAAAAACATTCCCTTAATGCATAATTTATGGAGTAAATAATATGTTAACCCTTATAACTATAGATCGGATAATGGGATGCATATTTACCTAAAGTTGACCGGCGGCTTAGTATGGAAAGCACTTCTTTATCGTAAAGATTTCGGGATTTCGGAATTGATGCATTTAATGTTCGGAATATAGAATTAAATGTATTTTCATTACGTTTGTAGTGTTTTCTATTACAATATATTATTTCGTATACCCGAAGGTCACGGGTTCGAACCCCGCCATTGTCGAAATTTTTCTTTCCTTTAATAACATCTTTTATTTATGAGTAATAATCCCCACATGAGGAATTCATGTCAAAAAATATTAAAATATATTATTTGTATGTACATTACTTGTATGGAAAAAACCCAATGTTTCGGGATGAATTCGTTAGCGTTTTGGTTATAAATATAATTGAATGCACACTCAAATAAAGGTTTTTAAATGAGGAGCCGTAATTATTTGCGTTGAGAACAATATTTGAATAACATTGTAAAGCTTGTTGTGCACTTAGCTGCACATTTACTAACGTTAAGATTTTAACTATTATGGAATATATCGAAAAATAAATGGAGATCAATTTCAGTTTTGAATTTACAATCCTCGTTATGTTCAAAAAAGCGTTATAAATGTGAATGTGCGAGTGAGACGTTCGTTCAAAATCCCTGATTTTTTTCGAATCCCGACATTAAAAAAGACAATGAATGAGTCTGTGGAACTGTCATAATAAGCAAACCTGCTCTCCAACTTTTATTTGAAATTGTGTTCAAATAGTGATATTTGTGAAAAAAAAACAGTGCTAAAGTGTTAATTAGTGTCTGAAAACTGTGTGATAGTGTTATCTTCACATGAAACTTTAGGATTTAACCAAATTAGTGCTCACAAACTCACAACTGACATCTTAGTCACAAAAATATTTGAACTGTTTTATCAACTACCCTTAATTTATTTTTATACAATGTCTATTCTCAGAACAATAACTCAACTATTCTGTGGATATATCAGTAACAATTAGGTGCTTTTATTGTGTTGCCTCACCATAATGATGCAGCATTCCCCACGGAAAAAGACCCTACTGGTGGAAGTTTCCCACGCCAGTAAGGAAAGTGATACCAGTGCAAAAATATCAACACCAGAAAAGTATATGCCAGTTTTTAAACCATCATCTGGAAATGAACCCCCTCAGTTAGATCTGTATACCAAAGTCAATCTTGATCCAGAGAAACAGCTAGAGAATCGATACTCACCACTAAAAGTAGATGATATTCCTATTAAAAACACCAACACTAAACCTACCGTGAAGAAGCCCCCTCCAATCATACTTTATGGTATTCAAAACATCACTAAGCTCAATGACCTCATTGATGGAGTACTGCAAAGAACACAATACAGCTACAAAATCGTCACTAAAAATCAGTTACGCATCACGTGCAGTGACATTGATTCTTACAAGAAGCTCCTTGACCTAGTTAGGGAGAAGGGACTTATAGGTCACACATTCACACAAAAAGATCAAAGACCTTATCGAATTGTGATCAAAAACCTCCATCCATCTACACCAATTGAATCCATTAAAGAAGCTATAGAGAGCACTGGTAATAAAGTAAAAGGTGAAATTATCAATGCTAGATCTGGTTTAAATAAAACTCCATTATTTACATGGTTTGTAAACCTTGAACCAAGTCCTAACAATAGTGATGTAAAGAAGCTAAAGTTTATCTACCATACCAGCATTACCATAGAAGACCCAATTCATAAAAAAGTTATACCACAATGCAAGCGATGTCAACAATATGGACATACAAGAAACAACTGTATGCGTCCCTATCGATGTGTCAAGTGTGCAGAAAATCATAATACTACAGACTGCCCAAAAAAAGATAGAAACACACCAGCTACATGCGCACTCTGCCTTCAAGACCACCCGGCTAACTACAAGGGCTGTAAAGTATTCCAGCAAATACAACAGCGTAAAACTACAGTGCATCCACATCAAAAAAATACCAATAAACCATATGATACTCAGGCTCCAAAAATACCAGCTAGTACCTACAACATTCCAGCTCCGAGTAAGAATGAGAAACCACACCAAACCTACGCATCAATAGCAGCCAATAAAGATAAACAAAATACCCCAATAAATTTAGAAGAAATTCTTTCCAAACAAGCTGAAAAGCTAGACAAACTACTAGACCAGATGGGCTCCTTGATGAGTCTTCTGACCACGCTAGTTACAAAACTGATCCACTAATGGCATCTCTAATAATAGCAACTTGGAACGCAAATGGTTTATCAAACAGACAGCAAGAAGTTGATGTTTTGATGAAAATGCACCATTTGGATGTATTATTAATATCTGAATCCCGCCTAACAGAAAACTCTCGAACTGATATATGTGGTTACCATACTTACCTTACAACCCATCCAGATAACACGGGGCACGCAGGCACGGCTGTTATAGTAAGGAACAATATTAAGCATCAATTACTGCCTGAATATCGCACAACTCAAATCCAAGCTACATCCATTGCGATTGAAGATCAATGGGGGCAGCTTACAGTGTCATCTATATATTGCCCACCAAAGAAAAATCGACAACCTGACCTCTCGAACACAGACTTTGACCAGTTCTTTCAGTCGCTGGGAAACAGATATATTGTAGGCGGAGACTGGAATGCAAAAAACACTTACTGGGGCTCAAGACTTACACTGACTAGGGGAAAAAACCTGAAAGAAAGTTTGGACCGAAACAAATTAAGTGTTCTAACAACCTGCCAATCTACTTATTGGCCTACTGACCCTAATAAACTGCCGGACCTTTTAGACTTCTTTGTATATAAAGGTATCTCAACCTACTACCTTAAAGTTGAAGGATGCTATGATAGCTCTTCGGATCATACACCAGTAATTGCTACTATAAGCACATCTGTTATAGAGAAAGCAAAATGTCCACACTTATGCAATTACAAAACAGATTGGGATTCGTATCGTAAATATCTAGAAGATCATACCAACCTCAACATCTCCCTAAAAACCGAAGAGGATATTGAAACTGCAGCTAACTATCTGACGCACATCATACAAAAGTCAGCTTGGCTAAACACTCCAGCCACCAGAGAGAGACACATAAAAAATGACAGTCGGTACAACATACCTCAAGAAGTGAGAAAAAAGGTATTGGAAAAAAGACGACTCCGAAGGCAATGGCACACCAGCAGACATCCAGATCACAAGAAGGCTTTTAACAAAGCTGCAGCTGAGTTAAGGGACTTCCTAGTCGAAATAGAGAACGATACCCTCCAACAAAAATTAGAGTGTTTAAACCCAATGTGCGATAATGAATATTCTTTATGGAAAACTGTTAAATCCACACTAAAGCCCCAACTTGCTCAGTACCCACTAAAAACCGAAGACGGAAATTGGGCTAGGACAGACTCAGAGAGAGCTGAAGCTTACGCGGCGTTTCTGAAAAATGTGTTTAAACCCAATGAAGACCTCGGATCAGACACTGTAGATGAAGAAGTCAGCGACTATTTGGAAAGTGATCTACAACTCAGTCCACCTTTGACAGCCTGTACCCCTTCTGAAGTACGTAGGACGATCCAGAACCTACAATTAAAGAAGGCGCCTGGTTTTGACCTTATAACCGCTGAAGTATTAAGAGAACTGCCAAAGAAAGTCATAACTCTCATAACTATTATTTTCAACAGCATATTGAGAACTGGGTATTTTCCGAACATCTGGAAAGTGTCCCAAATAACAATGGTACTCAAGGCAGGAAAACCCCCACATCTTACGTCTTCCTACCGACCAATCAGTCTGCTACCAGTCCTCTCAAAAGTCTTCGAGAAGGTACTCTCTGTGCGGTTAAAAACTTGTATGACAGATAAGAAACTAATCCCAGAACATCAATTCGGATTCAGAAGCAATCATTCAACAGTGGAACAAGTACACAGAGTTTGTGAAGAAGTGAGAAATGCACTGGAAAAACAGCTTTATTGCTGTGGCGTATTTCTGGATGTGCAACAGGCGTTTGATAAAGTTTGGCATAATGGCCTACTATTTAAAATCAAGAAGACCCTACCTCATAATATGTTTCTGCTACTGAAATCATACATTGAACACAGGTCATTTTATGTTAAAATAAACGATTCTGTTTCCGATATGTATGAAATACAAGCGGGGGTACCACAAGGATCAGTCCTAGGGCCGACATTGTATATTATTTACACCAGTGATGTTCCTGTGTCAGAAACAGTGATGACTGCAACATTTGCAGATGATACTGCTGTACTAGCTTCAAGTGATAGCCCAGAGCAAGCTTCAGCGACTTTGCAAACACACCTTAACAAGATACATGATTGGATGAAGAGTTGGAAGATCAAGGCTAGTGCCGCTAAATCCAATCATATCACTTTCACCCTAAGAAGGAAAGATTGTCCGGGGGTCAAATTTGGAAATGAGCACTTACCACACACAGATTCTGTAAAGTACCTAGGTTTTCACCTTGACCGGAGGCAAACCTGGAAAAAGAACTGCTTATAGTCCAACGACTGATAGCATGTTGGAAAGAAACAAAATAACAAAAAAAAAAAAGACAATTCTGAAATAAGAAGCAGTCTCCATATTTTCTTAGCCAAAAAATAAGTTTAGGTAAATATGCATCCGATTATCCGATCTATGCTTATAACCCATAAACTAATCTATATATATCCTTAAACATATTTTTGTTCTTTAGAGCATTAATACTAAATATTAACATATCTTAAAATCTTTCAGATCACACACGACTCAGTGTATGGGTATTAGATGGAGATCCTGGCCACACAAACCTTTTAAAGTTTGCATTAAGTGAGGAAACCTACCCTCACACAATGATAATGCTCACAGTTTCAATGACCACACCATATGGTATTCTAGACCAGTTGCAAAGTTGGTCCTCAGTCCTTGGTGATCATATTGATAAGTTGGATCTCACACCAGGTAAACAAAAAATAATAATACATTAATGATTTTTTTTTTCTGGGTAACAATGGCAGCATCATTAAATGGATAGATAAGTTGTAAATTAGAATATTCTGATATAGACTTTATTTTCAAAGAAAGTATAAACAATTACTCTGTATAGACTACCAGATTTAGTTCATCTTCATAAAATTACATTTTGCAAATACTTCAAAACAGGGGTGTCTAAATGAGGCAAACAAATACCAGCTGTGCATGAAGTGTTCACAGGGAGAAAGTTTCAAATGACTCAACAACGGAATTTTTCTGTTTAAATAACTAATAATAATATGTGTAAAATTTCCTGTAGGTTGTTGATGAATTGTCTTGTGTCTGCTTAGAATAGTGCTAACCCATAACACCAAAATTGTAATGGTCGTAAAAAAATATGTGTATTGACGAGTTGTTACAGTTTCTCAACAAAACACCTTCTGAATCCGAAGTAAACTTAGTATTAAGTTGAAATTAGACGTTCAAAAAACAAAGATTTATCTTTTTACTTTAAAATAAATGATTATTTTATTTCGTCCTGCGGGTGTTGTAAGAGGTGACTTAGGTAGGATATTGGAATTTATGGATGATGCTGTTTGAGAATCATCTCTCACAACTTTTATTTAACAAGCCTTTCTACAATCAACTTATAGCCATGATTACATTTATGGATATATGTATGTCCCAGGCGGATTCTATAATCCGCCATTTTACATTACGGCGAGCCGATTCTAAAACCGCGCCGTTTTGTAATGCGGTAGTTCAAGCATTAGTTGGATTGTTGTTGCGATACGTTCTTCAATAAGGCGGCCCACGTTTAGCCGCATCGTACTTGTACTCGGGTGCGCTTTTTCTGACATAACTTTTTAACTCCTATCATCAGAGGTTCGAAAATATTCCACATACCATTTAAAATCATAATGATTAGTCTTCATAAAAAAATTAAGTTCTGCTTGGGTGGGTCGGGGGGCGAAAGCCCCCTGCAGGGGAAGAAAAGCTAGGTCACATTTAGGTTAGGTTATGTATAAAACGAGCGAGCGAAGCGCAGCGGAGCGAGCACCTTCTAAGCATTATCTGTATTGAAATTGTTTCTCAAAGTCACTGTTAACCGACATATTTATAACGTTTTCATAGTTTAATTCACTCAAAACTTCACAATTTAACAACCCACTCGCGATTGTTGTTGTTATGTCAGGTAGCGCTACAAGTGTTAAGAATCGGAACTAAAAACTTTCAAAGTGGCGGCTAATCTCTCGCTTTTATACATTATGGCTAGCCGTATTGCATGACTTATGGCGCCGAATGCAAACCGGCGGTTTTATATCTAGTCGCATTCAATCCGGCTAATGCTTGAACCGCCGCATTATAAAACGGCGCTGTTTTAGAAAATGGCTAGCCTTAATGTAAAACGGCGTATTATACAATCCGCCTGCGACATGTAGATGATATTACTCCACCAATCTTCTAACCTAGTGCTCAAACAGTTGGTGTGTGCTATCTCAAAACTATATCACTGTACTGATGTACTACCAATCCTGAAATTATGGTCTTGTTTATTTGATAATTATATTTTTTGGTGCTTAATATTTACCATCCCACATGTAAACTGTCTAGTCCTCATACCACCATATTGCGATTACATGCGAGATTAGAATGTATTCTAAAAAGTCTTGTAAAAAGATATTCTACAATTTAAGCTACTCATTACCTCATTACGTGTGAGTGCGTTAAATCTTTACGAGTGCATATAAATGACGGTAGTCTTACAAACGTCTCCTTTTTACGATTTCGACCTATTTACTAAACTGTTCGTGAATACTAATTTTGAAATAGTACACCATTGCTTGTTTTACTTTACCTAGACATTAGAAATGTATGAACTGTATATTTGTTGTATATAGGCTAATTTGGGACGTATGATGAAAAAGAAATAGAAAGGCCCTTTTTATAAAAATATATAATCGTAAAACTATCATAAACTTATGTCTGTAATTCTTTAAGTTTTTTAATTATTTATTTTATTTCAAAAACGTATATATAAGCTCAGAAATATTTACATATCAGTAATAGGCTATTTGACTGTAATAAAAATATACATTTCTTTTATTTCATTAGTCTTAATATTTCTTTTATGGAGCAATATGTAATAATGCGAAATAAAAATATTGCATTATTTCACTAAAATCCGTCTTCTAAGATAAGTATTTTTGATGCAACTGTCACGTGACTAAAAACGACCGTGATTGGCTATTTCTATAATGACGTAGATTGCGCACACACTGACTGTGTTTAGCTTCGCTCATTGGTGTTTAATGCGGAATTGACGTCACTTGTGCTAAAGCCGCCATATTACTTAAAGTCGCGTTTTCGCGGCACATTTGAATATTGCATTCTCTTTTTCGGTTTTTTTATAAAATAGCTAAAATGAAGAATGAAAAATATTTTTTAGGGCTTCTCATAAACAAATTAACACCGTAAGATAGTTTTCAAAACTTAGTCAAATAGCCTATTATTCTATGAACGTAATTCTAAAATTAGTACGGCAAAAAAAGATGGTAATAACTTTATTTTGAAAAGTTCACCTTTATATCATTTTATAAACGTGTGACAAATATAAACGAAAGCAATCTATGCTATCCTGAGCTTAAACAATACGGCCAAAATTAGAAAATATGTATGGGAATTAGATATCATTAATTGAGATGAAAAACTAATAATTGCACAGACAAATTAATAAAGAAAAATAATAAGTAATTAATCATAAGATGTCATAATGAATTGGTAAATACATCAGACATAACAAAGATGAAATCATTGTCAAATTATGCAAAAAGTGAAACGAACGGATGAAGTTATAAATATCTGTGATTTAACAGAAATAAAATTATGCTAAGTGAATTATCTCAGAACTTGTTTAGCTAGTATTTCTGAACTCGTTATAACTTATCATAGATCGGATAATCGGATGCATATTTGCCTAAAGTTGACCGGCGGCTTAGTATGGAAAGCACTTCTTTATCGTAAAGATTTCGGGATTTCGGAATTGATGCATTTAATGTTCGGAATATAGAATTAAATGTATTTTCATTACGTTTGTAGTGTTTTCTATTACGATATATTATTTGTATGTACATTACTTGTATGGAAAAAAACCAATGTTTCGGGATGAATACCGTTAGCGTTTTGGTTATAAATATAATTGAATGCACACTCAAATAAAGGTTTTTAAATGAGGAGCCGTAATTATTTGCGTTGAGAACAATATTTGAATAACATTGTAAAGCTTGTTGTGCACTTAGCTGCACATTTACTATCGTTAAGATTTTAACTATAATGGAATATATCGAAAAATAAATGGAGATCAATTTCAGTTTTGAATTTACAATTCTCGTTATGTTCAAAAAAGCGTTATAAATGTGAATGTGCGAGTGAGACGGATAGGTAACTTTGGCTGCTTGTGCGAGTGAGACGGCATTCTCAAAACCGGTTTGTGTGCAGGTAGGTGAATTATGATGTTCGAAGCTTAGTAGCTAGTTATTTTATAAAAAAAATAAATAATTATAAATTAATATTATAATTTGATAGGCAGGTAACCAACTAACTCGTAAATTCGTAATTTGTTTTATATCCGATTAGTTCAAAATCCCTGATTTTTTTCGAATCCTGACATTGAAAAAGACAATTCCGAAAAAAGAAGCCGTCTCCATATTTTCTTAGCCAAAAAATAAGTTTAGGTAAATATGCATCCGATTATCCGATCTATGCTTATAATATAACACATTCTACAAATGACTGCAAGTGAGGTTAATGATTTATATTTTTTTCGTCAAATATTAGAAAATTAATAGATAATACCTTTTAACAAAGCAACTTTTATTTTATTACGTTAGATAATTGGACATATTATAAAACTCCCTACAAGTTTTTTTTTACAAAATTGGTGCATTATTTGTTTACTGAAATTCAGATTCACGTCATTTTCCCTGGGGAGCTACACGAAAGCAAAAAGGGGCCAGTTTTTAGGCGGATTTTTTTTACTAATATAGAAAAGCTGAAGAGTTTGTTTACTTGAATGCGTTAATAAAAAAAATGCCAATTTTGATTGAGCCGATTAGACTATATATCATAAGCATTCGAAATTGCGTAGGTCAGCTAGTACGTAATGAATGATAGGCATATGGAGACAATACTCGATTTTTTAGGTAAAGAAATGATTTACCACTATCCCAACACC
The DNA here is from genome assembly GCA_963576735.1 of Bedellia somnulentella. NCBI lineage: Eukaryota > Metazoa > Arthropoda > Insecta > Lepidoptera > Bedelliidae > Bedellia > Bedellia somnulentella. Next base: position 17,961,543 of record OY755175.1, on the reverse strand, counting down.
ACAAAGTGTAATATTTCGAATACATAAATAATGAAACACATAACTCACATATGTGAGTCATCCAAGAAGACACTGACAGCTAACGACTATTGAATAATGATTGGCGCGCCATTCCTTATATGGAAAACTGTGTGCCGGCTTAGATACACCTTAGATACAAATAAATGGAATTGAAGGTATCTTCGTTATAACTTTATAATTATAATCTAAAATTATTCTGCAAATAGAATCATCATTCTGTCACTGCAAGCTTTTATCAGTTCAACGGTTTATTTTATATCAAATAGCATAGTAGCAGATATTTATCGTTTAATTTGTGTTAATGTATAAATTGTTTTTCTTTTGCCTACAATGGCGAATAAACGTCTTTTTAATCTTTCTTTCTTACCTGAACTCATTGGCTCTTAAGTTTTCCTACTCTTCGAAACGCGAGAGAATATGATATGGTAACCGGATTATGAACTGATTCCTTGGCCATATCCTTTCTTAGTCTATTGCTTTTACTTAAACGGTATCGACGCGCTGTACATTCTCTATCTCTTTCCCAACTTACTTCATATTTCGCCTCCTTTAGTATAGTTGACCATATTGACAGACTTACGACATAGACGTAGTATAACGAACGAGCCAAGAGCGAGTCTGACTCGATGTACAGCGGCAAGAGAATTACATCATCTGTGAAAATTTCAACTGATTATCCCCTTCATGCTACATGGAGTCTTATTAATTGACTTGATAAATTCCTAAACAAAAATATTTAATTTACAACGTTTTCCACACTTCCAAAACTGACGGACTGAACAATTTTCTGAATCTAAAGCTCTACTGACTACCCCTTTTAGGGGTTTATAGCTGTGAGTATATGTATGTATAAATCCCTAAAAACTATCTTTGCTGCCAAATCAATAATCATTGGTACGAGGGCTGCTATTTATGTATCCGGAACTGGCCACTTACAGAACAATAATTTAAAAAGTAATTACATCATTTAAAAATAGAACTCTTTAGCTTTAGAATACATTTATTTTTATGTGACTGTCAATTGTTTTCACATCGTAGCGTCATTTTGAAAATTGCGTGTCTTCACCACCATGGATTTAACTCGTGAACATTTTCGTGCCATGATTTTTTACGATTTTCGGCGTGGTCTAACTCAAAAACAGTGCATCGATCAGCTTACTTCGACTTTTGGGGATGAAGCACCCTCAAAGACCACTGTGTATCACTGGTTTAGCGAGTTTAATCGTGGACGATCTAAGCTTACTGATGAAATTAAAGAAGGTCGCCCTAAAACGGTCGTTGTACCTCAAAACATCGATGCTGTCCGGGAACTAATAACTCAAGATCGTCATGTTACATATCGTGAGATAGAGGCATCTCTGGGCATTAGTATGACGAGCATACATAAGATACTTCATGAACATTTAGCTGTAAAAAAAATTTGCTCCCGTTGGATTCCGCACAACTTGAGTATTGATCAAAAACAGGCTCGTGTCGATTGGTGCAAAGAAATGTTAAAAAAATACAACCGTGGTGCGTCAAAAGCTGTTTATAATATCTACACAGGTGACGAATCTTGGATCTACGCTTACGACCCCGAAACTAAGCAGCAGTCCACGGTGTGGGTGTTCCAAGATGAGCCGAACCCAACAAAAGTTATTCGTGCAAAAAGCACATTGAAGCAAATGGTCGCTTGTTTTTTTGGTATAAATGGCCATGTAGCTACAGTGCCTTTAGAGAATCGTAAAACTGTTAATTCGGAGTGGTATACGACCATTTGTTTGCCGGAAGTCTTTGAACAAATAAGAAAGACTAACCGACAACGTAGAATCATTCTGCATCACGACAATGCTAGCTGTCACAGGTCGGCCGTCACAACTCAGTTTTTAGAAGCTCAAAAGATCGAATTGACAGGTCATCCGCCGTACAGCCCTGATTTGGCACCCAATGATTTTTATTTATTTCCAAATGTGAAGAAAAAATTACGTGGTCAACGTTTTTCGAGCCGCGAAGAGGCAGTCGATGCGTTCAAAATGCACGTTTTGGAGATACCTCAGTCTGAGTGGAAAAAGTGCTATGAAAATTGGTTTCAACGCATGCAAAAGTGTATAGATCTGAGCGGCGAATATTTTGAGAAGCAATAAAACCATATTAATTGATATATGTTTGTTTCTTTTTTTTATTCCGGATACATAAATAGCAGCCCTCGTATCTACAGTACTTTATACTAAAAAAAAAACTTATATTCCAGAACACAGACTGCAAAGCAAACGGCAAATGGTCCACAAATGGCAGCGGTACACGGAGCCCGGTGATGAGATGGAAGCCGCGGCCACATCACCGATGAAACGATCATCGCGCAACCTCACTGACGAGTTGGAGCACGGTGATGACGATGATAGTCCGTTGCCGGAGGGAGTGCTTACTACTAATTTGGGATTAGATATGGTCGTTGTTGTTACTAAGGTGAGAAGCTGGTTCCGATTTTAAGTTATGGTTATAGTTTATTCTGTATTTATCCTCGAAATATTGGCTCTGCTAATTTTGAATAGCACGTATAATTTTTGTAACGTTGTGGCTAAAGTTTAAATTTTTGTCTGAATAGTGCTTTAAATTGATGCAGACTGGCCAATCGCTTTGGTGTATTGTACGCATACACTGTCACCAGATCAAGTGCAACTTAGCTAATTTTCAGCAAAGATACAACGGTGAGGATCGAACCCGCGACCTCCGGGTATACGCCCCCGTCGCTCTTCTGTAGATCAGTGTCGAAATTTTTCTTTGTTTTATTTATTAGTAATAATCCCCGAGGTTTCTAAACTAATTTATTTAATCTAAACAATACCTCGGAATGTAATCTTATTACTCTCCTGACTTAATTTATATTTCCTCCCAACAGACAGACTACATGACCACCCTAGAAAAGGAGCACGACTACAGAGAAGAACATTTCGACTTCATGCAGCAATGGATCCGACGGTTCTGTTTGCAGCACGGAGCAGCACTCTTCTATACCAGCGCGAAGGAGGACAAGAACTGCGATCTGCTTTATAAGTACCTCACGCATCGGATATATGGACTGCCGTTTAGGACGCCGGCGCTTATTGTGGAGAAAGATGCGGTCTTGATGTGAGTTTCTTTTAGTATTTTGATAATAGGTACTTTTCTATACAGTGCTAGGGAGGACAAAAACTGCCATCTGCTCTATAAGTACCTCACGCATCGGATATATGGACTGCCGTTTAGGACGCCGGCGCTTATTGTGGAGAAAGATGCGGTCTTGATGTGAGTTTCTTTTAGTATTTTGATAGTAGGTACTTTTCTATACAGTGCTAGGGAGGACAAAAACTGCGATCTGCTCTGTAAGTACCCTCTATAAGTACCTCACGCATTGGATATATGGACTGCCGTTCAGGACGCCAGCGCTTATTGTGGAGAAAGATGCTGTTTTGATGTAAGTTTTTTTAGTGTTAGTTGGTATTCTACTATACCAGCGATATTAGCCTTATATACCAGTGCTAAGGAGGAGGAGGTATTTAACTATATAGTGCTAAGGAAGACAAGAATTCCGATCTGCTCTATAAATACCTCACGCCTCGAATATATGGACTGCCGTTCAGAACGCCCGCGCTTATTGTGGAGAAAGATGCGGTTTTGATGTGAGTTCTTAGTTTTTTTTTTAATCTTTTTTGTTGTGCAAAGGGTGACAAAAATTGCGAACTGCTTTAAAAGTATCTCACGCATCGGATATATGGACTGCCGTTCAGTACACGGCGCTTATTGCGGAGAAATATGCGGTTTTGATGTGAGTTTCTTTAGTGTTTCTTCTGCACCAGCGATATTAGCACTCTATACCAGTGCTAGTGAGGACAAGAACTGCGACCTCCTCTATAAGTACCTCGCCTATCGGATATATATTATGTTTAAGCTATGGGTGATCTAATCCATGTCTTTGCACTTCCTCAATTAGCTCTGAGCAACAAAATGTAGTTTATTCAGTTGGGTTTGCATTTTCATAAGTACTGGAAGCGAAACGAATAGATTTGAGGCTTTACCAATAATTCTTCTATATCACGTTATATGTAATTAATTATAAAATATAATTTATATGTTATTTTCCTAATTTCCAGTCCGGCGGGATGGGACACGATGAAAAAAATAAGTATATTATATGAAAACATGCAGTCGTGCAAACCTGATGATTACTACAGAGATGTTATTGTGCAGCCTGCGACGAGAAAAGTAAGTAATACATACTCATACCCCTACTTATAAATTCTTAAAAGGAGTGGCCAGAGCTGTGCAATAGGAACTCCTTTAACCGCATTTGAAAGTTGCGTGTAGAATATTGTATAGTAAAGAAAATGTTGTTGATAGCTCAACCAACAGTCAGGTCTAAACCGCAAAACCCTAACTCACCAGTTGCATATGCAATACAAAACCTTTTGATGGGGCCCTATCTGTAAAAATCGTCACATTGTACTCAGTTTAATTATAATAAACTTCCAGATTTTCAGTGTACTCAATTGCACGTTGTATATGTCTCACTAATGGCCATAGGCAAGAAAAAATATTTTTGTGCTGAAGCCTTTTGGGTCGGGGGCCCGTCGCATTTTGCCAGCCCTGTCACCCTATTGTTACGCCATTGTGCATATGTTTATAAAGATGTATGAATCACTTTTCACTTCTTCTCACGTTATGTAATTGGTTTATTTTAATTATGTCAAACTAGCGTTTGGTTTGGTCGCATAAAAAATCTTTTATGAAGTAAAAACATGTTTATAAACTGAAATTGTACAAACCATATTTTGAAAAAATAAAAAAATGTGAATGTAAAGAGTTTCTTTGTTGCTTCTTCTCTTTACGAACACCTTCCGAAGCAACGGATTAATGATAAATTTAAAATTTTGACGTTCAAAAAATGTTAGTATTTAACTTTATTTTTAAAAATAAACTCTTTGACTTTTTTTTTACTCTTTTTATTCATCAAAGTGATAGCTTGTAATTAACCCATTCAACATGCTTTCCAGAGTCTATCGAAAGGCGAAGCGGAGGTATGCGCCGAAGAAGAGCAAGCGTTCCTCCAACGACAGTTAGCAGCTTTGCAAGCGGGAGGAGACTCGCCCAGACACCCGCATCGACCACCCGCGCAGGTAATATAATGAAAGACAGAAAAGAAAAAAATATAATTGCGTACAATAATACAACACTTAACACACAAAAACAAATATAAAGTACAGAAAAGTAGTGTACAAGATGAAAATATATAAAAAAAACTGGTAACGAAAGAGTTAGCAACTCCGCGTATTGTTGTGAATGTAACCCCAGAACACTAATTTTCAGTTAGCACTGAATAATTAAATGACATACGGTCTCATAACACATAAAATAAAAATAAAATAGTAATATAATTATCAAAATAAACAGGATTAATTACATATACTATAATAGTCATGATTAATACAGAACATAAATCGTGTACGAGTGATGCTACTGGTTGATGAATGAAAGAGATTGAAATTAGGTGGGGACTGAATGAGTGAATGGTTGAGTGATGGGATGTGTCGGTGGATGACGGAGATCGTATTTTTTTGTCTGAATGAATGAATGGATTAGGTAATATTTTTTTTTGATGATAAAGGGAATACTTATAAACTGATTAACCAACTTGTTTGAAACCACTTTTTAAAACAAACAGTTTACAACTTTTTTTTAATAAAGAAAGTATTTATTCTTTATTAGTAATAATCCCCACATGAGGTTTTCATGAACAAAATAAGATTTAAATTATGTGATAGTTAGGCGTTTTCAACATTTGCATTCTATCTGAAAAGGTAAACAAGTGGCCTTCCGAATTAATAAAAAATTCGGAGGTAGGAAACGCATAAACGTGTTTAAGAAATAAAGGATAGAAGAATTTCGCGATGGCAGCCATTGACACGGTAGTTCAATTGGCAGAGCGACGGGGGCGTATACCCGTGGTCGCGGGTTCGATTCCCGCCTGTGTCGATATTTTTCTTTCCTTTATTTATTAGCAGTTTACTACCTGTTATCACTCGTGACTCTATGATGAAGTGTTGAATAAGTGACTTTTTACTGTTCTTCTTGTGTTGAGGCTCCATATATGTAGCTTCTGTTGCTTCATGTTGCCAATAGATGGCGCTGCTTGACCTGACTACATCGCGGTGTTGAAATGTTTTTATTACTGTATATATACTGTGACAATTTAATATTAATTACATCTTGTTATACTATACGCTACGTTTTATTAGTTTATAACATCTATTCGCGGTAGGATTTTTTGAGGCTTTTCCATCTTGCTTAACATTACCCTACGTACCCCCAGCTGGAGCCGAAGCTAGGCCTGCCGGGCGCGGCGGGCGGCGCGGGCAACGAGGGCGTGCTGGCCAACTTCTTCAACTCGCTGCTGTACAAGAAGTCGGGCGCCTCCCCCGCGCGCTCCGACGCGGCCGCCGAGCTGGACCGCCTCACCCGCACCAAGCGACAGCCGCCGCTCGACCTCAACTCCTCAGATTGCTAGGTACGTTATATGATATAGTGGACACATATGTTTTATAGTGCAATGTGTCACGTTTTGTCACATTGTTCAACTCACTGCTGTACAAGAAGTCGGGCGCCTCCCCCGCGCGCTCCGACGCCGCCGCCGAGCTGGACCGCCTCACGCGCACCAAGCGACAGCCGCCACTCGATCTCAACTCCTCGGATTGCTAGGTACGTTATATGATGTAGTGGAAACATCTGTTTTATAGTGCAATGTGTCACGTTTTGTCACATTGTTCAACTCACTGCTGTACAAGAAACTGGACCGCCTCACCCGGACCAAGAGACAGCCGCCACTCGATCTAAATTCCTCAGATTGCTAGGTATGTTATATGATATAGTGGACACATATGTTATATAGTGCAATGTGTTACATTTTGTCACATTGTTCAACTCGCTGCTGTACAAGAAACTGGACCGCCTCACCCGGACCAAGAGACAGCCGCCGCTCGATCTCAACTCCTCAGATTGCTAGGTATGGCCCCACCATTACAAGATATAGTGCAATATGTTATGACTCCTTCGATTGTTAGGTATGCACCTTATAGGTAGGTTGCCGTGTAGTGCCGGCTTAGAATGTCGCTACCCCTTCCTACCCACGCGGCTGTCCCAAAAAGAAAAGCAGTATGGCACAGTAACCATTTTTTTCAGGAGAGCGAAAAAACATATTTTTGGTGAGCCACACAAAATTTAACAATAATCGACCAATATAAGTATTGGGTGTCATGGATACTATGATTGCGCATTTATTTGTATTTAAAAGAAGTAGATTAACTGATTCGTGCATGTTTTACGGCACTAAATAACTTAAAATTTGTTTTCATGATTTATTTAAATCTGGATTACCATATAAAAACACAGCAACGTACCTTGTTCTATTGTAATTTATGGTTATTTACTATAGCAGAGAATAAATAACCACTACAAAATACATACATATACATACATATACTCACGGCTATAAATCCCTAGAAGGGGTAGCCAGAGCTAAGGAATCAGAAATTCCTTAGCCACTTTTGGAAGTTGTGTGGGGAAAAGATGGTGAAATAAAGGTTGTTGGTGATGGGTCTCCAACCACATCGCCCACCACTACAAAACACGGTAAATACCAAAATAATTGGAACTAAACTTTTTTAAATTGCGGTACGGTCAGCAACATAGTCACTTCACCCCATACCTTTGTATGCTAGAACTAACTGAAAATTTTTCAAAGGGTCTCCATTGAGTCGTGGTCACCTCTTCTTTTTTGGCCAATCAAATTAAGCATCGGGTTTCCACAATCTTGATTTTCTATTGACATTGCTACACAATATTTTTGAAGTCTTAGAAATCAGAAACTGATTGCTTTCTAGTAATTTTTGTTCAATATTACCGTAAACGGAATCATCACTCATATGAGTGTGACCGTTTGTTAGATAGCAGCAATCAAAATTATTCTACTCCGCTCCATTCTCTTTAAAAACAGTAAATTACGCTTGCAAAAATAATTACATCCAGTAAAAACGTGCTCTAGCGCCGATGCGACGAACGGCGACAAGTAGCTACCGCATCCCCCGATGTACCTGTAGCCACCTCCAACGAATACCGTGCGGAATCCGTTTCGCGCCAAATAGAAATTTCATGAAATTTAGGTTTAAATGTTGACGGGCATGTGCTTTACAGTTAAATTTGTGGGCATCATCATCGTTTTTCAAGCATAATCCCCATATAGGAAACCCAGCAAGTCTCATTCACAATTAATAAAAAACAGTAAGACTCGCGACTTACTCTGTTTAATTTTGGTAACTGTTCCTTGCTGCGTTTAGTTTTTGGGGATCGCTTTTTCACAAGTGGACTTGCTGTGTTTTTATTTTTTTTATCTCGAAAACTAGAGCCTCTTTTGATGAACGGGTCTTTGCATCTTGTAGGGACTTGCTTTATTTGTAGAGTGATGTTGATACCTAGATTTCGAGCACCATGTGCCATACTGCTTTTCTTTTTGGGACAGCCGCACGGGTGTCGTAAGAAGCGACTAAGGGTATTGGGGCTTTTTACTGGATTTTTGGGCGATGCGGTTGGAGACCCATCACCAAAAACCTTTATTTTACTATCTTTTCCCCACTCAACTTCCAAAAGTGGCTAAGGATTCTGTAATTCCTTGGCTCTGGCTACCCCTTCTAGGAAATTACAGCTGTGAGTATATGTATGTATGTATGCACCATATAGTACCCCCCCCAATGTATTTTGTCAACTTTTAACAAGAGTTCGAACTCAACTCCTCTGATTGTAAGGTATGATGTTCCATGATGTAGGAGAATGATATGTGGACGTAGTTAATCAGAAAAGACTCAACCCGCACTTTCGCCAAAAAAGACTTTAGTATGCCAATATATTGCTGAGGGCTTAATCTATGAAGTAGGGAAAACTCTACCTATAAAAAGTGCACGAAAACTGTTTATTTTCAGCAGTGAAATTCAGACATTAAACGCTCATATCTGGAAATCGAGTTTTTGTGGATTGATTCCTTTCTGCTTAACTACGTCCATGATTTATAGTGCAATGTGTTATGTATTGTCAACTTAATCAACTCACTTCTGTACAAGAAGCTGGACCGCCTCACCTCTGCCCCCTGATTACGTATCTTTTGTGACAGGAGATTGTGTGGCAAGTTGCACGATTGTCGCTAAATTTGTATGCGATTTGACAGTTTTGACAGCGACAACAATGCGACTTGCGACACAATCGCGGTCCCCCGATTGCTAGGTATGCTTTCCGTCCTCCCCCCATACCCCTCCTTAGTGGCTAATCCCCAATGGGGATAGCCACCCCTCCCCTCTATCGCCTGGGGAGGTGCCCAACGACCGGGGGGGACGTTCCCCCCCGAGACGAAGCTGGGCCATGGGGGCAACCCCGACGCCCATCCCGCGCGTGCCGAGCCTGGTGTTTTGTGCCGCGTGGATGTTCCCGTTCTTCCCCTCATACATCTCTGCCTTCATCTGATACTTTAAAATGTAGAACAAATCTAAATGGATGTTTTATTTTTCCAGATACCGAAACATGCGGCGTGTATACATGTAATAGATATAATTGGGGCCGCATACACTGCCGGCCCCGCTTACACCGCGACTCTCGACTCCATAGCGGACGAGCAATGGACGCCGAACAGCCTCACTTTATTTCGCTTGCGGCAAACCAATGGAAAATATTGATGCCATTATTTTCAATTTAGCAGGGCTCTATATAAAAAAAAAGATCAATTTTTAAACGCCCTGATGAAGTGATAGTATAGCTGAAATATGAGTTGTGTATTTATCGAACGAGAATTAATAGGAATTATAATACATTTCCATGAATATTTTGTTTAGAAAAGTGATAAATTCATTTGCGATTTTTTTCTGTCCAATTAATTGATAAATAGCTATTTAAATAACCCTCTTTTTTTGTTTTTAATTGTGTAAGTATTTAAAGTGTCTGTAGTTACTTTAAGGAGGTGTGTACACTTACCTAAATTTGTAGATTTTCCAGGATTTGTCGCAGTGATTTTTTTATGACTTCTTTTATGTGTTTTGCTCAATACATTTATATTAAAAGACATTATACTGTGGAGCTATGATTGTTATTAAGTAATTTCTTGTGGTTAAATTAATAAAGCAATTTATTTATTCAGTGTTTAGGTAAGTGTAACTGCTTCGTTATTATTTAACTGAGATTAATGGGGTTTGTGATCTTCTATGAAGACTCCATGGGCTACCGTGAAACAGCTTCACGACCTTTATCTTGATGATATAAGCAGAAGAACGAAATGGAGGCAAATAAATTAAATTTATTTTTGAAAACACTGAAAGTGATAAAAACATTAGGTATCGGGTATAAAAATTAATATTAAAAAATGTATGTACTACAAACAATGATTTATTGATTTTAATTTGTTAACAATTTTTAAACTACTTAATATAAAACGACTTTTAACGAAGGTGCAGGCAGAGTAACTAATCACAATACAGGTGCTGGTTATCGATATTATAAGGCTGACAGCTTTTCATGGTAGCCGAAAAACTATAGTCAATAAAATATAAATGAATTCCGATAATTTAAATATCGGTTTGTATACGCATCAATACACTGCGGAATATAAATTAGTAGGATATAGAGCGCGTTTCCATAAGTAAGAACTTAAGGCGAAAGTAAAACAATGCAAAAATGTATTATTGCACCCTGTTATAAATGTTGCAATACTTATGATACTGACTGATAAATTGTGAAAAGTGCTCTGTAATTTGCATATTTATATTTTAAATCTTGAACTGACTTAAAATATGTTTTAATAAAAGAGGACGCGATACATGCACTTTCCCAAGATTTTAATCTATGTACTATTTATAGGCCCCGATTTCTACTAAAAAAGTTTACTAATCTAATAAAGCAAATAATAAATTCATAGCCACAGGAAAGTAGGTAATAATATTTGCCTATTCTGTTGATTAAAATTTCTCGTGCATTAACAACCCAAGGAATATACTAATTAATTTATACGACAGTTCATCGCACGACGATATTAAAATGGTAACATGTGTTTATTTTTAGGCAAATACTTGAACTTCAACATCGAAAATACAATTAAAATCTATCAAATACTATTTTTTACCTCAAACGAATTATGTTAAATATATGTTCAACTTTTTTAGTGGAAAGGGGCCTTAAAATACGAAAGCAACGAATTTACAATATCTATATGAAACGTTGACGAGTCAGTGAAATATGCACTTAATTTCTGAAGTGATTTAGTTAAATATTATTTATTTTGTCGGATCGAGGTGTATTTTCATCTCAAACTCGATCATTTTCTAGTTTTGTTTAGCCCTTTGAAATCTTATTTTACTTAAGGTTAACACCGCGAGCCAAGATCGGAGTGTAAACGACTGAATACTTGTTTTTTCTCGATAACCAATATAAATATTTCGGCATTCTTAAGATGTTTTAGCAGCTACATAGTTTTTCGGATTTTAATCATATTGCATAAAATTTAATCAGATAAACAAGTGTACAGTCGCAACTATAGTCAAAATAATGCACAATAAAGTCACTATTAATTTGTACAAACTTTTAAATCGATATCTTGTTTTAGTTAACTTTATTTGGGAGGTGTATGTACTTAAGCATTCTATGTTTAGAAAATAATCATAACCATTAAAAGTAATAATAGTATGTTTTTGCAATCGCAGTTAGTCGGCCTCAACCTGATGTAGTTTTATGTAAACACCTCCTGAGAATAATGTAAATAATACAATCTACTATATAAAATATAATGTATAGTATTTTTTGTATTCCTAAAACAAATGTGTTGTGTTTAAACTATGTGGCAATATATCATGTTCTCAAGTATAAAAAGAGCTACGGTTTGTACTGTTTGAAGTTGCCATGATTTCTAGGTCTTGATGAGGCAATTATGTGTATTGATTGTCATCTACTTTAAAAAAGTTGTGCTTGACACAAGTCAACTGCTATGCTTGTTTTTGTATTGAACTGATTTCGCTTATCTATACAACATTGGTTATGAAATTCTTATTTACTATGTTACTGTCCAATCCTGTACGCATAAAAATCGTTTCAAGAATATTCCAACTAAAAACTAGGATTAATATTGAAAGCATTTACGGGTGGTGTAATATAAATTAAAAGGAACCGTCTTTGAGAACAAAATCCTTTAAAATCTACTTGAAATTGTATTCAAGTAGTTTTTATTTCTTCTTCTGTATGAAATGTGTATTATATTTTTTGTAATAGTGGCCTTTGTTGTGTCTTTGTTTCGTAACTCAAATATTTATTTCGAAAATATACGTCATTTTATAAAAGCAATTTTTTTTATAAAACCCGACCTGATTGTTTAGATGTATGATTGTAAATAGTTTGCTATTTTATATGGATCCTCTTTCGTGCTAAGTGCAATAGTGAACATTCCAAACTTGGTTTGGTTATTTTGAACAGTAAATATTTCATTATTTTCATTTGACTTTTATTTTTGGAATCGAATTTATATCCCCACAGCAGCATATACGACTCTTTAATTAAGCAGTAAATATTGACTATGTGACTATTTGGAAGGAAGTACTTGAAGCTTGAAGCGAGTAAGAGCGAAAGCACACAGTGCAAGTTGCAATCGCGTTGCGGCGCCAGAGCACATCGAGTGCCCATTACAAACATGCATACATATACTCACGGCTATAAATCCCTAGAAGGTAGCTAAGGAATTAGAAATTCCTTAGCCACTTTTGGGAGTTGCATGGGGAAAAGATGGTGAAATAAAGGTTGTTGGTGATGGGTCTCCAACCGCATCGCCCAAAAATCCCTTAAAAGCCCCGATACCGTTAGTCGCCTCTTACTTACACCCACCGGAAGAAATGGGGTAGTGCTATTCTAAGCCGAAACTACACAGCAAATTATTACTAACATTTGTATATAAAATGACTAAGATATGCTAGTTACTGTAAATTGTTCCTATTATTTGGTGGGCGGCGAGTGCGACAGGAACATAATATATTTTACAAGCATTTTGAAGAGGTATGGACGAGAATTTATCGTTATTCTTCTTTATTATCTTGACAACAGTAACGATGCCTGCTGATTTATTCAAAATCTCGTCTACTGGAAGAAATTATAACTTTATACATATACTTTCGGCTATAAATCCCTAGAAGGATAGCCAGAGCTTCAGAATAAGCCATACTTCAGACACTTGGTAGATCAGTGGCGAAAAGACTAAAGCTTTTTGGAAATGCGTCAACTTAGTCGCCTCCTATGAACACCCACCCACGGGAAGAAATGGGGTAGTGCTATCTAAGTTCACACTACACAGTTACAGAAATAACACAATAATAAATAAACACAAAAAATGTCTAGTTGTTTGATTTTCACAAATTGTCGTGTGTGGTAGATAATGGTCATATTAAGTCCTACTTCTTGAGCAAATGTATCTCACGGGTAGCCAGATCTTTGGTATTTTCTTGTGTTTCCAACGATGTATATCGCATATCTTGTAAGCATTTAAGGAAATTTCTTAAAAGGGGTATCCGGTATTAAGACCCAATAAATCCTCCGATTACAGCTGCTGCAGAGCACTTGTTGCTTCGACCTAGGATTCTATTCCCAATAATGACAATATTCCTGTTTGCAACTTGGTCTTCTTTTAAAGGAGTTTTTAAGCCTACCTTTAAACTACTAGAAACGGCACAACCCTTTGGGCACGATCGAGTCGATCGTATCTGCCTACCAACCTTAAGGAAAATAATTGTCATGAACATAGTAAGTGAAATTCACTTTCTAAATCAATTGTTGATTTTTTGCATTTAAATAATATCACGGACATCCAAACAGATAATGAACCTACATACATACCTATACTTACAGCTATAAATTACTCAGCTACTGTTGGAAGCTGGGTCGGGAAAAGTTTGTAAAACAAAGGTTTTTAGTGACGGGTCTCCAGCCGCATCGTCAAAAATAATAGGGGAGGCGAAGCGGGGATTTTAGAAGGGACTCGAGAATATCAGATTATTATATAGGGAGAATCCTTGTACCCTTTAATGTACGTCTACCGAGTATTAACCCTGTATGCTGAGGGGAATCCGTCAGATTAGTAAAAAAAAACAATCCTCCGTAAAACTAGAACGCGTCAGATTAAGTAAAGGTAGGTTAATAACACTTAGAAGAGTGTATATCTGGATAATCTCACGATTTGGGCGTGACGTAAAAAAATTAGGTAGTGAAGAATCTTTAAGCGCGTGATGCGGGTGACGGCAATGTTCCCGCGATGGTGTTCATACGTAATATTTGTGCAGGCGTTAAGTCTTTTAAAATGGCCAGAAAAACGATATCCCTTACATTAATCATCAGATTAATATACAAATACATAGTATAATTGTTATCAGGAATATAAATCGCATTTATACTGTTATTGGCTGACGCGCCCGAGTATTTCTCTACAACTATTTTTTTTACATTTATATTAATGTTTACACGTTCTCTCCCCGACTAAAATAAAAACTTGTAATATATTTTTTTTTAATTTTGGAACATAAACTATTAAATCCGATAGGTTACTACGATGCTCGAACAACTGCAAATTTCCAGGCCCTACTATAACTTTAAATGCCACGAAATGAAAAGGGGCAGTGCTATTCTAAGCCGACACTACGCTTCTAATGAAATTACCTTCATTTAAGAGAAGTACACTGTCGAAGCAAAATGTGAGAACTCTGAATACCAGGTGACAATGTCAAGTGATATTCAGAAGTATTAGTACCTCTACCAACCCCTTCGGGGCTATACGGCGTAAACGTTTGAGTCAGAGTTGAGTCTTGTTGCAATTGGGTTCTTTTTCAAATCAACATACAGTTTACACATGTAACTTTTATTTCAGTAAATTTACATAATCTGAACCGCCAATATTTTCTTTTCAGTTAAAATAAATAAATAACTAATAGTTGCACATATGCCTAGGACTTCACCATACTTATCGATATTTATAACATGTTGTTGTCCAACTTTCACATTTCTTACACCATCGTTAGTCCTGTGTCTCAGCTGAGAATCTTTATTACCATCAGTTCTATAAATGAATAGATGTCTGGAGGCTTCACAGACGACACTGTATGAAAAGTCTGAAGGGCAAGCTACAAATTTTCTGTTTTGTTTCGAGGATTGTATATATCCAAAAGCCATTAAAGTTCCTTCATGTTTTAATGGCCATGATTCGGAGCCTTCTAATTTGGCGTATGGTTGCCAAATGCAGGTATCCACATCATGTCTCAAAGCCAGTGCTGGTACTTCATGGCAGCCGAGGCGCACACTGAACAAGTATTGGTGGACACTCAATGGCACTCGATGCGTAATCTGGTGGGTTTTTGAATCCAGGCGAACTGAAACAGAAAAGGTAATCCATGTTACAATAATATTGCTTAATTGCTGATATGAAGATTAGAATTAACTGGAGTTGAATAGGCTATTTGACTGTAATAAAAATATACATTTCTTTTATTTCACTAGTCTTAATAATTCTTTTTTGGAGCAATATGTAATAATTCGAGATAAAACTATTGCATTATTTCACTAAAATCCGTCTTCTAAAATAAGTATTTTTCGATGCAACTGTCACGTGACTAAAAACGACCGTGATTGGCTATTTCTATAATGACGTAGATCATGCATAAACAGACTGTGTATCGCTCCGCTCATTGATGTTTAATGCGGAATTGACGTCATTTGTGCTACAGCCGCCATATTATTTACAGTCGCGTTTTCGCGGCACATTTGAATATGCATTTTCTTTTTCGATTTTTTAATAAAATAGCTAAAATGAAGACAGAAAAATATTTTTTTAGGGCTCCTTATAAACAAATTAACACCATAAGATAGTTTTCAAAACTTAGTCAAATAGCCTATTATGAATATATTCAGTGAGTTTAACTATCCTACTGACTGGGTACAGGCAACCTGTATGTTGTGTTACTGCTTAGATTATATGATTTAACAGAATTATATTTTAAAAGTTTTGACTACACTTTTTCACCTGACATTGGGCACTCTTGTGGCATTATCTCAGTTCCTGACTCTATGACCTGCAAGCTGTGTGACATAAGCTTAGTTTGCACTCCTTTATTATTATTTTAGTATCTCCCTATACAAGATTTTACTTAAGTGCAAATACCTTTACTCCGTCAGGTTTGCCCCAATTTGCTTGATGAAGACATCCAGGTCAAGCCACACAGGCCACAAGGCCAGCGAAAATAAAACAGTTAATAATATGATAAAAAAAAAATAACAAAAAGAAAACCGACTTCATAGTTGGAAAAACAACCAAAAATAAACAATCTAGTACCAAAAAGTATGAAATAAGTTTTTTAATTGAATATGAGTACTGAGATTAATACCTTAGCAATTGCTTTATTCCACATGCGTCAGTTCAACCTACCTAAATCTTGAGATAGATAGTAGGGTGAATTTACTTTTGTTTGACTGTCACCGACTCAAAAATTAATTTAAGAGAATTTTAATATTTAGGTACGAAATTAATAGTATTGCATCTTAGGTATTAGACTAGTTAAACATAACTTACCTAATACAGTATCTTCTTCTGAAGCTGCATCGCATTCCTCTAACTCTTGAGTGGAAAATCCAGGCACTGATTGGTCTGATTGGACTTCAACCTCAGAACATAAATGAGCCAATCTCTTATGAACTTCCTCCACGAGGCTGGCATCTAGAACTTGCTCCCCATGAGCATCTCCACCTTCCAACAATTCATCCCACAGTTCACTGTCAGACTTTGTTAGCAAAATATCTACTTTACCATTCTCATCTACATTCCAAGTTGTTAGTTCACTGTCAACCTTTTTCCTTAATTTTCCATCAACAAAAGTATTGCCAGCATAGCTAACTTTCAAATGAATTGGGGATACTGTTACAAATAACAATTCTTTATTAAAATTTTCTGGTAGTTTCATTGTTATTGTTATATCTTCAGTTGTCTGAAGCCATGTGTAAATTTTTTTAGGGGGTTCAGATGTCTGTGGCTCACTGACATCATTTTCAGTGTCTGTAATATACTTGAATTCATTATCAGATGCCACATACACCGCTGAGAAGTTAGTCTCTATAGCTGCATAATGCACAATGCCTTTCCCTTGCAGTTGTTTCATACCAATATACTTCCAGGAGTCTTTTTCACTTTGCAATGTGACCCATGAAAGTATAGAGTTAAACTGACCATCACTCTGCTCAACAGATTGCAGTAAGCAGTGGATAATGGTTGTGTCATCTCTCTCTTCTAGATGTGCATCAACTAATACAAAGAACTTATTCTCTCCCAAGGCAAGTAAAGAGTGTAAAGTTCTCCAACTATTACTTACTTTCTGGTTTTGTCTACCATCTGTTGCCACTATATGAAGGTAACCTGTGCCATCGCTTATTACTGCGAGATTGCATGAAGGGAATATCAGTGACAAGTTAAAATGGCCCGACTTCCTTTCAACATGCGCCGGAACATCATACACAACAAGACTTTCAAATGAACGACTAATGCTATCGAATGTTATTCTTCGCACTTGTTGTTTTTGATCAAAGTAGTAAAAATTATACCGGTGATCGAAGTGGTCAGTAATTAGGTGGTTTTGAAGTGCGAAGAGTTTAGCATGTACAAAAGAATATTGAAGATCGTCGGGGAATAGTCTGTCAACAGGAAATACTTCGTTAGAAAACGTCGGCAGTGCTTGCAAATTAAGTTTATAACCTTCAAACTGGTGATCTAGAAGACGTCGGTCTGGGCGTAAATCAACGGTTACCCCTGGCATGATGCCTTCACAAATGTAATTTATAAAATCAACTACAGATAATTGCAATATAAGGATTCAAATCAAATCAATGTTGATATGATATGAAATGAAAAAAACGTAGTGTTATTTACGGCCGAGGCTATTTTCACAGAAATATTGATATAAGTATTGGTTTACGGACCTGGTTCTTGATCTTTTGAGCCAACCGAAAATCTATGTTAACTTTCGAACGACTCAAATATTTACTAAAAAAATTAAACTAAGCACAATTAGGAACAAAACTAAGAAGCTTTATGTTCAGGAGTATTAAATTGAATTTTTACTGTACAGTAAACGGTTTCTTTTTGACACTTTTTGTTTTGCAACAGAAGCTAAAGTATTCCAGTAATTTTCGGTTTTTGCTTGCGCAACTACAACAGCTCGCAAAACATAACATTATTTTATCCCACATTGGAGACAATTAAATAAAAGCGAGAATACTGAATAAAATACTATAAAAAAATCCATCAATTTCATATCCATGCGTCCATCCACGTCAATCTTCGGTGTCAATAGCCAAACATTGGCGGAAACGTCAACTAAACATTCACAGCTGATCTTCCCACCAAAAGAAGATTCTTATATTTTTTTCGGTCGAATCAGCCGCGGCGGTTATTTACTCTGTGATATGAAAATTGAAAACAAAGCAAAAAAAAACAGGTGATTATATTTAAGGGTTGTACCGAATAAACCAAATAGCCGAATCGATCGATGTTTCGCTAAATCTATGTAAAGACTAAATTTTTTGCCAAACCGTGTTGTGGACGTGTGGAACAAACTACCAGAGACAGTGATCAGTGCTCCCTCAGTGAACTCTTTTGAAAACAGACTTGACAAATATTTAAAACAAGTGCAGTGATATCACGGTTATCACGGTTAACCGTGATAGCCCAGTGGGTAGAACACTCGGTTATCGTGCAAACGACTAGTGTTCAAATCCTGGGTCGGGCCTACACCAATTTGTCTTTTGTAAAGACATATGTGTGGTTAATTTATCATGGTTGTTAACGGTGAGGGAAAACATCGTGAGGAAACCCACATGGCTGAGTTGTACTTAGTCATGTGACAGTGTATTCGTACAAAAACGGCGATAGGCCTGCCCCCTATCACGTGAGTACACTGTCCATGCAAAACGTGGGTACTCTGAACACCAGGTGACAAAGTCACGTGATGTTCAGAAGTATTAGTACCTCTGCCAACCCCTTCGGGGATATTCGGCGTGAACGTTTATGTTTATGTTATTATGTTATGTTATTATGCAGTGATATACACGCATCAGCTAAATATTGCTGCTAGTGTATAATCTTGAATAATAATAATAATGTGATCTCTGGAGCTCAGAACGGATGTAGGGGCGGTAGTCGCGGTAGCAAGGAGCTGCTCCTCATCGATGCAGTCGTAGGCCAACTGGTCAAACGCAACCGTCGGATCTTTTCCGCTGGCTGGATAGACTACAGGAAGGCGTTCGATTCGGTACCTCATTCATCGCTCATGAGGGTCCTCGAGCTGTACAAAATTGATAGTGCAGTTTGACACTTCCTCGGGCAATTTATGGGGTGCTGGAGAACCATCCTGAGTTTAAACGGTCAGCGGATGACGGACGCGGATGACCAAATTGATATAAGGCGAGGGATTTTCCAGGGCGATTGCCTGAGTCCAGTTTGGTTTTGCTTGGCCCTGAATCCTCTAAGTACGCTCTTGGAGAATTCGGGGACAGGCTTTCAGTTTCGGAGAGGCGGACCACGCTTGCCTCATCTCCTTTACATGGATGACCTGAAGCTTTAGCCCCCACGGCTGACAGGTTGGCGGAGCTACTGACGATCACTTATGATTTCAGTGGTTCCATCAAGATGGAGCTCGGGGTCGATAAGTGTGCGGTCATTCATGTTGAGAAGGGGCATGTCGTGCACTCTGATGGTGTCGATGTCGGCACCAGTCATTTGAAGGCACTCTCCGAGGCTGAAACATACCGGTATCTGGGCGTGTCACAGACCATCGGTGTAAAGGTGGCAGACGTGAAACAGGGTGTTTGCGAGGAGTTTTATGAACGCCTGAAAAGTGTGCTTAATAGCTACTTGTCGGGCGTTAATAAAATCCGAGCCATTAACTCCTGGGTCATGCCTGTACTGATGTACACGTTTGGCGTGCTCAGATGGACTCAGTCCGAACTAGATGCTCTGGACAGACGAGTCCGCACGACGATGACCTCTCATCGAATGTTATGTCGAGATCGTCGGTTATGAGACTGTATATCCCGCGGAAGTGTGGTGGTCGAGGCCTCTTGAGTGCCAAAACCATGCACAACCGCGAGGTGTGCAGCCTCAGAAACTATTTTTTGATGATGACGGATGAAAGTATCCGGGGGGAGGTGGTCGCTAGTGATAAAGGACTGACTACCTTATCGTTGGCCTCACAGGATTGGCGAACCCCGGAGGTACTTAGCACCTCTGTTCGGGAGTCCGTATGGAAAGAGAAGGAGCTGCACGGGAGGTTTTACAAGGTACTTTACGAACCTTTCGTGGACCGTAAAGCCTCTCTGCATTGACTGCGTTTCGGGGACCTTTTTGTTGAAACCGAAGGTTTTGTCTGTGCAAAACAAGACCAGGTTATCAAGACGCGGAACTATCGGAAATACATCCTAAAGGACGGCACCACAGACGTTTGTCGAGCATGTGGCCGTCCCGGAGAGTCACTTAGGCATCTTATTTCCGGTTGTTCGGCTCTTGCTAACACTGAGTACTTGCACAGACACAATCAAGCAGCCAAAATCCTGCATCAGGAGCTCGCTCTAAAATACGGACTCTTGCAACAGAGGCTGCCGCATTACAAGTATCTGCCGGAGCCAATCCTAGAAAACGACCGTGCCAAAATCCTGATATCGTGGTATGGGATCGGTCGCAGTCGAGGGTATTTCTAGTGGATGTCACTATCCCTCATGACGAGGGTCTCGTGAAAGCCGACGCCGAGAAGCGTCGGAAATATCTCGATCTGGCTCCCGAGATCACCGACATGTGGGGTGTGACTTCGACAGAAATAATTCTAATTGTTTTGTCCGCGAATGGGTTAATTCCAACCAGCCTCGCGACCAACTTGAGGCGGTTGGATTTCTGTGGCGTGTCGGTTCCAGCACAAATGCAGAAGGCGGTGCTGCTCGATACGGCTCGGATTGTTCGTCGGTTCTTGAACCTGAGTCCCTGACCCCGACCGACTGTGCTCTTGTCGGGGAGTACCGCCTCTCCCATTTAAAATTCTAATTTTCTGTTTCGGCCATGGGAGAGGCGAGGAACTAAAAATCATGCCCAAAATAATAATAATAAAGATTGGTGGATGTCAGGATCGTACAAAGTGAAATTGGTGAAGATTTATAATATTAATCTCGCTCCCTTATAATATACATTTGCTCGTCGTCGTTCTTCAATAAATGAAACATACATACATACATACATACATATACTGACGGCTATAAATCCCTTGAAGGGGTAGCCAGAGCTAGGGAATGAGACATTCCTCAGCCACCTTTGGAAGTTGCGTGGGGAAAAGATGGTGAAATAAACGTTGTTGGTGATGGGTCTCCAAACGCATCGCCCAAAAATCCCTTAAAGGCCCCAATACCGTTAGTCGCCTCTTACGTACACCCACCGGAAGAAATGGGGTAGTGCTATTCTAAGCACATATATCATTTATTGCTACACAGCAATAAATGAAAATCAAGGATTATTTTCTTAAATATAAAAGGGATATTATTTTAAACGTTTCTCTTTAAAAGAAGAATTCTGATCCTGTAGTCCTACGTACACATCTATCGATTTGTCCATGAATAGTATCGAATTGTATCGATCTTAAAATGTTATTTATCATCCCTATAATTGGATGTGTCACTGTCAAAGTTTTCAAACGTAAAAAAAAAAAAAAAAAAAAAAAAAAAATGAAAAATATTTATTTTTACACCAGCAATAACCAAAATAACAACAGTTTACATTACAAAGGTACCTTTAGGTGATATTTGGTAATTAGGTGACGAAATTTTACAATTGGAGTGGTCGTTGTCCCCTACACTAGGCATAGCCTTTTATTTAAAACTTTTTTATTTTCCTTATCATTTCGCGATCCCGAGATTTTAGCTGTAATATTTACTGTTATTATAACAAATTAGTGTATTAAAGAGGGGTTTGCTATTGATGAAAGTGAGAGTGTTCATATCAATATGTTTCGCAAGCCAAATTCAGCAAAGAAATCAAATCTATCCCAGGTGAGTCACCCTTGTTTGTTCTGCTAAGGTTTTCTGTATCATAATATTGTTATTATTTATTATTTTATCTTGTATCCTTTATCTTAATTTCTTAAGATTGTATAGAAATGAATGATGATATGGTGTTAGCTTAGAACATAATTGTGAAAAACAAATATATAAGAGAATATTTCTAAATCTTTATTAATCACCATTGAACATAACAAAATTATGAGGATTTAGGCCTTTGCATGACATGAGATTTTTGTTTAAATTCATCATTAAGTTCATGCAAAAGCGATCCTTATACTTCTGAACATCATTTTTCAACTGATATTAAGAGTTCCAACGTTTTGTTTGGACAGTTTAGTTGATCCATGACTTATTGCTGCTTTTTCCAAGTGCACTCTCACACGACTTTGTTCCACCGAAACATGATGGTCTCAACATAATGTTTTCTCTCATTATTGTCTCATCATTAACTACCATAATAATAAATTTATTACACATATGACTTAAAGAAAGCCACATTGATTTAGGCTTGAACTATGGAATTGAACTCATGGTGGTTGCTGCTCTTTTGTAAATATCTAGTCATTTGTATTTCTTATTGGAATGTATTTCTTGTTATGTTGCTCAATTGGAGAAGAAAATGCACTTGACGTTTATCATGACACATTACCACATTGTAAAAATAAATGTAGGCAATTAGTTAATACACAAATTGATTAATTAATATCATATAATACAATAATCCCGTTAAGGGATTTATAGCCGTGAGTATATGTATGTATGTATGTATATAATACAATATTTTTTTCAAAATCATCATTGTTAAATCATATCTTTTATTTTATTGTTAATTTTATTTTGTTGAATTATAATATTATTATTTTAATTTATTTAATTTTATCATTTTTAATTATTTGGTGTTATTTTTTAGGGTTTTTTTTAATTTTAGATTATTTTATATAGTTTCAAGTAATTTTAATAATGTTTAATAAGAAGGAAAACGATAACGACCAATAATGTTGTGTGCACTATTTTTGGCATTGTAACAGATCTGAATCAATGTTTTTTCTGATCTGAAGAAAATGTTTGTTATAATATAATGCTGTTTGTGTACCTATTAAATAAATAAATAAATAAAAAACATATAAGGTCAAATTCATCAGTCACTATATTCACATCATATGTGATCCCTATATCTAGTATTGTTAAAGAAATAACTAACAACTAGGATCAGCAGGAGGGGCAGGATTTGCATCAGAATTTATACATCTTGATAATTATATAAAAACGTAACTGCAAAGTTCATTTAATAGACAAGTTCTTTAAAAAAAATGTGGCGTGTATGTAAGACACAATATAATGTTTTAATGCTCACTGATGTTAAATGCCCTTCAGGGGTTGAACTGTCCATGCATGTTTTAGAAATTTTTCTTTATATCTTTGACTCAAGCCATACAATAGTTTACCAAATATGAAGGCAAATTTTGTTTTTGCCAATGTTTTGTTATACTTTCATTATTATGATAAAAATATTATTTCTAAATAATTTATTTTATTGTTGTCTAACTATACGACCCTCCACTCTTTCCTATGTGATGCAAATAGTGCTGAGGTTAACTATAAACTCTCTTTTGTTTTTCTATGAGCGTTGTTTTGAGGTGACAAAATTTTTGACAACTTAGCAATTGAAAAAGAACCAGTAACCAACGATATACGTTTGCAACATTATGTTTCTTAATCTGTCTTTCCAGTATGGCTTGTTAGATATACCCGACAACTTTGATGATGATGAGCCACTGGACTTGTCTGATGATGACATTGACCTTGAGGCAGAGTTGGCAGCCCTTACAGGAAGCAATACGAGGGTTCGACCAGCCAAATCTGAAGTGCCATCAGCAAATTTAGATGTAATGGTTGCTGCTAGTTTACAAGATATACCTTCAGATGATGATGTTGAATCTGGTAAGGGTTATATATTTATATCCTTTGAAGTGTGTTTTATTTTAACTATGAGTCATTTTATTTCAACTATTAATACTAACATACATATGTATATTCACACCATTATTTCCCATTGGGGTAAGCAGAGACTATAGATCATCACTTTGTACGATCCTGGCAAACTAACAATACTTGCATTAAAGTCTAAACTACTGTGTCTCAGTGTTTTAACTCAACATCTATTTATCTGGTGTAGTGAAAACAAAAAAGACACTACCTAAAATGGTCCTTCGAGTGTTTTTTTTTATAATATCCTGTTAATCTGATATGGATCCAATAGTTAACAATAATTTCATCATTGTCATCTCCCAAATTATTTTTTTCTTATAGGCGACGAAAATGATCCAGATCTATTGAGTGAGTTAAACGCCTTAACAGTTGAAGATAGTGATTCTGCTCCTCGCGTTCCCCCACGAGTGTCAAGAGCTGCCCCTCCACCTCCTAGTGCATCAGATCAAAATCCTACAGTATCCTTATTGAAAGAGCGTATATCAAACTATACTATAGCTGAAAATAATGCAAAGACTAATGGAGAAAGCAGTAGAGCTAGGAGGTAAAATTTTACAAATTTACTTAGTCTTGTAAGATAAAAAAAACTGTATAACTCACTTTTAAAGCACTTCTTACTAAAATGTGAAAAACAATTTCCATTATAAGGTGAAAAGCATGACAGAGCGTGGGTTACTTATTAGACGAAAAATCTTGTTCTTCAGTTTTCTTAAACTATATTGAATTTTCACATTTAAGTACTGAGGCAACCAAAATTATTTGATCCTGGCAACCTTAATCAGAATAATGAAATGAATTTACGAAATTATTATATTGTTGCTGAGCTTGACGAGTGTACAAAGTTTGAATAAAAATGAGTCGGTTTCATACATAAAAGCAGGTGAAGGTGTTAAAAATAGAGGGTGCCCACATTGTAACAGCAGGAAGTGTTAATCAAAGGCAAAAGAATTGTAGTTAATTTTGTAATATACAATAATGTTAACAATCTTTTCAGATTCGCCCGTGGCCTAAAAACTCTAAATGACCTTCTAAAGCAAGCAAATGCAGGAAAGCCAATAAATGAAGAAGACATTCCACCCCCAGTCAGTACAGGCAAGAAACCCGAGGACACTCCACCCCAACCCCCTCCAAGAACTCAGCCGCCCCTTAGTCCTCCACCCTCACAACCCCCACCAGAATTACCACCCCCTGATTATCCGGTCCCAGCTCCTGAGCCAGAAACTTCAGAACCAGCTCAAGAAAATAGGAATGTGGATAATGCAAAAATGGAAGGTCTTCAAATTATTTTAAGTAAGATTTTTTACACTTACAGTTTTTTTTAAGTAAGGTAATATGGATATGCATTGCAGTTTCCTCCTCACAGCCCATATATGTCCACACCAAGGGGAACTGTCGAACCTAACCTTTATAGGGTGATGGCAGACAGTAATGTGCTAAAATAAAAATGGATAAAGTCAATTTCGTAAGTACCTAAGGGTAATTTCGGGTTTCAGGGCTTTGTAAATAATTGTTGGTCAATGTTCCTTAGACCCATTACGAACCATCTGTTATTTCACCATCATTTCCCTAATTAACTTGCAAACTTTTTACTGAAGCCCTGCCAACTACTCTTTGGTATTAGCCGTGAGTTAGATATTTTAATTATTACTTAAACTTATTTTTAATTTTCAGAGCGTAAAGAAAGCTTCAAAGCCGCAGCTTTAGCAGCTAAACGCTCTGGTGACAAAGTTTTGGCTCTCGAACATCTAAAAGTGTTGAAACAATTCGACGCTGTAGTGGAGGCATACAATGCTGGACAAGAAATGGATTTGAACGAGCTACCTACCCCTGAATCGATTGCTGAGCGGTTTAGAGAAGCTGCGAATGTAAAGACGGAGGCTCCAGGTAATTGTTATTTTACATATTTTAAGGCTGCGAACCCACCAGAGCTGTGCGAGGTAGCTAAGCGTTGTGCGAGGAAAAAATCCACCAATAGAATCACTTCATTTTCCTAGCCTCGCTCAGCTCAGCTCTGGTGGAATAGGGTTTAGCGAAGCGAGGTCAGTCTACATACAAAACAAGCGAGAAATGTGTGCGAAGGATGTGTTGCGACGAATGTGTTGCGACGAATGTGTTGCGAGAAATGTGCTGCGAGGAATATGTTGCGAGGTTTGCGAAGATTCCCTGCCAGCCAGTCAACAGACGGCTGGTGTTGAAAGTAGACGTGCAGAAAATAGATATGGATAATTCCCCCCGTTACACATTTCACAGCTTCGCAACGCATCCTCGCACCGCACATTAATGCGCATTTTGACAGCTTCGCTACACATCCTCGTATTAGACATTTACTTCGCACAGCTCTGGTGGAAACCCCTACACATTTCCACAGCACAGCTACACATCCTCGTACGATACATTTTACTCGCACAGCTCTGGTGGGTTCGCAGCCTTAGGGTAGTAGTAACACCTATTTAATATTCCTGTGGTTTGATCCTAGTATATGTGATATTCTGTTAATTACTTGCTTCACTGCCTCTTATTTAACTCATAAATTTATCAAACATTATCATATTTTAAACTTTCCTTTTTGCGTGTAATTTGGTTTCCATTGTCATCATAAGATGTCATTATATAGAACAGTTTATCTAGTTTATATAATACAATTCGATCGCATAAAGTAATTATTATTATAGTAAATGTGTATTGTCGGCTTAGAATAACACTACCCCATTTCTTCCGGTGGGTGTACGTAAGAGACGACTAACGGTATTGGGGATTTTAAGGGATTTTGGGCGATGCGGTTGGAGACCCATCACCAACAACCTTTATTTTGCCATCTTTTCCCCACTCAACTTTCCAAAAGTGGCTGATGAACTTCTAGTTCCTTAGCTCTGGCTACCCCTTCTAGGGAATTATAGCCGTGAGTATATGTATGTATTTATGTATTTAGCAAATAAAAATTTTGGACACCCGCGGGACTCGAACCCACGACCTCTGCTAGTGTTGAGAAGGCCTTAGTATCACATAATTATTTTTGCATGAAAACCTCACGTGGGGATTATTACTAATTAATTATTATCACATGATTATTAATAATTATGTGATACTCCAAGTAACAGTTGCCGTGTAGTGTCGGCTTCGAATAACACTAGCCCATTTCTACTCGTGGGTGATCGTAAGAGGCGACTAAGGGTGTAGGGGCTTCTTAAGTGATTTTTGGGCGATGTGGTTGGAGACCCGTCACCAAAAACATTTATTTTTTATTACCATCTTTTCCCCAATCAACTTCCAAAAGTGGCTGAGGAATTTCTCATTCCACTTAAGGGACCCCAGCTACCCCGTTAAGGGATTTATAGCCGTGAGTATATGTATGTATGTATGTCCAAGTACATACATACATATACTCACGGCTATAAATCCCTAAAAGGGGTACCCAGAGCTGAGAAATTATAAATTCCTCAGCCACTTTTGGATGTCCAAGAAACATTGCCGTAATAAATCTATTCTAGAACCCGAACCGGAGCCATCCACTGAAGCAGCGCCAGCACTGATAACAGCATCTACGGTGGAAGAAGCTTTGAAGCAAAGATTGGCTGTGTTTCAGGTACTATTTTGTTTTTAATAACTTATCCGTATAGTTAAAAGCTTTGGAGCATTTTTTAAGGAAATTGTGCTGACTTTATATTACAATATTTCCCCTCCTAACTCTTAATCGGGCATAGCAATGAAAAAAAATACACTGTATTTGATCTGTATTTCAATAATGATAAAGTTGAAATTTTGGTGGGAAGTACTTTCCCTTTGCCTGGTTAAGGTAACTTCAACTTGTTTTTTTTTCTGAAGCTGTAGCTTTTTGGGGTCTATATGTGTATGTATAAACTTCCTTCCTATATATATATATATATATATATATATATATATATATATATCCTATCCGCATAGTACAGCAGTACCAACAAGCTATTAGATTGCATGCGGCTAGAAAACCTATTTCTAACCTAATTTAATGTTTTTTGACATGAATTCCTCATGTGGGGATTATTACTCATAAATAAAAGATGTTATTAAAGGAAAGAAAAATTTCGACACTGGCGGGGATCGAACCCGCGACCTTCGGGTATACGCCCCCGTCGCTCTGCCAACTGAGCTACAGTGTCAGTTGGCATCCAGCGCGAAATTTCTCTATCCTTTGTTTCTTTTTTACACGTTCAAGTAGTGTTTGCGTTTCCTACCTCCGAATTTTAACTAATTCGGACGGCCACTTGTCTACCTTTTCAGATAGAATGCAAATGTTGGAAACGCCTAACTATCACATAATTTAATGTTTTTTGACATGAATTCCTCATGTGGGGATTATTACTCATAAATAAAAGATGCTATTAAAGGAAAGAAAAATTTCGACACTGGCGGGGTTCGAACCCGCGACCTTCGGGTATACGCCCCCGTCGCTCTGCCAACTGAGCTACAGTGTAATTAGTTAAAATTCGGAGGTAGGAAACGCAAACACTACTTGAACGTGTAAAAAAGAAACAAAGGATAGAGAAATTTCGCGCTGGATGCCAACTGACACTGTAGCTCAGTTGGCAGAGCGACGGGGGCGTATACCCGAAGGTCGCGGGTTCGAACCCCGCCAGTGTCGAAATTTTTCTTTCCTTTAATAACATCTTTTATTTATGACTATTTCTAACCTATTTACACGCACATATACTTTGAATTTATACCTAACACACTTACAATTACAAAATCTCTGTTTCTAACCTATTTACATGGATTTATACTCAAATTGTGCTAAATTTATGGCATAATAGCTAGCTGCGAGTACATATGTATGTAAATTCTATCTACCAATCTCTAAATTACTTCCCAATACCTATTAAAAAAACAAATTAATCCATGAACAAGAATCCAACACGCCCGTACTCAAGGCAACTCAAGCAAGCAGCGTCGAATGGGTCGGATAGTACAGCAGTACCAACAAGCGTTGAAATTACATGCGGTCTTCTATTTCTAACCTATTTAGTGTCTAATATATCTTATAAATAGCTTACCCGACAGACTTTGTACTGTTGAAATTGCTTATGACAAAATTTAAGGCGTTTTTTCCGGTACTCTTAGTTCAATCAGGCGTGAATATTTTATTGGTCAATTTTTTCGGGATAAAAAGTATCCTATGTTATAGTTTGGGTCATTATCTACCATTCTGCCAAATTTCATTCATATACAATATGTAATTGAGGAGCCTTTTTGCCTCAAACACACAAACACACAAACATCCAAACATCTAAACTTTCACATTTATGATATGAATAGGATAGATAGCCATGAGTACCTGCTATACCATATGTACCTACTATCTTCCTATCTATACCAATACCTATTTAAAATACAAATTAATCCAGGAACAAGAATCCAACGCCCGCACTCAAGGCAACTCAAGCAAGCAGCGTCGAATGGGTCGCATAGTACAGCAGTACCAACAAGCGTTGAGATTGCATGCGGCTGGGAAACCTATTCCTGTAGACGAGCTGCCTACCCCGCCCGGGTTTGCTCCTATACCTGTGGCTTCGGTGAGAATATATATAATTGCTTTCAATTATAATTACAAGTATAATAAAATAAAGTACATTATTATGACTCTTAGTGAAAAATCGATGGGATATAAATTTTGCTCTGTATATTAAATTCTGTAACAATTAATGATTTTTTAATTAGTTAATACATATTTGTTTTTTTTCTGAATAAAGAACATTCAAGAGAGACGAACTTATTACACACATATTCTGTTCAGCATAATGTATTCGTCATATTAGAAGCAGCAGTCAATTAGCCGCAGACCCTCGCTGTTCTAAGTACTGATAAGTTCGCGTTGAATGATTTGGCGCCATTTATTTGTGAGATTTGTCAAAGAACCTGACTTCCATTTGTTTCTAGTTCGATGCTTGTTATGAAAATCAGTAACTTGACATCAAAAATAACTAATTTACCCACCAAAAGTTACGATACTTAGTAGTTAATTTCGTGTTCATCCAGAAGATTTTAGAATGTAGCGACGCGCTGTCAGTACACAATGATGCGCACTACATAGAAACGCTGACAGTGCAAGAAGAATCACATTCCACAGCAACACGAAATCAAGTAATATACGTCACACGCGTCATCAAGACTCGCCATACAAATCGTACATCGTGCAATCGAAGTTTCTAAAACATTTACTATATATACAAGTTCCAACTTAATACAGTAGGACCGCGGTCCCCAGGCATACCACCGCCTGGCGGAAGATCTTCCCTTTTCCTCCACATTAGTGACCACCGACTACAGAACACGATGGCGTCCTTCTAAGCACAAGGAGTCATTTGGATTGGCCAGACAAGTACGAGCAGCAAAAGGATATCAAAGGACAGCAGAGAAAAAGCGCTTCGAATCCACGGCTCAAGAGACACGACTCGCAGCACGGCCGCAATGGGACACGCAACGGGGCACCCACACCGTGGCTGCTGGAGTCAGCATTGAGGTTCCGGCACACATGGCCGTCGAGCATACACACACTGGCACGAAGATATGGAGTCAAGAATTTCCTGTTGGAGGGGGAGTAATGTAGCGACGCGCTGTCAGTACACAATGATGCGCACTACATAGAAACGCTGACAGTGCAAGAAGAATCACATTCCACAGCAACACGAAATCAAGTAATATACGTCACACGCGTCATCAAGACTCGCCATACAAATCGTACATCGTGCAATCGAAGTTTCTAAAACATTTACTATATATACAAGTTCCAACTTAATACAGTAGGACCGCGGTCCCCAGGCATACCACCGCCTGGCGGAAGATCTTCCCTTTTCCTCCACAGTACCAATTATTATGTCTATTTGATATTAAATTTGGTACTAATTATAATATTTCCATCCCCCAGCCACCCTCCTCGCAGCCCGCCCCCGCCCCCGGCCGGCCCGCGCAGCTGTCGCGCGCTGACAAACAGCTGGGCTTCCTACTACTGCGACACAAACAGTACAAGGAGGCTGCTCTCACAGCCAAGAGGAATGGTGAGATTCGGTTTATATATGTGGACTTTTTATGCCGTAGTATTGTAGATAGAACAGCATGTAAGAAAAATTTATATGAATAATAAATACATTATGTGCACTGCACTAGCACTACCCCATTTCTTCACTCCCATCACCAAAAACATTTATTGTTACTATCTTTTCCAAAGTGGCTGAGGAATTTCTCATTCCAAAGCTCTGGCTACCCCGTAAAGGGATTTATAGCCGTGAGTAT
Organism: Bedellia somnulentella; assembly: GCA_963576735.1. Taxonomy (NCBI): domain Eukaryota; kingdom Metazoa; phylum Arthropoda; class Insecta; order Lepidoptera; family Bedelliidae; genus Bedellia; species Bedellia somnulentella. The sequence goes on along the minus strand of OY755175.1, from coordinate 17,930,124 downwards.
ATGTATGTATGTATGAAACAGATACACAAATAAAAATTAAATAAATAAAAAGTACAATTGGCGGTCTTATCACTAAAAGCGATCTCATCCAGACAACCTTTGTGTACCTCTATATGTTGGCTTGGATACAGGATGTTTTTTTATGCCGTAGTATTTTAGATAGAACCGCGTGGAAAAAATATATGAATATAAAATATATGATGTACAGCATAGATTTTTAAATATACTCTTGTTTGAATCAGGACTTGTCTGACCCGCGGAACAAGAAAAATATCGTTCCGTAATTTTATTTTTTTTATAATACCGATTAATTGATTTTTATAATAACGAGTTATTGCTTAATAAGATATCGTCTTAGCGAATAAGATAAATTTTAATGGGTCCAAATGTTAAATCATAATGCCATAATGTTAAACTGACTTACTCAGATCGACAATTCAAAGTTTACACAGCGGCTAAAACAAAAATACATTATTTACGATCAATAACAGTATAGTGTATTACCATCACGTTCTATCAGAATTTGTAAATATTTACTTATATTATAGCATGCATTATTGAAATACTTTACGTCTGCATACGTAAGGATTACGTAAACTTTTATTAAATTTTCAAATCTTATTTATGTTCTCATATAACTATTTTTCATAAATTTTTAACCAAAAAAATTTTTAAATAAAATCCTTAATTCCCAGGAGACATAGCCCAAGCTAAAGAGTACCTACGAGCGGCCAAAGGTTGCGAGCCATTGATCGAGGCGGCTCGAGGAGGGTTGGCTGTCGATTTGAAATCACTGCCCTTACTACCTAACACCAAACAACAGTTGGAGAATACGTAAGTGTTAGTTTTACGGTAATTAATATGATTATTTATTTATTTAATCAGACAAAAGAAGTTAACGGTGAGGGAAAACATCGTGAGGAAACCCACATGGCTGAGTTGTACTTAGTCATGTGACAGTGTATTCGTACAAAACGGCGATAGGCCTGCCCCCTATCATGTTAGTACACTGTCTAAGCAAAGCGTGGGTACCTTCTCTGGACACTAGATGGCGCTGCCATGTGAGTTCAGAAGTATTGGTGCCTCTGCCAACCCCTTCGGGGATAAACGGCGTGAACGTTTATGTTTATGTTTACAACAGAAGTCCATAGTGTTAGTAACATTATTATCTTAGCCTAAGTTAGTATATAAAATTATTTAAATTACATCAGTCAGTGAGCACCCGCGCAAGGTGCTGCATTATTGGGGAGTCGTAGCGCCCTGCTATGGTCCTCAGGATAGAGTTAGGGCTGTTCCGCACCCTGCAGCGCAACGACGGCTTTTTTGCGCATACATACATACTCACGGCTATAAATCCCTAAAAGGGGTAGCCAGAACTAAGGAATTAAAAAATCCTCAGCCACTTTTGGAAAGTTGAGTGAGGAAGTGATGTTAAAATAAAGGTTGTTGGTGATGGGTCTCCAACCGCGTCGCTCAAAAATCCCTTAAAAGCCCCAATACCGTTAGTCGCCTCTTACGTACACCCACCGGAAGAAATGGGGTAGTGCTATTCTAAGCCGACACTACACAGCACATAATGGCAAAGTCGTCTGTTCAATTCTGCACAAATATGTCCGAAGCACTACAGAAGCGAGTCAGCCCCACGTCATTCTGAAACCATTATTGTATTGGACTTTCAGAGCAGTGATGGCCCGCTGCGTATATCTGGTCCATAGGGTGCACGTATAAAATACCTGACAGTAGGCTTTGAATGGGCTTATTTTGACCTCTTTGCTACACCGAGCAAATTAACGAATCAGCACATTACAGCGGACCGCCATCGCTCTGCGTTCCCTCTCTATATCCTCTCGGTCTTTGTAATAGTATAGGTATTCGGCTTTTGATTTTATTTTCTGAAATTTAACTGATTTGGTTGCATTTTGCAGGCTAAATGACTTGATTAATCCCAAATTAAAATGATTCCGAAAGCATATTAGGCCGTCAGTCCTAGCTACTGGCAAGGCAGTACTCTGCCTATATTTACATAACCTTATAAAAACTCAATATAACAGTAACTTTTCTAGCAAATAATTCACGCCTGGCTGTGTAGTGTCGGGTTAGAAGAGCACTACCCCATTTCTTTCGGTGGGTGTACGTAAGAGGCGACTAACGGTATTGGGGCTATTAAGGGATTTTTGGGCGATGCGGTTGGAGACCCATCACCAACAACCTTTATTTTACCATCTTTTCCCCACTCAACTTTCCAAAAGTGGTTGAGGAACTTCTAGTTCCTTAGCCTGGCTACCCCTTCTAAGGGATTTACAGCCGTGAGTATATGTATGTATGTTTTCTACCAAAAACCCCAGGTTCGACGTAGTAACAGCCGACGACTGCCAACCCGAGCCATCATCATCACAGTTGATATCGCTCGATGATGAAGACGTCCTATCAAGGTTACAACAACAGCTTCATCATCAGCTAAAACTGTGTCTGTTCAATCGAGACCATTACAAAGCTATGGGCAATGTGGCGGAGACGAATAGGTTCGAACATTTGGCTGTCAATGTTAAGCAGGATTTGGATGTAGTTACTGTTGTTAAGAGGTGAGTGTTGTGGTAATCTTAAGGTTTTATACATTAACACACACACACACAAACCACACTTTCAAAATGAAGAAGAATTCTATTTTCTAAATCTTTTATACATAAAAACAATTATTCTGCCTTCATAGGTTTTACGTTTTTACAAAATTCTTGTTAATGTAATATATTAACCGAAAATGTGTACTTAAAATATGGTATGTCCTGTGACAACTAAAAGATTAGAACATTTAAACTACTAATAAGATATTAAACAAGTTTCAAAGATATAATCTCATACTATTTGTTAAGCTGATCTAGCATCGCACAAAATAGCCATCGATAACGGTTAGAATGAGATGGCAGTATACGATACTAAGTAAGTGCGTAAGAGATGGCTGCTTTATCGCACGCGATAACTAGTTTAAACACGGCTCGTGCTTGATCTGCTGATGGGAAAGATATGGATTGAAACCATAATTCATTAGGTATTATTTGACGTTCAAAAACCATTTTATATTTAATACTTTATATTTTAAATGTCAATGATATGTTTTTAAATATCAACACGACTATAATTGAGCAATAACCTTTTTTCATATTTCAGAAGAAACCAAGACCCACCGAAGTTCCACTATGAAAGCAAACAGTTCTCAGTAGTGCAATGCAATACGGACCTTAACGAGAACGACTTAGAGTTGACAATTCTCCGCGGAATTTCATACAACGTTCCCAACCCTAAGGAGATTGATACTTACGTGAAATTCGAGTTTCCTTATCCGCAGGTTAGTTTTGTAATAATAAGCTTCAATTCAAAGTTTTAAATTATTTATGAAGTATTGTGCATGATACAACATGCATGATATAACGACATGATAGTCCAGTGGGTAGACCACCCGCCCGAAAACAGAAGGGCGTGAGTTGCAATCCTGGGTCGGGCCTACACCAATTTGTCTTTTCTAAAGTCATATGTTTGGTTAATTTATCATGGTTGTTAACGGTGAGGGAAAACATCGTGAGGAAACCCACATGGCTGAGTTGTACTTAGTCATGTGACAGTGTATTCGTACAAAACGGCGATAGGCCTGCCCCCTATCACGTGAGTACACTGTCCATGCAAAACGTGGGTACTCTGAACACCAGGTGACAAAGTCACGTGATGTTCAGAAGTATTAGTACCTCTGCCAACCCCTTCGGGGATATTCGGCGTGAACGTTTATGTTTATGTTATGTTATGTTTTCATGCACAAACAAGTCTTATTATATATCTGTTATAGTTTTGTCTATAACTATTATCGTCTTTATGCCCTTTGGATACCCTTAAACTTAACATTCCAGGAAGCCCCAATCTCAGACCGTACCCAGTTAATAAAAGACACAAACAGTCCGGAATACAACGCCATCTTCCCGCTAGTTATCAACAGAACGAACAGATCTTGCCAAAGAGTCTTCAAACGTCACGCCATCAAATTGGAGGTGTACTCTAGAGGGTAAGACATACCATACATACATTAAATACATACATATACAAGTTGTACTTAGCCATGTGACATGTGTATTCGTACAAAACAACGATAGGCCTGCCCCCTATCACGTGAGTACAGTCCAAGCAAAATTTGGGTACGTTCTCTGGACACTAGATGGCGCTGTCAAGTGATGTTCAGAAGTATTGGTACCTCTCCCAACCCCTTCGGGGATAAACGGCGTGAACGTTTATGTTATGTTATATACTAACGTAGTTATATACTAACGGCTACCAATCCCTTAAAGGGGTAGTTAATAAAAGAGAAACAGTAAGGAATACAACGCCATCTTCCCGCTAGTTATCAACAGGTCGGCCCGAGCTTGCCAGCGAGTCTTCAAACGTCATCATTGGAGTATATGGTGTAGTGCTATTCTAAGACGAGCAGTTGTTGATTAATACAATTTGCTTTTATCGTCGTTCTTTTTTACTTTATACAACATTTCTAAATTCTGGAGAAATAAATCTTTTATGCCCTACTCTTTGTGAAAACTGTAACCCAGGTTTTGTAATGTTCTATGTGTGTACTGTACATAAAGTTCTATTAATTATTTTTGATCTATTTTTGATGCATCATAGAAAATAAAAAAGTATTAATTCACCTTTTAAAACAATTCATAGACTCAAATAGGTCGAGAGTATTACTGTAAACCCCCGAGTTAAAGGGAATCCTAGTTCAGGGACTAAGAACTAAGTCTTTTCATTTGTAAATGTTTCTACAAATAGAAATAAAGATTATTTACTTACTAAGAGTCCGGCCCAGTATTTTAAACTGTACTAAAATATATTTAATATATAATACGTAGCTTCTCTTGTTGTAGCGACTGGTTCTCGAAGGACCGGTACAAACACACACACACACACACACACACACACACATATACGTTGCCTTGCATGAGGTTTTCCATTCGAAATGTAAACTTAATATAGAAATGAAAATTACTTACTTACTATATAAATTCCCCCAGTTTTTGTAGACTGTACTAAAATATATAAATAGTACGTAGCTTCTCTTGTTGCAGCGGCTGGTTCTCGAAGGACCACTTTCTGGGATTCGTCAATGTGAAATTAGCTCCGTTGGAGACACACGTTACTTTACACGAGGCTTTTCCGGTGAGTTATTATTATTTATATTTATTTATTCGAGAACATAAAACAAAACAGACAGAACAGATCATTACAACATAAACGTATGAACATAGAAAATAGGGCTATAAATATGGTTTACTAAACGTATGAACATAGAAAATAGGGCTATAAATATGGTTTACTAATTATGCTATATGGTCTATAAAGTGGTTAGAGATTCTAAAAAGATATATTTTTTTATATAGAGAGGGTTTTTCATAGGGTTGGTTGTGGGTTAATGGCAGATGCCCCCAAAACTAAAAATTTTAGAATAATACTAAAAATAAAACCTCCCATGCCGTGCCGTGTAGTGCTGGCTTAGAATGTAGCTACCCCTTTCTACCCACGGGTGTCGTCAGAGGCGACTAAGGGTATTGGTGCTTTTTATTGGATTTTTGGGCGATGCGGTTGGAGACCCATCACCAAAAACCTTTATTTTACGATCTTTTCCCCACTCAACTTCCAAAAGTGGCTGAGGAATTTATAATTCCTTAGCTCTGGCTACCCCTTCTAGGGATTTATAGCCGTGAGTATATGTATGTATGTATGTAAATTTAATATATTTTCCAGTTAATGGACGGTAGAAGACCTGCGGGCGGATCTCTGGAAGTAAAACTACGTCTGCGAACGCCACTCCTACAACAACAGTTTGAGAACACCACACATCGGTGGCTTGTCATTGATAATTGATTTGTTTGGCACACATACACATATAGTCACGGCTGTAAACCCCTAAAAGGGGTTGCTAGAGCTTCAGAATAAACTAGTTTGGACTGTGGAATATTTTCACTAGATTTAGCTGAACAAATGAGGAATGGTTTAAAGAACTACGGTGCTTGAGTATATACTGATATATTATGCTTTGAAATTTGAATCCGTTTAAAGTTTAGTTTTGTACTGAAAAATGATTTTTGTGTTTAGTATTTTGTACAATACCAATGCCTAGGGTGTATTCCTTAATTTTGTAAGGGACAGGGCTGGAAAATTATTACCTACATGACAATTTTTGTGCCCTCACTGTCTTACACCAAGATATAATAACAATAGAACGTATTAAAATGTAATGGTGCTTTAACCTCCTAGGGCCCCTTGTACAACATTTTGTAATAAAGTTCCCTTGTCAGGCCCAGCATTCAAGCTCAACTCATAGTAATAAACACCCGTGGTACATTTTTTTGTACATATTTTTGAAATTTGCCGCGTATAAATTTTTAATGTTCGCGGGTTTTTTTTTATATACTATGTGTTTTTAACACTTTTTAATTATTTCAATGCTACCATGTAGTCTACCCATACAAAAATAATATCCCACCTAAAACTTTTCGAACTTCAAAGTTACAAGGCAAAATAAGTAACATGTACCGTGGGTCTCAACTCTACGAGGCATTTCAAAATCTGGGCCTTAGGAGGATATAGATACGCCAAAGTTATCTAAATATTAATACTTGAAGCAGAACATTTCAAAACGGTTTTACTAAAATTGAGTACAGAGGAAGGAGTGCAATATAGCTAGTTATTAAAATTAAATTATTCATATGCACATTTGATCAACGAAAATTGCTTGTACCATGTATTTGACTTGACATACATGCATAATATACACTTATTTATTTTACAACTTTTCATGCCGTGTAGTGCCGGATTAGAATGTCGCTACCCCTTTCTACCCACGGGTGTTGTAAGAGGCGACTAAGGGTATTGGGGCTTTTTATTGGATTTTTGGGCGATGCGATTGGAGACCCATCACCAAAAACCTTTATTTTTACCATCTTTTCCCCACTCAACTTCCAAAAGTGGCTGACGAATTTATAATTCCTTAGCTCTGGTTACCCCTTCTAGGGAAATATAGCCGTGAGTATATGTGTGTAACTTTTCAAAATCATAATCTGACGGCAAGTCTCAATGGGTAGAAATCAGGGGTAGGTAGTGACATTCGAAGCCGGCACTACTCGGCAATAATTAATAATACTCGGAATTAATATTCACTGTCTTTAATATTAGCAATAATAATAGTAACAGCCTGGTGCAATTTTGGTCGAATGTAAATCAATGGAATAAGAAATAATATCAAATTATAAATGAAAAAACAGCATCAGTCGTTTAGCCCTCAGTTTTTCTTACAAAGTGTTAAATAAGATATTTCGTTTGTGTTTTAATTGCAGATCACTATAGTATATTACTGATCATTGTGATTGTATTTCATAATTATGCTTTTATTAACATGTAATGTTTAAGTATTCTCTTTGGGAATTTTTGTATTTATTCTTCTAAAACGTTCTATTTTTAACACTATATGCACAGCATTTTGATTGTTAAAAAGTTGCAAAAAGAAATAAAACATACGGAAAATTTACTTATTGTCCAGTGGCCGCTTTCGCAGTCTCTTTTTGAAAAACTATGGCAACAATGATAGTCGAAAGTGATAATAGGATTCGAAGCGGCTCAATTGATTGCAAATGACATAAATCACGGTTAATATCATAGGGGTAACCAGTGATCTTAAAAGACAATTTATTTAGAGAAAAATACTAGCATATTTAAATAATGTTTTCTTTTTATTTATTTTTATCGTTTTTGAGTAGGAATTTCGTGGGAAATAATTTTAGTTAAACATTTTAGGCCACAAAGCTCAATAAAGATGCAATAAATTAGTTATTTTACAATATCAAATTATACACAGATTACCACTAGTCTTTATATTCAAGTGAAAGCTGAAAACTTGTAACATGTTGCACCTCCGTTCAAATAATGTCACAACTCAAAAAAAAACCTTTTATTTTATTATTACGTTTGCCAAACATCAAAATTTTATCTCAAAAACTGGCATATTTATAGCTTCAATAAAAGTATAATTTTTAGTTTTCGTAATAAGTGCAGAAAAGTAAAATAAAGAGAAAGTGAAAATTTCGAATGTAAATTTCTCAACAATTTGGTTTTTTGAGTTGTGACGCTATTTGAACGGAGGTGCGATATATTATGCACTATAATAATATTAAGAAAACAAAAAAAATTAATTATTTATTTATTTTATTTTTCTTCGGAAAACTTACAGCCTAATATCTTAATAGCTAAAACAAAATATATAACTTAATGCCAATAACAAGTTTTCACATATTACTATCTAAATGGATACCAAGTAATATGGTTTGCAGTAAAAGTATCTTAAATGTCAGAAACTTTGTTATGTTGATATATTTTTGTGGTAATATTGAATAACCACACATTTGCTTAGGAATACTTGGGATTTGTTTCGCTGTCAAAAATTATGCTATATTATTTATTTATTATTTATTATATTTGGAACACCAGCAGCTTAAACAACTTACATTAAATGAAAAGTAATATAAAAACTATAATTTCGTTGTAAAAGCCTATTATAGGTGTACACGACATTTGTAAATGAAAATATTAAAACGGGAATTTATATAAACATAACAATTCTTAATCAATTAACAATATTAATCTATTAAAGGTAATCACTAATATAAACAAAAAGTTTTCTAAGTACTAATTAGGAGTCTATAAAAAATTTTCTTTTAAAAAAAAATAATCTAGCTGGAATTAAACTAATATTTTGGTACTAAAACTTCGGTAGCTCAATAACTTCGGAAGAATACTGAGAGTACCGATGGAGTCCCGGATTAGTGAATAAAAAAGAGGGCTTTTATAAAATTTTGCTTCTTTTTTAAATTTATTTTTGATGGATAGCTCTTATTATTGGAATGAAGATTACCTACCTCTAGCTTATTCCGTTTTAAGACATTCTGAATATTATAATATATATACATACAGTCGCCATCAGATATATCGGAGCGGCCGAGGTACTCAAATATTTCTGAGCAACAATAAATTTCAATAAATTCTTTACGGTAAATAAGATCAATAAGATCTGAACACCCAATTCGCCACAAATATATGAGCAGTGGGTTTTCAATTAAATCTGAACACACAACGAGACAATAATATCTGCTCAGACAGGGTGATCATAAATATCTGAACATTTAGGGAATATATACCTTATAGCACTAGGCATACAGTTTAATATTCTTTAACTAATTACGCTGAAATACATTTTCTACACAACCAACATTTGGTTTTATCAATGTCAAAACTAAAAAGAGTTTAAATCTTTTTGTTCATGAAAACCTCATGTGGGGATTATTACTAATAAATAAAGGAAAGAAAAATTTCGACACAGGCGGGATTGGAACCGCGACCTCGGGTATACGCCCCCGTCGCTCTTGCCAATTGAGCTACCGTGTCAATGGCTGCCAGCGCGAATTCTTCTATCCTTTATTTAACACTACTAAAACGTGTAAAAGAAATAAAGGATAGAAAAAGTTGTACGGTTAAGATATTATTAGAAAAAAGTACTAAATCGTTCCCCACTAACCAACTCTTTTTTGAATGGGTTTGTAGCTATATAATTTTTGCCGGTACAAAAACATCAAGAGGTAAAATAACTTAGAATTTTTGAAACATTGTATGCAATTTTTTTACATCGTAAGTACCAGGGTAGCATAAATATTAATGCAGCTTTAATAAAATAAAAGGATAAACTAGTTTTTACAAAATTATACTTTTTCCTGCAGTTTTCTCTAACGTATTCTTCCTCTTCATATGTATTATTATTAAATGAGGACAATAAATCTAATGGTTAATAAATAAAAATAAAAAAAAAACACGAATTCTTAATAAAATACAAAAAAATAACACAAGGGAGGATTTGAACCCTGACGCAAAGAATGTATGATTTCTAATTACTAAACCGCTAGGCCATAGTGACTGACACAATAGTGGATGAAATATTGCAAAGCATTCATACCTATTTTAATTTGGCAGCTTTAATATTACCATAGATATAGAAGCACATAGTTTGGCAGTAAGTGACAAACGTCATAGTATTAACGTCAAAAAAGGCTGGACTTCTCACGGACGCGATAACAGCCTACAACGGTTTTGGACATAAAAGAAAATAATTTACTTATTTTCGTTAATTCTGGTATTTAAGTCTTAGCTTTGGTGATTTTTTGATAAAGTTATTAATATTTAGCATCACAGAACCTAAATCAAATACATATTCTTTGACAAACATACATTTTTTAGCCATTCATGTCCAAATTAAGACTGTAATAATCACCAGTCTATCGCCCGATTTCTGAATTGAGTATTCAAGCTGAGAACAACTTAAGTATCGTTTTGTCTCATTCAGTTGTTAAGATTTCAATGCGAGAGAACGATACTTAAGTTGTTCTCAGCTGAAATACTCAATTCAGAAATCTGTCGTATATGTTTTATTATAGATCTCAAAGTTTTCAATGCAAATATATGATAAACAATATCTTCTTTCATCATATTATTACAATTACATTACAATAACAAATACGTGAATTATTATCAATTTTAATAGGGCTATTATGGAATCCGCTATACTAATATCACGCACATACACTCATTTACGCACACCGTTGTACTTATTTTGGTTTCGCCTATCATCTTTGTATTGCCCATCTATATACGTAAGTATAGCATAAATCTGTGAATATTTGATAAATACATGCAGTGACAGTTATGTGTACCATTTTTGTGAATTGCCAAATATTTTATTCAAATGTGTCTCTTGTAACAAGACTGTAAAGTTACCTTTCGCAGATTTATATTTTGTATACCTACTAATTTTGTAAAAGGAAAATTTATTACATCTGTACGATTACATTTAAGAACTTTAAACTGTATACCTAGGGCTTTAAGGTATATTTTCCTTAATTGTTTAGATATTTATGATCACCCTGTCTGATCAGATAACTTTGACGAGTTGTGCTTTCAGATATTATTGTCTCGTTGTGTGTTCAGAATTAATTGAAAACCCACTGCTCATATATTTGTGGCGAATTGGGTGTTCAGATCTTATTGATCTTATTTACCGTAAAGAATTTATTGAAAAATATTGTTGCTCAGAAATATTTGAGTACCTCGGCCGCTCCGATATATCTGATGGCGACTGTACTATAATATATATACATACGTGTTTTTTAATTGGATGTCACAAAATAAATATGTATGTATCCTTAACCTATCCCAAATGTATCATGTTATTCTTAAAGTCTGAGGGCATTTTCTTTTGTAATTTATTGTATAAAAACGTAAAAATAAACGTCCAAATATTTGTTTGTATAAACAAGATCTGTTTGTAATTATAGTATAATATGAATGTTATGTAAATATATGTTTTGATTGTAAATATATTGTATGATTATTTTTCGAAATAAATGGTTTTTATCATATTGCATTTCACTGCTACTCTCAATTGATAGGTTTGCGGTAAACTCTTTATTGTACAAAATATGTTATGAAAAAAGTTGTGCATTAATTTTTTCATTCAATAGTGGCATGTGGACATACAAAAAGGAATGTGGCCCATGAGGGGATCGAACCCGCGACCTTCGCGTTATTAGCACGACGCTCTAACCAACTGAGCTAATGGGCCGGTTGTGTGAGAGGGCGAAAAATGGGGTTAGACTATACTTTTGATAAACATTTTTCGTATGTTTATCAACGAGGTATTTTAATAAGTAACATTTGCATCGCAAACTCCGTTGATTATAGTACCAATACTTTAGTTCGTAAATAAAGTAATGTGTTTATTGCGTAACTTATACTTAGTAAAATAGTATGCGATATCGTCCATAGATGGCGCTTAAAACAATTTAACGTGGTAACAGAAATGCAAGCATTCGGCATGTAGATGGCGTTGTCTATTGCCGTGAGTTTGATAATTTTATGTTTTGATTTGAACTGAATTCATTCATAAGCTGTTTCTGTAAGGTGTTCGTTATGTTATTGTATCATAATATATTAATCCTAACAGAAGCGAATATTACACGTGCTCTTATGACTTTGTTTATTAGGGCATATTTACTACGTTTTCATTTCTGAATAGATCGAGATTCATATAATGACCCTCGAATGAATAAAATAAAAGGTGTTTTTGATACTTATTATTACGTTTTCATAACACAAGAACTATTAGTAAATATTTTTCTTTATACAGGGTAGTGTCACTTAGAAAAAGTGCCGCATTGCAAAGATCTTGCACGCGACGCGACGCGACTAATAGTACGGGAGCTCCTTTTTGCATCAGTCCGCTGTATTTTTTTATATGTTCTCAGGCCTAAGCTTACAGTCCTAAATTTAAAGCATACGATTATAGATGGATTTTATTCTGAAACATTGATATTTGGTTAACTTTTTAAAATATTCCATATAGGGTTCAATAATTAAGATTTGTATATATAATTGTTTCTGTATTAAAATCGAAAGTGGTTTATTTACAATTCAAGTTTTCAAATGTTAGTTAATTTCAATTATATTTATTTATTTACTATTACATTATATATATATATATTAGTCTCAATTTTTATAATTATATTTTCTATAGCAGAAAAACTAGATTTCGACGTTTACTCATCTCAACGTTTATCTTACGCCGTTAATCCCTGAAGAATTGGTAAAAGTTTTAACCATTCTGAATCACATCCCGAAATATTTGGTCATTTGGTAGTCCTAGACATTTTTTAAGTGATTGGTAGGCAGGCTTATCACTGCTTTGATCGTGTTCAAACTATGTATGTTCTCCATGACATTAAAGTTTATTTTAGAGTCCTTGGACTAAATTTTATAGTTCTCATCGAAGGGCCTACCCTACCCGACTGAATTATACCCCCATGCTGGAATTATCTGCTTCGGTAGACATTATAAACAAATGCTATCGCTAAAATATAGTATAGTATACCTACTACTCGTACTATATACTCTATATATTTAGTAAAACTACCATTAGCTTTGTTTTACTCATACCCTTAATATTCGTCATGGGTTTTATCACGCTTAACAGCTATGCTAATATGAGTACGAAATAATTTTGATGAGTCTTTTTCTATGAAGTCTAAATACAATCTTTTACAATTTATGCTTTAAAATCCTTCACTCTATCTGTAACCTATAAATAAATAGGGTAAACAACTCTCTCAAAGCAAAACGTTCGTTTGACGTCAATTTCATCTGAAAACTGTTATTGCCAGTCTTTGATTATGAACACTATAGATAGAGCGATGTTACGTCATCCATTTTAAAAAGAGAAGCCCTTATTTAAGTTCTTATATGTTAAAAAGAGACACAAAATCTTTATTGTCATCTCTATCGCGTAACCCGTTTTGTTGATGTCACGCTTTTAAAGCTTGACAAACAAAGCGTCGACTTGTGAGCGATTTTGGTTTTCTTTTGATTTTGAGAAAGATTTTATTCATTTGTATATTGTTATTGTGATAAAAGAGACTCCATTAGTCAAACTTATTATTTAGTGAGGTATGGTTGGGTGTAGCGTGCTTGGCTGCGGAAGCCGCAGCGAAAAACACATCGAAGGATTGACTTTCTGAAGTGAGTGAGTTTTTTAATGTTTTTCTACAGATAAATACATAATAAATACATTGCGCGATCAGAAAAAAGTGATTCAAATGTTAATTACGTTGAACTAGATTACTAGCATTTTCTTTAGTTATTTTGAGCAATTTTTTAATAGCATAACCTAAAAATATGCAGTATCTCAGTGTTCCCATAATTCACGTTTTTCATCCTACCCTGTCGTTAGGGTAAAATTTTCAAATTAGTAAACTGATGTTAATGAGTGAGTATATTATGAATTTCGTCGCGCTATAGCGACGCTGAATGATTTCCAATTGTTATCTACGGAATTAGTAAGTAATAAATTTGTTATATTTATTTAATTTCTTCGTATTCATTACAGTTTTCCTAAAGACCCGAATCTACGAGAAAAATGGATTGCGGCCACTGGAAGATGCAATTGGAAATCAACCAAATATAAAATACTTAGATGTACGAATACATCATCTTTTGAAAAATGTGACTGAAATAGACGAATGAATTCGAAATTTTCACACGAAACTGATTTTGTTTAAAGGTCAATAGTAAATAATGCAATAAAACTCATGTACAAAATAGTGCTGTCTTTTATTTTTCAAAATACAAACATAGACCCCACTATACCCATGATGACCCGTATGATATTTACATAACTTGCACTTATGGAACAGCTGTTTTTTTTTGTCCAGTAACAAAGTTAGTCCCGTACAAAAATTTATTCGTAATCATGGGAAGATTCATCCCTGATAGTTAGTAAAATGCTTTAGATTTCACGGTGTATTAATCATCAGTATAAATGGTAAAATTAAACAAAAAAGATTGTATAATACTAGGAGCAAGTATGTATAATTATATGATTGCAGGAAATAATATAGTAAACAGTAAACCTTTACAATAAATAAAACGACGTAACAATAAATTGACGTAATCAATTTTAAATTAAAAAGTAGCTTTTAGAATGGTGATTATACTATTTTGGGGTAATTGTTTTCTAGTGATCGCAACATTACAGGGAAAAATATTGCTATCTAAAAGAGGTACTCTCCCGTTGCATTATGACTCTGTCTATAGTGTTCATAGTCAAAGTTGCCAGTCCTATTTTCATTCCACCCCTCGCCCAACCCCGTAGTGAACGATTGACGTCAGAATAATCACGTGATTAACCCCACGTGAGTTAAAAGTGCGCAGTTAATATCCTGTTTAGGAGTGTGCTTAAATGTCGACTGAACTGACGATGTTAATTCCGATGCTCTTAATATAGGTGTGCGTGTTATACTGAAGATCATTCCCGTTATTGGGGGTAGGCGTATGCTTGGCAATGTTATGCCTCACGCATACATACATATACTCACGCCATTAGATCCCATTGGGTTAGGCAGATACTATCGATCGCCACTTTGTACATGTGATCCTGACAAACTTCTCTAGTTAATAACATTGATAAATAGACCACACAAATGACTTTACAAGAAACACGTGGGTTCATTCAGGATTTGAACTTCGCTGCCTCTGCATCAGAAGAAGTGCCCCATCCCACTGGTCTACCGCAGTTTTGAAATAAATATTTGTATAAAAGCTTTATCTTAAATTTGAATTTTTCACAGCATAAGAAATTGCACCCCTGAATTATCCTATTATACAAAGTTTATAAAAAATGATTCCATGTTTCGGTACGAACATAAATCCGCCCGATCCCGTCTACTACCGCGGTAGTAGTTGTTAATGCCTTCCATTCCAACCCATACTAGGGCAGCATGGTGGACTATTGTCAAATCATACTATCCAAAGTAGGCTCTGAAACTAGATTAATAGTTAATGTAAGTCTGTTTCATATAATCATGTATACGCTCATATACATTCTTGGTTCCATAAAATTGTGCCAAATCAAGGCCTTGAAGAAAATTTAATCTCTTAGGGCTTGACTGTTTTAAAATCTACTATCGTCCTCATATCAAAAAGGGGAGCCATAACTTTAACGGTCGAAACTGATGGTAGAAATAAAGTATCGTTGGTGGTTGGTGGTGGTTCATCGCCCAAAAACCACTTAAAAAAGCCGCATAACATAACCTTAGTCGTCTCTTACGACACCCATGGGTATAAAGGGGTAGTGAAATTCTAAGCACTACGGGGTAAAATATTAGTTTTTTTGAGTTACTAAACAGAAATGTGTCAGTGATATTGTAAGCCACAGTACACAGCTGAATGAATAAACTTGCTTCTTTAGTTCTAAAACTGCCCGCCAGTTATCGCTAGCGCAGACTCTGACGTCAGAGCATGCCTCTAGGGTTTGAGGAGGGTGTAACCTCGGCCTTTGATAAGGTCGAATCGACTCAGAAATGGCCTCGGCAGAGGTCGTATGATATTTTAGTATTCAGCTAATTTATTCGGTGTATGTATTTTAATTAGTTTTTAAACGCTTTGATTTCAGTTATGAGAAAAGCTAATCATGATGTGTACGCCTAAGGGTTGATATTATTTTTAGGAATTAGATTTTTTTAGCTGTCAGATTTAAATAATGTAAGGTTTGTTTTTTATGTTATTTATGTTGCACTATCCAGTAGTCTTTTTTCTAATTCTCATCTTTTAAACATTTTTATTCAGCTATTAAAATAAGTCTGAAAATGTAAAAAACAGCGTTCTATTTGCATGTCCATTTTATTTCGTGGTAAATAACTGTCTTCTGTCTTGTTAAGGATTACATTTTAATCACCATATTTACTGTTGCAGTAAGACCTCTTTTATAAAAATGATTTTTTTATTTTTATTTGAATAAGTTATGAAGTTTTGATCGGAATTCTTTACTTACTATTTACTTTACTACAACGGAACTCATATTTTGTCCATTAAAAAAAACGACTCACTCCGATCCACTTAGCTTGGATCTGGAATTAAATATATATGTAAAAGCCTAACATAAACATTTTTTTTCTAATGCATGCCTGTAATTTTGTCTGCAAATGCCTGCAGACAATGCGATTTCTAACTTTTCCCTTCCACTACGCATTATCATCGTTTACAAATGTGAATTGTAATTTCAGGAGAAGACGTCAACGGATTAGATTAGGAATGTGCTCAAAAAAGGCAGGCGTCCGAAGTCTGAAGAATAAAGGGCATGTATGAAAAGCTCGACAGTTTTGCTAGGATCGCACAAAGTGGAGATTGATTGTGTTTACATATACTCACGGCTATAATTCCCTAGAAGGGGTAGCCAGAGCCAAGGAATTATAAATTCCTCAGCCACTTTTGGAAGTTGAGTGGGGAAAAGGCGGTAAAATAAAAGTTTTTGGTGATGGGTCTCCAACCGCATCGCCCGAAAATCCAATAAATAGCCCCAATACCCTTAGTCGCCTCTTACGACACCCGTGGGTAGAAAGGGGTAGCGACATTCTAAGCCGGCATTACACGGCAAATTGTGTTTGCGTACCGAAATCGCAACTAATGGCGTTAGTATATGTATGTATGATATAAAAGTTCTCAAATTATCCTCGAGCATTTTTGCTACTCAATAGTTTTTCCAATGCATTTCCAATACGTTATTGTAAATTACATTTATAGATCATAGTAGAGGGCACGACTTGTCACTATTTTTAGACATACAATTCAACGTAACAATTTACAAATGGGAGTTCCCTCTTTTTCACAGAATCGCCTTCAGCAGTGAGCGTGGGCGAATGACGTCATTGCCCCCTTCCCCTCGCAACCCCCGTTTAGATCTTCAACTTGACATTCGGGCTGTATCGATTGTTCTGGAAGCCCCAATGGCGAGGCCAACCCCTCCCATCTTGTTTACTTTCAGACATGAATGATGCTGTATTTTTAGTATTCATACAATATTTAGGAAGCTAATTCGTACATTTTTAATGTTCTTATTAGACTGCCGACTGTATAGACTGGTTGCTTTCGTTAGTTTTTCAGGAAAGTTTTTTTCCTCGTTGGCCCTTTTGCGTGGGTGTCAGTATTTGGGCGTGGGATTTGGCCGTGTTACCTAAATGGCAGACCTACTTTTTAGACTAAAAGGATTGGGCTGAATCTAATAAACATAGTCTTTATGTATTTGTTGTTTTCTCCCTTACTACGCTAAATTTATAGAATACTTCTTGCATTTGCTGTACAATTCATAGCCCCAATTTATAATGTGTTTTATATAGCATTATTCGAATTGTTAAAATTATGTTAAATAATTATTTATATTTAAATATTGTTTATTATACCTGAAAAATCTTAACATACATGCATTTTCACACCACTAGCTCCTATTGAGGTAGGCAGAAACTATCGCTCGTTACCTTGCAAGCTACTTGTTCTTCATACACATTTGTCAATCTTTTCTTATAAGCTTTCTTATTCTATTTCTTTTTTTAAATATAATAGAGGATGTGATTTAAATAGTGAGGTGTATGTATATATACATATACTCACGGCTATAAATCCCTAGAAGGGGTAGCCAGAGCCAAGGAATAAGAAATTTCTCAGCCACTTTTGGAAACTTGTGTGGGGAAAAGATGGTAAAGTAAAGGTTGTTGGTGATGGGTCTCCAACCGCATCGCCCAAAAATCCCTTAAAAGCCCCCAATAACGTTAGTCGCCTCTTACGTACACCCACCGGAAGAAATGGGGTAGTGCTATTCTAAGCCGGCACTACACAGCATGTTTGTTTGTTATAAATAAAATAATACGTATAACTGATGCATAAAATTTACGATGAGACACGATTTAGTTAGTAAATGATAATTTTCCTGGTCAGCATTTCACTACAAATTTTCATCCTACGCAAACGCTACGCGTGTCGTAGCCTATAAATACGCCTACGGGTTTCGGCTGAAAGTAGGTTTCTTGGCTTTCATACTCCTACGAGCTTTTTGCTAATATAGTTTGTAGAAAGGAATGGGGCACAAAGCAAAGTATTGACGTGTTAGAAATGTTTTCGTATGAATAACAACTACGCAGGCCAATTTAAAATATGACTAAGTTGTATTTAGTAATGTTGTATTCGTACAAAACGGCAATAGGCCTGCCCCTATCACGTGAGTACACTGTCCAAGTAAAACGTGGGTACTCAGAACACCAGGTGACAATGTCACGTGATGTTCAGAAGTATTAGTACCTCTGCCAACCCTTTCACGGATATACGGCGTGAACGTTTGAGTTTAAATAACCAATTTATTCCCTTGGATATCGCAAGAGGTGACTTAAGATTTTCAGTACCTATAGGTTAAGATAGGAAAGTAAATAAAAAGTATGAAAGAATATATACATTTTAATATTTATATTTTTAATGAATATTGGCAATGTTGCGATAGGGGAGTCTAGAATTGTCCATGACTCAGGAGTCTTGTGATTTCCAAGAGTTGGTTCTGGAAACGAAGAGCAAAAAAAAAGTAATATCATGATGAGTTATAACTACTGCGTGGGTACTCTGAACACCAGGTGACGCAGTATGGGTACTTCTGGCAACCCCTTCGGGGGTGTGGGGCTTGGTCTTTAGTTAAAACTACCAAGTAATTTGTTTTTGTCATACAAATTACCTGATGTTCAACTAGTTTATTTTGTTTTTCCTTGCCTTAAGCACGTGAAGTGATAGTTTCACTTTTACAACCAAAATAATTATTTTAAAATTATGCTTGATAGTGAAATAGACTAATTGTTAATAGCACGCCAAGATTTTAAATATCTACAGAAATTATAAGTCAGTGATACCGATCATATCCTTAAAATAACGTCAAATTTTGGAAGACCGTCTTTTACCAGACAAACTTAGAGTAAAGCCCGATGATTGTGGTGCATTTGAGAGGATTCAGCGATTCAAACGTGTGTTTTATTGTTCTTACAATTTTGAATTATTTCATATTAAAAGTTTATCATTGTCACTGTTTGTTAATTTCTGTTCTCGTAACATGCAATAACTGCGGATGACAATTTAATGTTATATTAATATTTCTTTAGCCTTATTAATAAGAAAAGGGCTGCTGATATTATCTATATAAAATGGACATAATCTTAAATTTAACTAATTGAACGAACGTATATTATCTTATTTTTTTTCATAATTATTACCAAAGACACAAACAGTCGCCTGTCTCTTACGATTACCCCACAAACGTAGCGGATAACACCAGCCTCTATCGATCGCAGGGGTGCGCGCATGAATGGCGGGTTGACGTCACGCGGCGGACGTTGGCGGGGGATGCAAGGGGTGGCGGGGGACGGGGTAGCGGCGGGAAGGCCTTGAACTTGCGCTGCGCCGCCGCTCTTGACTTGCGGACTCACCAAGGACTCTTAGAATAGAAGTCTAGCTTTGTTTGTTATGTAATGTAAGAATATTTATGTAAAAAAATTGCAAAATATCAGGAAATATTATTTCAATGTGCTACGAAGATATATGGTTGATAGATCACCATTCTTAGTTAGATCTATAATTTGCGAAAAATAAATGCTACATATTTTTTTGTAATGTTTCTTAATGTCGATATCTTGTTTCAAATTTTATTTTAACAATTTCAATAAGTTTAGGGGTTGAGGAACAATAACCCAATACTTGTGGGTCTTCTTTCTAATGAAAAGTTTTGTTACTAAGCAAATCAAGGGTCGAATAAACAGTGAAATTAAAATCACGCTTCGAAACATGCATTCAAAATTATGATTTGTAAGGTGCTACGATATTCCGTAGTCATATTTTTCTCGTAGAATATATTTGCCCCGTAGCAAATTTAAAAGCTTTATTCTGAAACTTTTAAGTGCATCAAAATCAAAGTAAAGTATTTCATTGAGTATGATAATGTATAAAGTCTTAAAAGAAATAAGTCGAATAAAGATAGCAATTTTTAAGCTAACGCCATATCTTTCTATTGTGTTTGAAGACTAACGTTTCCGAGCAGTGAGTTGCTAAAGATCGTTACAATGAGCTCCACGTGCAGACTAACGCAAACGTTCTCGAGTTTAGTAGGTATGCGGTTTTATTCGTTACATTTTCTTGCAAATCACAGAATTACAATGAAACTTATAAGTTTTGGAGCGGTAGGTAGTAGTAGTAAGTTATGTGGTATCGGGGCGGGGCTCATTAAAAATGATGATTATATTTTTCTACACTCGATAGCTTTTTTTTGGAATATTTTTATTGTTCTAAATTTTGTACATGGCAAAAAACACAATAACACGACAGATTAAAATAATAATAGGTATGTTTTCAAGGTATTCTTTATAAGTAATACACATATTCCAACTTAACAGATATACTATCCGTAAATTTCAGAGCTGTTAGGATTAATTTGTTTTTAGGGTTTATCCGTTTTGTGTTGGCTTCGAAAAAACACTAGCCCAAATGTAGATTTCCAGGCTTTGGCTATTCCGTTTTATGATTTAAGCCGTCAGAATAGCCAGAATTTGTATCTATAATTTGGTGAAAGGGAACTCATGCATGAGGAAAGCGCCATACTAGTAGTTTTGGGAGACACGAGGGGAGGCCTAAAGCTAACAGTCTATTGGCTGAACTGATATTGAGGCCTCTTTGTTCTTTCTAACCAATTGTATGTACTAAAATAGTGTAGATAACTATGATAAAGAGATGAAAAATTACTGAAATGAAAGTTTAGTAAAATTCTCGCTGATATGTTGGGTCTCTTGAAAAATTCTCTAAAAGCAATGAAGCTCGATAAAAAATACATGACATGATAAATTCGGTTTTTTCTATTGGACGATCAGGACTGGGTCAGAATTGCACTGGACTGGGGCAGGGGAGATCAGCTGCCCCCCCTAGATATCGTATAACTCTCTACTTTCTATTGTTGTTATTTTTTTTTTATTTTGCAGTATAATATATTTAATTATTTAAAAAAAAAACAGTACTTTCGTCAATCCCCTTAGGTTAAACAGCCGACCCCGACTGAGAAACGGGAAAAGGCTAGGAGGAAGAATTAAAAAAATTGATTTGCCCTCCCCTAGCCCAGAACCTGCGTACGATTTTTTTTTAGTGAAACGGAAACGTTTAGTTATAGTTAGTTATAATTGTAACAGTTCTTGTTTAAATTAGGAATAAATTGTTTTTATTCCGTTCGGATCTGAGGTTCTTTTATTGAGACTACTAATGTATGGTCACTTTGTTTGTTGTTTCATTGTTAAATTAAATTTATTTAAGAAAATTTTCTCTGGTGATTTTAACTTTTTGTGAATAATTTATCAACTTGTATAAATGGAAATCCGTTTGAATTCGCAATAAATTTGTTTTTTTAAACTTTGAAAGTGATGATGATGACACAATAAAGGGACCCATTTCTGTATATATCGGTATTAAAAATTTGATTTTCTTTGCCACATTTTCGTTTCGTTTCGTTTATTTATGTAGAGCCATAGGTTGAAATTCCGAGTCGGGTCTACACCAAAGTATCTTTAATAGTCATGTGTTGTTAATTTATTATCGGTTTTCACGGTGAGGGAAAACGTCTTGAGGAAACCTACAAAGTTATGTTGTTCACAGTCATGTAAATACACTGTCTAAGCAAAACATGGGTACTCTGAACATCAGGTGACAATAATGTCCCATGATGTTCACAAATATAAGTACTACTGCCACCGCTTCGCGGATATACCTCGTGAATGATTGAGTTCTTTATAAAAGATTGGTTATATATGTAGTCCTAGTTCTGCTGGTTTCGACTAAATATAATATTTTAATTTCTTGGGTATCATTGTAGCTCATATATATCTAGTCCCGACCACGTGACTCGAACCTGCCCTGGTGATTTGGCCATAGTACATTACGCTGGCCTTGTTCGGGTCGGTGTCGTAGAACTTAATAACTACTACCGTGATAGCAGCTAGGAACAACGGCTTTCGTACCCTGCAAAATACGAAATCATCTAAATTTTCGGTCAGTCAGGCCAGCAATAAATAATAAGGAATTTACCCCGAAAGGGAATCGATCCCGCCTCCGTAGCTCTAATAACTAAACCATTAAATCATATTGCTTGTTTTCCTAAGTATATCTGAGGTTAATAATTTCTCTTTCAAACAAATGTACCTACTAGCTACGAACTTTTATCGTAATCACGTGATGAGATAGTGATCACGCGCTCATGTCAATTTCTGTAACCACGTGACGAAACTCGACAGTTATCACAATTATTTGTTTGCTTTCGCGATAACGTGGTGATTAGGTTGCATTTTTGGATGATTGTTACCAACTAGTGAACGGATAAGAATCCATATTATTTTGTAGTATACACGTCAAGAATGTATATCCTTTTATCTCGATCTTTTCATAGTCAATGTTAATGGTAAAGTCATTTAATGATATTATTTTCATTTCTTTTACCGCCTAGTATCTGTTTAGAATAGCACTAACCCATTTTTTCATGCGGATGTGCGTAAGTGGCAAGGGTATTTCGAATGCGATGCTCAAGAGTTGTACAAAGTGAAAAAGAGTCCTCACATTGCGTACCCTTACTTGATGGTATGGCCGCACCATAATTTATTACATACATACATACATATACTCACGCCATTAATTCCCATTGGGGTAGGCAGAGACTATTGATCGCCACTTCGCACGATCCTGACAAACCTCTCTAGCTTCGTTTACATCCATCAATCTTTTCATACATGCTCTTTTATTCTTCATACTTCGGACGCCACTTTACTTATTCATTTTAATATTTACTATATTTCTTTTATTATTTTAGCTTAATTCAGAAGTAAAACATACATACATATACTTACGGCTATATATCCCTGGAAAGGGTGGCCAGAGCTTCGGAATAAGAAATTCCTCAGTCACTTTCGGAAGTTAAGTGAGGAAAAGATTTAAATATAAAGGTAGGTCTCCAACCGCATCAGTTAAAAAGCCCCAATTTCCTTAGTCGCCTTTTAAATACCCACCGGTAGAAACGAGGTAGTGCTATTCTAAGTTACAGCTTTCATAAGTAATTTATTAATAAATATTCTACGTCTTATAGTTTAATAGTCGCAAAAACTAATACAATATAACTAATAAATAAGTACAATAATACTTATCGTACTGCTTGAGTTGACAGTTAGGTTTTACTTTTAAAAAAATTGCGCCATACAATTATAAGTTTAAAAAAACAGCTGCTCCAAAACCTTCTATTGAAAATTTTTTGTCTACCACTTTTTGAGTTTCTTGGCGTGACTATAAGTTGATGGGTTTCAAGAAGATGACAACCCATTCGAGCCTTAACTTATCAGCTAACGTACCTTATATATGAGATTTTAAACTTGTCTGAAGTACTTTTTGTGTGTCGGTGACTTCGCGCTGTCGACTTTGAAATAACTTTTTCGTGGTTTGGGTTCTTATTGTTGCCGTAGATTTGTCCAAAATAACATATATCAAAATATTCAGCGGTTTTTAGGGTTCCGTAGCCAAATGGCAAAAACGGGACCCTTATAGATTCGTCATGTCTGTCTGTCTGTCCGTCCGCCCGTCCGTCCGTCCGTATGTCACAGCCAGTTTATTCCGAAACTATAAGAACTACATTATTGGAAATTGGTGCGTAGATGTATTCTGTAAACCGCATTAAGATTTTAAAATAAAATCTGAAAAAAAATCCAAAATTTTTAGGGTTCCCCATACATAGAACTGAAACTCAATTTTTTTTTTTTCATCAAACCTATACGTGTGGGGTATCTATCAAAAGGTATTTGAAAATGATGTTGAGGTTTCTTATATCATTTTTTTCAAAACTGAATAGTTTGCGCGAGAGACTTTTTCAAAGTGCTAAAAAGTGTGTCCCCCCCCGTAACTTCTAAAATATGGGCATGATAATACTGAAAAAAATATATGATGTGTATTACTATACAAACTACTAGCGAAAATTGGTTTGAATGAGATCTAGCCCGTAGTTCTATTTTTAAACGTCATAAATCAAATTACTTACCTAATTTGGCTCCTATGATTTTCACACAAACGGGATTTTCTATGTATATGATAGTACGGAACCCTTAGTGCGCGATCCGACTCGCACTTGGCCGGTTTTTTATGCATTAAGGAAAACAGTTAAAAATATGTATGCAGTAGTATGACAAAACCTATCAGGAATGAAACAACTCTTGCGAAGCAAATGTATGCACTTGATCGAAACAAATATCAATTTTGATTATATTTTAGTATCCTTGCAGGTTCCGACCGTCAACAGAGTCTGATTAGAAAAAAAAATTGAATTTGGCAACTGCCGACCAAGCTGGCCAAGTGCAAGTTGAAAGAAATTAACGACTTCCACCTTTATTGTAGGCGGAACCGTCAGTGCCCTTGGAAGCACGGAATCTTATATTTAGAACTACCAAGTGACCCAGTCTGAAACATCCAAAATAAAGTTCGTTATCGGCCTTAGCGGTTAATCCAAGCGTAAATAACTCCATTTAGTCTGACCCTAAAAGCGTTCTAATTTTAAATCAGGTGGAAAAGGTTGCAAAGGACGTTATTTATAAACATACATACATACATACATACATATACTCACGGCTATAAATCCCTAGAAGGGGTAGCCAGAGCTAAGGAATTAGAAATTCCTCAGCCACTTTTGGAAAGTTATGTGGGGAAAAGATGTTTAAATAAAGGTTTTTGGTTATGGGTCTCCAACCGCATCGCCCAAAATCCCTTAAAAGCCCCAATACCGTTAGTCGCCTTTTACGTACACCCACCGGAAGAAATGGGGTAGTGCTATTCTAAGCCGACACTAGACAGCTATATTTATAAACAACGCTCAATTAAGTGTTTTAACATATCGTATGCGAGTGCGCAGGGGTGCGGGTCCCGCGGGGGTCGCGGGGGGCGGGGTCGAGGTCACGACCCCAGATAGCAGTCGGAGCGGACCGGTTTGCACTGGATTGTAGATTACGTTCATGCACACTAACGCTACACACTCTAGCGCTGTTTGTTTTGATAGCTCAATGTAGTTTTAAATGGGTTTGGTTTAGCACTGTTTTGGTTTTTTTAGCAGCGCTGTCAGGCGCCGGTGTGTGCTAACTATCGTATTTTTTTGTTCATCGGGTAAGCTTTTACTCGTATCGCGGAAGGTAAAGCTGACAGCGGCACTTATATTTCTAAATATTATTAGCTAGTTTTTACATACATATATAATTTATGCTCACGGCCATAAATCCCATTAAAGGGATAGCCCGAGCTTCAGAGCTAGAAACTCCTCATTCACATTAGGAAGTTGATAGGGGCCAGATGGTTGAAAAAAGTATCGCTGAGTCTCCAATCGCATCGCGCAAAAACCGAACTAAAGAGCTCCATCCCTTAGTCGCCTCTAACGACACCCGTGGATAGAAGTGACTTTCAAAGCCGGCACTACACGGCAAATTATGTAGACAGTTAATACCTGGTTTTGGAGCACCTACTTTTTGACTGTGGTAGTATAAGACGAGAAGAACCTGGTAATTTAGGGTCCTCTTTTAACGGGTCACGGCTTCTCATTTTTTAATAGGGGTTACACACATAGATGAACTAAAAACGTTAGATAGGTTATATATGAGGAATATGCCACTTATGAGCGCGCATAACTTATCTACGGTTTATTATTAGTACATCTATGGGATACACATATATTTCAATCGGTGGCACACCCTGGTGGGGCCCAGTGGGCACAAAAATAGCCAGAGCAAATGCACTAACCTATAGCTATCTACACTATAACCATCACCATCATTACGGAAGGCGATGTACATCAAAACTAATACTTTGTTCTAACTATTTCGTTCAGTTTTAAATTATATTGTTACCTCCGTAGAAATGTGACCATCCATGTCGAAATAGTTGAATCAATTCTGTCTGGGGTGTTTAATAAGAAAAAATGCGAAAGTTGGGAAAAGAACGTATCAAGCCAATCAAAATGATGATTTGATCTGATTACATTTTTATAAGTTAATTATAATGCAAAACATAATAAAAATAGAATTTTATAATAAAAAAAAAGCAACTAATAAACAAAAAGGATGTGGCCCATGAGGGGATCGAACCCGCGACCTTCGCGTTATTAGCACGACGCTCTAACCAACTGAGCTAATGGGCCGGTTGAAAGAAACGGCGAAAAACTTCTGTAGTACCCGCGTTCAGTCTAGTGACGTGACGTCATAACACTATGTTAATCAAATTTTATTAGAGGTGTAATGAAATGAATAATGAATGATACAAGGCCGAGCCTATTATTTTTTGGTGACAAAAATGATTGTACACATAATTATAAATGACGACAAGATTAAAAATATGCAATGATGTTGTCACATCTTAATATTCTAAAATGGGATATATTCCTAAAAAAAAATGATTTTTATTTTATTTTTATTTATGTTGATATTTTAGTGAATAACAGATAAGAATAGTTTTATTGCTGTTTGCATAGGCAGAAAAAATAAAATGTTTCTGACCTTTGACTAAGCTTTATGTTATGTACTTAGTAAGTAAGTAGAATCTACTAAAATAATTTAAGTGTAGATTTAAAAGAAAACAAAGTATCGTCTCCCAATACCACAGGAACTGTCACGCATACAACAAGTGTACAGAATTAGTGTAGGTAAATAATTAATATGAATTATCACAATAGCTCCAAAGGTCACCTGTTCTCATAGCGGCTACATTTGCCTGCTACGTGCACGTTGTATTAATATCGCCTTCTACTTCTTGCATCATCATAATATATCATACTTCAGCCCCGCTAGTACGAGCGGTGTTTAAACTAGTTATCGCGTGGGATAAAGCAGCCATCTCTTACGGACATACTTAGTATCGTATACTGCCATCTCATTCTAACCGATATCGTGTCGATAAAATAGTGCTCGTGCTTGGCCTTCACATGTCTAAAATCATTACCATATTAGTATTTGAATTTTGTCGCACTAACGACATACACATTAACATACAGCCTTAAGAATGTAATACAGATTTTAACCTAATCCACAAATTTAATAAGTAAGTAAGGAATTAAAATGTTTATTTGGTGAAAATACAAAATAATAAACAGTAAAATACAACCTGTAATAGTATCAAAAAGGTCTTGGCTAAGCAAAAGATATAATCTGTATGTATACATCTATACTTAAGGCTAAAAATCTAAAGAGAGGTATCCAGTCATTTGAAGTTAGCTATTTTTTGCGACTTTTGAAATTCAAGTGAAGAAACTATTGTTAAATGCAAGGGTAATTGGTAATGAGTTCACCGCCAAGGGGTAGCGATCTCCTAGGCCAGTAGAACACAGCAAATCGACTACCATTATAAAATATGTGGTTTAAATATACTCGTACAAGTCATTTGTTTTAAGTAATAATAATAATTCATTCATTCCTTTAAAAAAATAAAACGTCGCCGTCACGTGTCCATCATAAATACGTTTTTAATTATTTTCTCTACAGCAAAAGTTGTCTGGCAAATTTGATAAAAATATTAGATTCTGCTCTTGGAAACCTTACGAAATGTTGTTCTAGATGTTAATCCAAAATTTGTTCCAGATCCTTCCAGTAGTTTTTACATGATGACATACAGTTTTTTTTTTATCAAAACAGCTTATTTGGTTTCTGTATCGACAGTCAGTAGATATTAACGAAACTAGAGAGGTTTGTTAGGATCATACAAACTAGCGATCGATAGTCTCTACGTGCCTCTTTTTGGGATTTATAGCCGTGATATATGTATGTAATTAGACCCCGGTGCAGTTTTATCATAGTAAGGAATGAACGAAAATCTAGGTACCGCGTAGTGTCCTATAACGTATTTTCACTCTTCTTTTAATTTAATTTAGCCTTGAAAGAATTAAAAATGATGTAATATTATGGCGTCATAAAATGAGATGATAAAATTACATCACTTGTTCTTATTTCGCGCCATGAGAAAACTTTAATATACTTATCTCTGTTTAAATGCTGTTAATTAAAAAGAAGATATTGCATACGTACATTATTGATAATAATAATAAGTAAGGCTATCTAATATTGCAATTGGTGCAGGATATGGTAAATGATGTCGTGTAAGAAGTTCATAAAAAAAACAAGTTTATAGCATGAAAGACCCAGCTATACAAATACTGAAGTAAATAAAAGAAGTCCAGATCAGAAAGCGTGGAAAGTAATTGAAATAAGTATAGTATTAATTTCATGATTTTTATACACATACACAAAATTATTTCAAAAGTTAGGACCTTTATTGGAAAAATCGAGCCTAGATTATTTCATGGGTCCCGTTCCGACTGTTAAGGGTCGGTAAGTAAGCTGTAGTGGAAACCATTAATCTTCACCAACTATTTATTTTATTTGTTTTATTCCCTAGCAACAACACCGAATAGATAAAATGGTTTTATTTATTTCATGAAACGATATTAAGGTTAGCCTATTCACCTTTTACACATGTTCATATCCGTACCTATCAATTCTACTAGATTTTTATACATAGTCACTTATTTTTACGGCTATTAATCTCATTGATGGGTAGGTAGAGCTTGATAATAAGAAATATTTCAGCCAATTTTAGAAGCTACGTGGGGGAAATATTGTATAATTAAGGAAGGTTGCCGTGTAGTGTCGGCTTAGAATAGCACTACCCCGTTTCTACCGATGGGTGTACGTAAGAGGCGACTAACGGTATTGGGGCTTTTAAGTGATTTTTGGGCGATGCGGCTGGAGACCCATCACCAACAACCTTTACTTTACCATCTTTTCCCCACACAATTTCCAAAAGTGGCTGAGGAATTTCTAATTCCTTAGCTCTGGCTACCCCTTCTAGGGATTCATAGCCGTGAGTGAGTATATATGTATATGTTGTTTATGGGTTGGATCTCATTCCACACCGCCCAAATAATCACTTGATATGCCCTAAAGCCCCAAGTTGCCTCTGATGCAGCTTAAAATAGCGAGTTTTTTTAAACATATTGGGAATTTAAGCTATTAGTTTCCGTGAGGCAAGAAACTATCAGGTTAGGCTGAGATGGAACTAACAGTCGCAAATTGTGCGCTCCTGGCAGACCTCTGGCGCTTCATTGACATCAATGGTCCTTTGTACACATCGGATACCTGTCCATTTTAGAGCATTCTTCATTTGGTTTTATTTTTTTATAAACGTTTGCTCTACAACTACATTCCTTTTTTGTGACATTACTGTCTACCATCATGTGCCCAAACCATATTAACATACACTATTCTGTTTTATTTACGATTCATCTCTTACACTGCACTGTGTTTTTTCGTTTAGGAAAATTTTCGCGTTGCGTTGCGAAATCAATTGAAATTATTGTGAAATATCAGTTTCGTACATAATAACCCAAGATCATCAATCAGTGGTAAAATATTATTTTGATATTGTGTCTAGTAAACAGAATTAACTGAAAGATATGTATAAATAATCGTTTATCTTTGTAAATAACTAAAACGAGTGGAACCAGCGCCCGCGCAGACTCTTATCAATGTTTACTTGCCAATCATAACCTATTGTTGCAAGGAGGTATTTGCGTAAAATATTATCTAATCGCGACCAAAATGTGTTGATCTCTCTCTTTCTTACGCGATCCCTCATATTGTCTGTACTTTATTAATGGCCGGAGAAGGAGAGAGGGTCAGTTTAACTGGTCATCATTATCGGAAGCGAGTTGTAGAGGGGGCTAGTTTGGAATAATTGTTCAGTCGGCGATGGATCGTCGTCGACTCAACACCTCTAAAGGGGCATTTGCTACATTTCAATCAAAAATAGTTTATATAAATACAGTAACGGAGTAGTTTCAATCGAAATTTTATTTACGTTCACAATGATCGAGTTCGATATCAAGGTCAAAACTATACATTTTCATGTCTTTTTTCCGCCTTAGCATTATTTTACTGCAGCGTAAGTTAACGATTCGATGAAATTCACAATCAGCTCTCTTTTGTTTTTACTATGAGCAAAGACATGAATCAATTTTACTTTAAAGCCATTTAAGCCAACACTTTTATGGTATTTGTATGAGTATTCACTTTGAAGGCTTTGACGTTTAATTTACTTACAATCATACCTGTCTTTCCCATAATATTTAGCACGATAAGTCTATCAGCAAATCAGCTATCATGCATTATTTGACGTGTCACATAGATATAGTTTGTAGGAGCGTGCTAGCTCCCGTTGCTAAGTCCCGATAACAGGTTCACAAGAAACACGATGTAAATAAATGCTTATAATCTTTGTTACGATTCTATTGTTATCATAATTAGCGTTTGACTTGTACTTGTTGTAAACATTACGCGTGACTCTCGTGAGAAAATGGTTTGTATCCTGGTTTTCTTTTGTTACTAGACTTTAAAACTAGTTGATATTTTGGAAATGATGCTTTTCTTCTGAAGTGGTTGGAGAGGCACAAATGCTTGTCGACATCACGTGAGATTGTCAAATTTCCCACTAAAAGAGCAAGGCAAGAATGTATAAATACATTGAGATTTGGAGTTCAGGGCTCGAAATTTTCAGGCAGTGCTCTTTTCTCTGAGGTCCTAGAGTTTTTTTGTAAAAAATATATTATTCTGTGGCTGTTGCCAGTTGATGTACCAACAAGCTCTTGGAGAACTTAATATTAGGTAAAACTAAGGTTGGTAAAACTTAGGATAAACTAACTAAAACTTCTCATATATCACATTGAAGTATTTAAATAGTATAATACAAAAGTAGAGAAACATTGTTCCCAGATTTCCTGTTTTGTCTACCCGTTCTTATATTTGAGTCATGAACGTGCGATAAGCTAGAATCTAGCTGCGGCTGCGAGTACAAAACATTAGCACGCGGCGAGCGCGTGGCTCGATCGTACTTTGAGTGGGTATTTATAAACACAACCGTTGTCATTGGCGTGAGTTCGTGCCGTTTACATTGGTCTGAAACGAAGAGTTATTCTTTAGCAGATAAGGATCTCCGTTTTTTGGTTTTCAGACAGCTACTTCGGTTAAAGACCACGCCCTTCCCGCCGTGATGTTTCACTGCGTCATGAACGTTCTAAATTTGAAATTTTATTACGAACTTCTTGGCTCTGTTTACATGAAATCGCGAAAGAGGTTCGCAAAAAAGTTTTTACTCTTGACATTGATTTAAAGCAAAAAATAATAGTTGTTCTTGGTTTACAATAGTTGTAATGTGTTCTATTACCACCACTTATTCTATATAACCCATCTATTCTAATGGGTGTCGGACAAGGCGTCTTAATTACGGGATTTTTGAGAATTTGATGGGCAATATGATAGATAAACCAAGGGTACACCCTTTTATTTATCCTTTATATATCCTGTATTAATTTTTTCTAAATCTTCATAAATATCATCTATTTAACAACGACATTTCATTATATTTGTTTAAATCAAATACTTTCATCCCAATACCAAATTCCCCCTTAAGCTTTTAAGGTAATTCCATCCATCTATCACCATCCTACGCCACTGCAACTACAATGCAAATCATCACGACCAGTGAGTCATTGCTATGGGCGTGTCAGCTGATGGCCATGGCATCCTTTGAGGGCTGATAGTGCTGATATTACTGATGCAGTGTACTTGAATATTACTACATTCATATGGTTCGTTTTTAGTTTTACTTGTGTTTTTGCGAATAGATTATTCAGCTGAGTATAAACTACTGGTTGTGACTGAAATAGAAAATGTTTAGTTAACTTCTAACGAAAACATTAATAACTGTTTATTATCGGATTAGAATGGCACTACCCCATTTGTTTCCACGGGTGCCGTACCAGGCGATTAAGAGTTTGGAATGAAGTGGCTGTTCGGCGATATAGCGGAAGACCCATCAAAAATGCTGATGCAGTTTTACTACCTTTTTCCCAATTAACTTCTCAAAGCAGAATTGTTAATTTCGAGGCTCTAGTTATCCCTATTTAAGATTCATAGCCGGGAGTTTATGTGTGTATATGTATGACATTAAAAATTTATAAGAAACCAAATTCAAAGCAAGAGTTAAGACATTTTTGTTTGGAAGCTTATTATGATTCTAATGATTACACGAATTATAAAACGGCTTGGTGTCATCGGGGCTCTGTGCAAGATGTTTCCGGGTTAACACCAACATAGTATTGGACGGTAAAAATATGTGTGTTCATGAGTTTCTTACGGGTCCTTCTCACAACATTACATCTTTTGAATCCGAATAGGAAGTTAATTTTAACCTAATATTAAGTTACAATTTGACATTCCAAAAAGTAAGATTTATCTTTTTATTTTGAAATAAATGTTTTTTCTTAGTTCATTATATTAGCTACAATGGAACAAAATTATCCACTGGAATTTTCCACAGCGGGTGAGAATGGGTACAAGTGTTTTAACAGATAAAACAAGATTATGACAATATCTCCTAAACGGTATTAATACTGATAGTATGTCACAGGGGTTAGATCGATAAAGTGATATCTATGTTTCAGTACATTATATTGTAAAGTAGCATTATCTGCCAGTTCTACAGTATCTATGGATACATACATACGTATGGTCACGCTTTTAGTTCCCATTGGGGTAGGCAAAGGCTGTCGATGGTGATTTTGTTTTTAGGTTCCAGCCCAGCTAGTACGAGCGGTGTTTAAATGAGTTATCGCGTGGGATAAAGCAGCCTTCTCTTACGCACTTACTTAGTATCGTATACTGCCATCTCGTTCTAACCGTTATCGTGTCGATAAAATAGCGCTCGTGTAACCCAAAAATTGCTCGTGTAAAATTGCCCTTCTGTTACCTTTAACCCTTTTAAATTTTAAGTCCGGCCCTGGTTTAGAATGTCACTACCCTTTTCTACCCGGGTGTCGTAAGAGGCGACTAAAGTGTGGGGCTTTTTTAAGTGATTTTTGGGCGATGCGGTTGGAGACCCATCACCAACGATGCTATATGCAACAATCTTGTCCCCTATCAACTTCCAAATTTGGTTGAGGAGTTTTGACTTTGAAGCTCTTATTACCCCTCTTCGGGATTTATGACCGTGAGTGTAGGCAGGACCAATTGTACCTATTATTTAAAAAATGCTTTACCTTTACCTACATACATTCAACTAAACATTATCATTATCTCTTTGCTCGATTCTGACAAACTTCTCTCTCGTCCCTCTTTACCCATCTTCTCACACATCCTCTTCCTTAATCCCCGCCTTTTTAAAAACGTTTTTATCCGGTCTTGTTACGGCTTACGTGGCCGTCCTCTACTCTATCTGTGCCAGTTGTTCATAACAAAAACACTATAATCTACGGAAGTGGTTTTTGGTTGTATCAAGGTCTGTGTAAGTATTGCACCATATTTAAAGGACAAGGCGTCTATTATTTCTTTACGAGGCTGTGGATATAAAGAAAACAACAACGGAATATGATGAGCTGTTATATCAGAAATTAAGAGGATATACAAAAGTCGTGAAAATTTTAAAATTTGTTTGTAAATTCTATTGCTAAAATTCCTACCGAAGAACATAGATTTTGGTAATATTTTAATTATCTTTTTATTAAACTCAACGTATTTATCATTTACGCCATTTCTCTCCGAACATCACTTGAAGTTTTGTCAACTGGGGTTTAGTATGCTTATAGTTGCCTGAAAAGTGTCAATACGTGAAAA
Organism: Bedellia somnulentella; assembly: GCA_963576735.1. Lineage (NCBI taxonomy): Eukaryota > Metazoa > Arthropoda > Insecta > Lepidoptera > Bedelliidae > Bedellia > Bedellia somnulentella. Next base: position 17,895,940 of record OY755175.1, on the reverse strand, counting down.
GGGCAGGTTTATCTCTTCTTACGAGAACACATCGATGCATGAATATTAATAAGACTTGTGAACTTCCTTACCGTTAACAACCTTGATACATAAACCAAAATTATGACTTTACAAGCATCATATTGTAGTAGGCCCGGGTAAGGATCTGGAGCTGGAGCCAAGCCTTTCTACCGAGGAGGTGTTGTTTTTTTTATTCCAAATGTAATGTTTTTTTAAAGATGTTCTCTTCTTTTTGTAATACATATTTGTTGATTAGGAGGTTTTATTTAATTATTGAAATAACGCAACAGGAATAGTAAAATTTAAGTAAATTTTATATGTTATCTCTCATTATTTTTGTTACTGATTCACTTTTTAGTAATTACTTGAAGACGTATCCTTCCTGGAGCATTTTTTTTTGGCTACACACACACTCAAAAAGGGAAGACAGATTAGCGATTTTTCAGGTAGTTTGGAAGTTTTATAGTGAAGAGTTCGTAAAATAAAGGTTGTTGGTGATGGGTCTCAAACTACATCCAATACTTAAAAAAAACCTATAGTCTGATTTTTTATTCGAGTCAGTAAAATGACAGGTACAACTGTCACTAACTGTCAATTGTACATACAAAAAGATGTATCAGTGACAGTTGCACCTGTCATTTTACTGACTCGAATTAAAAATCAGACTTTAATACGTTACGTAGTTGCCCTTTACGACATCCGCGGGAAGATATGGTTTAGAGCTATTCTAAGCCGACAATGTACAACTATTTTTTCTGGTCAGTTAGTGCAAATAGTGTCAAATTTGTTATGGTTGACCATCAGAGCGTTTTAGAACTATGTAGAGTCATACATACATACATACATATACTCACGGCTATATTTCCCTAGAAGGGGTAACCAGAGCAAAGGAATTATAAATTCCTCAGCCACTTTTGGAAGTTGAGTGGGGAAAAGATGGTAAAAATAAAGGTTTTTGGTGATGGGTCTCCAACCGCATCGCCCAAAAATCCAATAAAAAGCCTCAATACCCTTAGTCGCCTCTTACGACACCCGTGGGTAGAAAGGGGTAGCGACATTCTAAGCCGGCACTACAAGGCTCATCTCTACATAATGCGACTAGAGTTCTGCATAACAATGACAATATGTTGTATTTCTGAAAACCATCTCATACAAGAGGCATAGGTTTTCTAGAATGGATATAAATACTTAGTGAATTCATGTTTGTTACTTTGTAAGCGTTTAATATGATGGAAAATCTATAAAAATCTAGTCGTGAGGAAAATCACACTTTCACATTGATGATGCTGATGCGAAATATCATTAAAAAGATATAGTATATCTTGGAACCAAGAGAGCAGAGGTTCATTACTAAGATTAATCCCGGATCTCTTGAACTTGAGGTCGAGCTTTCACTACTAGACCATCAAGGAACTTGAACCATTCAGTTTTTTTTACAATTAATTATCCCTGCTTTTATTAATTTTAAATTGCAGTTAGTTCAAATTAATTAAACCAGCTCTTTAGGTTAGAATTTAATCGAATTAATTATAGTTTATTAAATAAAATATTTGCATAGTAAAAATTAAACTTAAAAGTTAAAAGATTATTTCGATTTGTTACATTTACAGCCCAACAAAAAAAACCATTCATTGATAAATTGCTCATTCAGTTTTAATAATGTGCTAAAAATAACAAATACAAAAATAACAAATAGATTTAGGCAAAAACAGGGAATTTCTATTAAAAAGTCTGGTTAACAATACGAGTAACAGCCATTCTTTCCTTCCAACCGCATGAAATTAATTTCAAACAACTGTGCACTTTAAGCGGCCAGTACACAATGGCCGACGATGGGCCACGCTTTGCAATTGGCAATTGTTGGCCACGATCAATTGGTGTTCACACAATGGCCCATTGCTCATTACTGTCTGGCAATCCACTTGCGACGGACGTCGAAATAATTATGGTTGCAGCTATTTATTTATTATTATGTATGTAATTTATTTTATTTATGGCGCTATTTATGTTATTTTTACGTCATATAGTGATTATCAATACATTTTGCAATAAAATATTCCAAAAAAAGTATAAGTATCTATGAGCGGTCGGTGACGAACGAAACAATGGCCCATTGTGGAAACACCACCGGCCATGCTACGCCACGATTCCTTTGAAGTGTGCCCGAAAAACCGACAACTTCGCCATTGCGCGCCATTGCGCGCCACGATCGGCAATTGTCCGCCATCATGCACCATTGCCCCCTGTACACAGTGGCGATGGCGAGCAGTGGGCCATCGTCCGCCATTGTGTACTGGCCGCTTTACGTCCACAACACAACAATCCTCACCGAAAACACGAAACGGAAAAATACAGGTTACGTCAGCGTAAGTAAACAGCAATAATAGTTTTTATCTCTTTGTGTTAAAATTGAAAATTGCTTGGTGTCGTGAATAATGATGAGTTAGTGTTGTAGTGCGTGTGTCGTCATCGTCACTCGCACGCAGTCACGCCGTGATCGCGTGGCGCCGCGCCCACGAGCGTGTGCTGTGTGAGTGTGTGTGTGTGTTGTTGTTGCGTGCGTTTGTTTATTTGCTCACACTACGGAGGTGTGCGTAACGGAACCACGACCGCGAACTTCATTAATGTTCTTTTTATACATGCTTGTATTTTGAACGTTCCGAGTTGTGTATTGACTAAGTTTTTTTCTGAATTCTATTCATAGACTAAGTTGTCTGATGTTAACTGATTTTGTTAGTATTATGGTTTGTAGAGTTGGCTTAGAATGGAGCTAACTTATTTCTAGTTGACTCAGAAATTAAAACTGAAATTTGAATTGGTTACGAAATCTTACAGCAAACAGTAATTTCCCTTGTCTTGATGTATGATTTTTTATCGAATCGTGAATATTCTATGCAAATATTGTAATTTTAAAACTTAGTAAAGTAACGAACGCATATTTTAATTTCGATACTATTGTTATTATCAGTGCATGACCTTAAATAACTCAAACACTTCGAATGTACCGAAGCTATAAAGAGCGTCGCAACTTCATATCGCGGCCCAGTGCGGATCGTGCGGGCAAACTGAAAACATCTCTACACCCAGGAGAATATTTACGATATATATTAATTTTATTCAGACTTATAGTCTACCCAATTTAATGACTAACATCTTGGGATATCCTTTATTCTTACTAGACAAAGAAAAGGGTACCAATGACTAATGTATCGTTAAGTAAACGAGGACATGAAAGTGACTCATAATTTACTATGTAAATATCAAACAATACATGCAATTGACCATATTTACGTTACAAACGGAAACATCTAAACAATCTTAATTAATAATGCTATTGGTTTAAAAATAGACGAGCTTTCGATGCCAAAGGTTAAAATGCTATTCTAAAAATAAAACAAATTAGCAGATTAACTTAACGACCGTTTACCGTAAAAGGTTGCCAGAGGCCAAGGCTTGCTACAACTTCTTTCCTTTTAGCAAATTGAATATTTTGTACTATGATTCACCAAGGTTTGTTGATTCACTTGGTGACTGTAAGGTGTGAATCAGTGAATAACGTGAGCAGGTAAATCTTATACCGGATTTAGAAAAATGATCTCTGACATTAACACCTTTAACTTTCTGGGGAGACACAGAATGATTCATAATTGTAACATTTGTGCAATAATTAGTTCAATGTCCCATTTATTAAAGTTTCTTTACATTACAAACATGTATAGCGTCATGTCTTTATTCCCAGTGAGTTTAGTCACTCCGTTTTATCTGTAATATTGTTATGAGAAGCTAAAAGTTGTATGTTGTAGAGAATATATTTGTGAAAATCTTTCTTAAAAAATAAGAATGTTTTTTCCTAATTCCCTTAATATCTGGAACTGTAGAACCAAGAAGAAACAGCATTGAATAGCAAGTAATATGAGCAAAGATTAGTTTTTTGTATAAATACTTAAAATTATATCTGAAAATAAGCTGACTGTTGATTTTGAGTCTCACAGCCTTACAAATCATCATCCAAATGACCATTCTTTTGCTACTGACATCTTCCCAAAGTTATACTCCAACTTCGTCTAAAAATTCGTAGTAAAACGTAACCGTCACTTCAGAACCTTTTAGCCCAAAGATCATAGTCCTTTCATGAGTCAAACGCATCCAAGAAATTTTGAGATCAAAATCATAAGTTCAAAAAAAAATATATGTAGCGCTTACATAGTGCTTGACATTACATTTTCATAAATGTATTAATTTAAACGGATTATTGATGTTCATGATTAGTTCATACTCTACCACGCTAGCCTAATACGAACTGACTATCAGATACATTCATAATAAATTTCTTTTTTCCTTGTGTTCAAGCCATTAAAAGTTGTAGAAACATGAGTTATTTTATTAACATATAACATAACATAAACGTTCACGCCGAATATCCCCGAAGGGGTTGGCAGAGGTACTAATACTTCTGAACATCACGTGACTTTGTCACCTGGTGTTCAGAGTACCCACGTTTTGCATGGCATGGCAGGCCTATCGCCGTTTTGTACGAATACACTGTCACATGACTAAGTACAACTCAGCCATGTGGGTTTCCTCACGATGTTTTCCCTCACCGTTAACAACCATGATAAATTAACCACACATATGTCTTTAGAAAAGACAAATTGGTATAGGCCCGACCCAGGATTTGAACACTAGTTGTTTGTTTATTTTATTAGTCATAAGAAATATGTAAATCAATATAAAATTATGATCATACTCATCTTTTTCGCCATATTAAACATCCTGAGAGGGTATTTAAAGAGTTAGAACTGCTAAATATCACGTGAAATTATTATGTTACACGAGATAGATACAGCTGTATTGATTTACATTAATGCACGGTGAAGTCAACTACGTATATTTAAAACGTTTTCCGTAATGGCCTTTTGAAATCCTTGATGGCCATACTCAATAAAGAAAACCATCCAATATTAGTTCTCTATAACTATTCGGTATTAAACTTTCTTCTAAAATGAAGATAGTTTAAGTACTTGTGCAGGGAAGGTCGTAAAACTAAAAAACCGGCCAAGTGCGAGTCGGATCGCGCACTAAGGGTTCCGTACTATCATATATATAGAAAATCCCGTTTGTGTGAAAATCATGGGAGCCAAATTAGGTAAGTAATTTGATTTATGACGTTTAAAAATAGAACTACGGGCTAGATCTCATTCAAACCAATTTTCGTTAGTAGTTTGTATAGTAATACACATCATATATTTTTTTCAGTTTTATCATGCCCATATTTTAGAAGTTACGGGGGGGGACACACATTTTACCACTTTGAAAAAGTCTCTCGCGCAAACTATTCAGTTTTGAAAAAATGATATAAGAAACCTCAACATCATTTTCAAATACCTTTTTATAGATACCCCACACGTATAGGTTTGATGAAAAAAAAATTTTGAGTTTCAGTTCTATGTATGGGGAACCCTAAAAATTTTGGTTTTTTTTTCAGATTTTATTTTAAAATCTTAATGCGGTTTACAGAATACATCTATGCACCAATTTTCTATAATATAGTTCTTATAGTTTCGGAATAAACTGGCTGTGACATACGGACGGACGGACGGACAGACGGACAGACATGACGAATCTATAAGGGTCCCGTTTTTGCCATTTGGCTACGGAACCCTAAAAAGTGAGTTTTAAATAAAGTCGTAGTTACAGTTATCGTCATGCTAAGTAATGTTGATTTATGCTTAGTTATTTTCAAATGAATAACATTCATTAATAAGTTAAATAAGTTAAACGCAGCTACATTTTGTCACGGCACGTTGACTGTACACCTGACCATATTTTATACGAGCCTCTATCACGAGTTTTATCATAATGTTTTATAAACTTTACGTAAATAGCTTAGAGTAAGTATCCTACCGTGACTATTTTTAGCGTTCGTAGAGAAAAAAAGATAGGTAATTCGTGGATGATTGTTTAAATAATACCTATGATTTTGTAAAACGATACCAAAAGGATGTCAATGTAGTGAGGGCACTTTTTTTTTAAAGTGACAAAAGGATTATTATGAAGCCAAGGTCAAAAGTATACATTGTGTATTAACTGAAAAAGAGATGGGATGGGCCCGAAGGCGGAAGAATAAAAGGGGGTGTGTGCAATTTTCAGGACTGTGCTTAGTGTCAATTTAAATCATTAGCTTCCTTTAAGAGTGCAATGATGATATGCAAGGGTATCTTTCTCTGCTGTAAAAGACATGGGTTCAAATCTTGAATCAAGTATCGATGTCTGGATCTGTATACATTTTATTTAAGTTAAATTTGGGGTTAATTCGGATAGTTTGCAGTATGTAACAAACATCATCGACATAAAAACACAATAAGGTATACTTCACCGCGCTGTCTGAAGTTTCCAAGTAAAACGCAGGTACTAAGAAAAGCCGTTGAAACTATACACGGTGTTACAATATATATATAATTCCATAACAATCATAACTCATATTCTTAACATAAAATAGCACCTAGGGCATGGGGCTCGAAGGTACATTATACAAGACAGTAAAGGCATAGTGTACGCTGGCAAGTGGATTGACAGTCATCATTGACTACACCGTGATAGACTAATTACATATAAAAAAATAAAGGTAAACATTTCAATATCTAAACCATAATGGGATGTATACCTCAAATTGAAATAGTCAGTAAACTCTTCGAGAATCAAACGTACAGCAACACGCAACAAGGAACTTCAATAAATATTATGTATTTTTTTCAATGTTATTTTTCTCTATAATTTTCCACACATTTGAAATAAACATCTTGTCTCGAAGCATCATCAAATGTTTTTCTATGATGGCGGGCGCGTCGATGACGTCACATGACGCGCGCGATCACTCACGCTGAGCGTGATCGGTCGGCGAACCACGCCCACTATTCTAGTTGTTGTTGTACTGTTCTGCTTATTGTGCAAGGTGTGCATACTTGTGTTGGTAACTAGGTGTATCTGTACTGTAGGTGTTTTGTAATTTGTAGGCAGAGATGGTGAAAAAGACATAGCATTTTGGCCGTTTTACTATGGTTTTACCTGATGGGTGGTAATAGATTTTTTTCTAGATGCTATTTGACTTTTAGTCATTACTGTAGTATGGATTGATAGTATGATACTATGTTCTGTTTGTACATTGAGGTGTAGAGAAACATCGAGAAGACAGCCATGACTAAGTGTATAATCTTAGTTGACTGAATTAAATCTTCCATGTCATCGAAAATACACCGTGTAAACTTGTGTACACAATAACATATTTGATTAATACTGAACATCTGTGTTAGGTTTTGAAATTATATATTACTAGCTTTTTGCCCCGCGACTTCGTCCGCGTGGACTTCATTTTTTGCATCCAGTTTACATAATACCAAAATACCGAAACACTGTCTCAACTTCTGTTTTTTATATTTATAATCCCGCGGGCGTTGTAAATGACATAAAGGACATTGAGGCTTTTTAAGTGATTGTTGGGCGATGCAGTTGGTGACCCATCACTAACAACCTTTATTAACCTATCTTTTATCAATATATTTCCAAAATTGGATGAAGAATTAGTATCTCCGAAGCTATGGCCACCCTTTTATGGAATTTATGGTTGTTAGCATATATTCATGAATGATTGATAGTTGGATTTCATAAATTCAATCGCACCAAGTTTTATTATAAAATGTAAAAAAACTCTATATTAACTTTCATTTGCATTTGAATTTTTTTTTTACAAAAAGCTTGAATTACCTGAGATACGAACCCGGGACGATTGATTCATAATAGTTCTAATTAAATATTCATAGTAGTTAGTTATACCGCTACGCCACGGAGACGTTACCGGGGCGGTGTCAAATTTTTATTACGCTTTATTTCACATTAGTCTTACTATTGATAAACAAATTTGTCATTTAAATTGATGAAACCCCTTCATCTTTCCAAAATGAACATTAACAAAGTGTCTGATGTGAATTCCATCGATGATAAAAATAATCGCTGCAATATTTTGAGCCATATATGAGTTAAGGTTTTTTGATGTTCCTATGAGAACTCTTGCGGATTCCTTAGTTTCAAGGAATCGTCGTCGTTTCATTTAGTTTCTATATTTACATGTTAATATTCGTTTGCAATATAAGTAGATGTAAAAAAAAATGTATACGATAAAAAAATAGTACATCATGGCTTGGGAGTTCCTTATTTTCGGGGATGCATTACCGTACCATTAAGCTTCTAAATTTTGATTTTTATATTAGTTTACAATATTTTACGTTGTTTTAAACGATACACAGCGCCATCTCCAATGCATTTAGTAAGCAAACAATATTTTTGATTTCCCGTGGGAACATATTTTTTCCGGGATAAAAAGTACCCTATTATTTAATTTAGACTTCTAACTACACGTCTGAAAAATTTCAAAGCAATCGGTTCAGTATTTACGGCGTGAAAGCGGAACAAACAAACAAACAAACTCACTTTCCCATTTATAATATTAGTATGGATTTAAAGCATACATGACAAAAACTCAAGGATTTGGTATATATAAAAATAATATTATATTTATATATATGTATTATACATTAAAATCCCTGGACGATCCAAAAAGGTCACGTTCAAGGAAAACCGGAAAATATTCATCAACGTTCGCAATCGAAAATTATCTTATTTTGAAAAGTCTTCTTCTCTAATCTTATTTAATTGTGACGTTAAAAACCTACAATACTCCTGAATAATACAATATTTTTCTGCTTGTGAAATAAAATTCATGATCGGTTCACTAATTCAGAAAATTTTACCCTTTACAAACAAAGTTGCAAACGCTTTCTTTTTACGATTTTAGTAAATAAGTACCTATGTAAGAGTTTGTTTTTGGAATCTTTAAGGTTTTTTCACCCTAATAGAAAGCCTTATTTTGTGTCAATACTTTTTTGTGATAATTGAATATAAGAATATAACCTTGCTACATGAGTGAAGCTGGTCATTGATAAATCTTACTCCAGAAATCTCGAGCAAATGAACATTTGGTTAATATAAATATGTGTATTTATAATCATACAGTATATAAGAAAAAGTTAAAAATTCAGAACTTAAAGTCTGGGGAACGGGTTTTCCCGGCCAAGAACAGATAAACAAAGTGTTTTGGGTTATGGTGGTTGGTCAGTGGTTGATTTAGTAAACTTATAAATTCTTAATTATGTAATTATTAAACATACATACATACATATACTCACGGCTATAAATCCCTAGAAGGAGTAGCCAGAGCTAAGGAATTAAAAATTCCTCAGCCACTTTTGGAAGTTACGTGGGGATTAGATGGTGAAATAAAGGTTCTTGGTGATGGGTCTCCAACCGCATCGCCCAAAAATCCCTTTAAAGCCCCTATACCGTTAGTCGCCTTTTACGTACACCCACCAGAAGAAACGGGGCAGTGCTATTCTAAGCCGGCACTACACAGCAAAGAAAACTACCGCCCAACCCCTTAAACTTAAACTAGGGAATAAAAATTAAAAGTTTCCACATGTTTTGATGCTAGGTCTGAAAATTATAGTTATTCTGCTGGGCTTTTAGAGCTTATAGATTAAGGACTCCGCATGTAGATTTTGTAACTTGGCTCTACATGTGATCTGATAACTTTTTGAAAATGCGAGTTCTACGGGCCCGCTGTATTAACATTTTATATGTAAATATTTTAGCTGAATCAAACATTTATCTACCACTTGACGAAATTGAATGAAAAAGGGCGGGTTGGTAAAAACTCTTGAGAAAATTTACCACCTCCTTAGTTGATTTCTTTGAGAACAATACACAGCATAACAATCGGTGTCGCATATTTGGATTTTGACACTTCTTGAAGATAGTATTTCAATGCAATCTAGTACTCTGGGATCTAATCCATTCCAATCCATTAGATTATCTAATCTCTCCAAGAGTTTCGATGTTTTGGTGATGTATTATAAAACTGTAAACCAAAGGAAACAATTGTGTAAAGTAACTATTTACCAACAACACACTATAACGCCTTGAATAAACGAATTGTTTTGTCTAGTTTTGTTTAATTTTGTAATCGGTGTAGTTCCTATTCAATAAAAAAACAGAGTATAAAAAAACTGAAAAACGCGCTTTTGAAGAACATAATTAGAATGTTTTGTTCATGGAAAACTCACGTGGGGATTATACTAATAAATGGAAAGAAAAATTTCGACACCAGCGGGGATCGAACCCACGATCTCCGGGTATACGCCCCCGTCGCTCTGCCAATTGAGGTATAGTGACAAGTAGCTACGCTAATAGTGCGAAATTCTTCTTATTCTTACCTTTGTCTCTTTCACACTTTTTAAGTAGCGTCATTGTTCCCTACCTCCTAATATTTTCACAAATTTGGAAGGCCACTTGTCAACTTTTACAGATAGAATGCAAATGTTGAGAACGCCTATTTATCACATAATTAGAATGTTTTGTTCATGAAAACCTCATGTGGGTGCGATCCCCGCTGGTGTTGAAATTTTTCTTTCCTTTATTTATTACCGCGTTTTTCAGTTTTTAAATTATATTTTTATTTTTCACTTTTTAGTTCTGAACCGACTGAAATTATTTAATCCTGGCGACTCAAATCAGGATAATGGGATGAACTTATGAAATTATTAGATTGCCGCTTATTCTGAGTAAATGTACAAAGTTTGAATTAAATCGATTCGTTTAAGTGAGTCAAAATCGAGTATAAAGGAGTCAATTACGTACATGTATTCATACAGGTGAAGCGTGTTAAAAAGGGTTGTAATCCTTTCATTGGCAGTTTCAAATGAACCAAAAATGACACAAAATTTAAAGTCACTTGATCACTTATTACCGGCAAATTGATGGCGAAATACTTATTGTTAATTTATTAATTAATTCGATCCAAGTGTTGCGTCAACAGTCAAGTGTGATGCGCAAGAGGGCGTGTATTGCGCGCCATTGGCTCAAAGCATGTGGGGTATGCGTGAGCGCATCTTTGCTGCGTTTTCCGTATATCTTCACGGCTATATATTCCACGAAAGGGTGGGCAGACCATTGAAAACCGCAAACCCTTTAGGTATTGTTGGTGATGGGTTTGAAGCTACAACTCCCATTACAAGCTACAAATCACTTAATCACTACCCCATTACTTCCGGTGGGTGTACGTAAGAGGCGACTAACGGTATTGGGGCTTTTTAAGGGATTTTGGGCGATGCGGTTGGAGACTCATCACCAACAACCTTTGTTTTACCATCTTTTCCCCACGCAACTTCCAAAAGTGGCTGAGGAATTTCTAATACCTTGGCTCTGGCTACCCCTTCTAGGGATTTATAGCCGTGAGTATATGTATGTATGTAAATCACTTAAAACCCCTAGTCGTCTAGTACGATAACCGTGGGAAGTAATAGGTTAGTCCTATTCTAAGCCAACACTTAGGCCAAATAATAGCCCTTCCTCTATACAACTTATTGTAAGCCCTTTGTACGTTTGATTGCCTTTTACACCTCCTCTGAAATAATAGGATTAAAGCCCTCTAAGATAATGCTTGTCTAAGTTAAAACTAGTATCTTTAGACAACCATATTATAACAACCCATATTAGATTTGTAAATGGCATTGTGTATTCATAATTAGTATTATATTTTTTGTATTGGTCTGTTAATCTTCCAAAGAAAATAAAATAAATAAATAATACATATAATTATCTAAAGGACTACAGTTCCGTGTACCGTGTAGTGTCGGCTTAGAATAACACTACCCTATTTCTACCCGTGGGTGATCGTAAGAGGCGACTAAGGGTATAGGGGCTTTTTAACTGCTTTTTGGGCGATGCGGTTGGAGACCCATCACCAAAACCATTTATTATTACCATCTTTTCCCCAATCAACTTCCAAAAGTGGCTGAGGAATTTCTCATTCCAAAGCTCTTGCTACCCTGTTAAGGGATTTATAGCCGTGAGTATATGTATGTATGTTTGTATGACTACAATTCGTTTACAATGTTGTCCTTTGTGCGTTCTTAAAACTTGGCAGAATTGAAAATAATCATGAATTTGATAAACACACGTTTTCCGTGGCCAGTCGAGCCAATATTATTATAACGAACATCGTTCTAAAAATATCACAAGGACCGAAAATAACTGGAATAAAAACAACAAATTCACACCATTAATATTTCTTATCAAAATGCTCCGTAATGCAATGTCATAAAGTACAAGGAAATCTGATTCTTTCATGAAGGCAAGTGATTAACAAATACAATGTGATTATAGAAAAAGCTACGGTATTACATGCATATGGTCACGTATACAAATACAATACAAGATAATTTATGAGAAAATTAAATACAGGTAAATGCAAATGAACATACGCACGTATTAGGGGTATTTGAACACCTGTGATAGCTCCTCAGTGGGGAGCAACACCGTCTCTCTGAGGTGCCAACACCTCGTATTTCTGGGTTCGAATCCTGAGTCGGTTCTACACTATTGTGCCTTTTCTTAAGCCTCGTGGCAAATTTTTCATGGTCATAACGGTTAGGGAAAACCTCGTGGGAAACACACATGGCTAAGGTTTATTTAGTCATCATAAGACAGTAAAGTTATCACATTAAGTTTAAAAGTATTTCTGTCACATCCTATATTTACACATTTTATATGGCGTGAACGTATTGTGTTGAGTTGAGTTGTAAAAGTACTTGAACTTTATTTATTTACTCATATTTTTTATTGGCTCGAAGATTTTAGGAAGTGAATTTTTATTATTCGATCCATTCATTATACTCGGGCAAACGGGGTCTCCTGATCACCTCTTCATCTATCTTCTTAGGTAATAATTTCATTTTAATTGTCTGACTACAAAAGTTCAGCATAATGCATAAGAAATATGGATAAGAAACTAAATTTAACATTAATATAACTAATTGTTTTATCGTAATAATAAAAAAATATTAAATCATAAATGCGGGAAGCTAATGCTAAATTTATCGTACTCTAAATGTGTTATGTTTTTGTACAACCAAATAACGTTTCTTACTCTCATATTTTTCTTCCCTGCAAACTCTGCCGAGACGGTATAAGAGCATTTACGCTAATAATATCGATACTCGGCTCAACATCAAATAACAGAAACGTTACAAAAATAAATCGAACAAACATAAATTGCCCTATATCCGCGACCACGCCCTTCCCGCCAATCCTGAATATCGTGATTCGTGGCACATTGCTCTGAAAATAGCTAAGTCGGGCGCCAGTGTCAAAGTCCATGTACAGAAGCATGCGCATATCAGGCACGTATTCTTTGCGGAAGGTTTCATTATTATGAAGAAAACGACCTTTGCACTGCACTATTTGCTAATTGTTATGCATCATGTAAATGTATGCAATGTACCTTCGAGATGCATTATTGCAGTGCATTATTGCAGCGTCATAGGACGGATAATGTTCATGCTGTATTCTGACTAACAATTTCACAAAAGGCCATTATTTATAAATGTATGTAAACATACAAATCGCATATCATTTAGTTATGGTTACATGAACGCTTTAAAATTATACTATACATGTAGCAGGTGAAGTAGTGTAAGTTAAGTGAATCACAAAATATATATATAGCTGCGTAGTGTCAGCTTAGAATAGCACTATCCCATTTCTTGCCATGGGTGTTCGCAAGAGGTGACTTAGGGTATAGGGCCATTTTATGAGATTCTTCGTTGGCGATGAACCAATAATGCAGTTAGTGTCTAATCACCAACAACCTTTATTTTAAAATCTTTTTCAAACTGTACTTCCAAAAGTGCATGAGGAATTTCTGATTCTAAGGCTCTGCCTTACCCTTTTTGTGATTTATAGCTGTGAGTATATGTAAGAATATTAAAGTTTTATAAAAGGTGGTGCTATATTACCGACACCGAGGTGTAGAGGCTTGAAGCCTATGTAAAAAGACTATTGTCTAATCAACCCTGTATCCTCGAGACCTTGATGAGAATATTTAAGAGAAGTGAACGGTAATCCATTATTTGTTGAGCCTGAGCCTTACTCTTCTTTCAGAAGATGAACTGAGTTACAGGATATTTTAATCGTCGTTCCTTGGTTTTCCGACATGTTAATCGCTATAAATGCCAATTAGAATTTAAAGAACAATTTTATAATGTCTTCGGCCTATCATGTCTACACACTGTTCGGGCGTAAAGAAAACACTTAGTACGTTTAACGTGATTTTTGGTAGATTATCAAGTCAACGTTCACTCCGTATATACTCGAAGGGATGGTAGAGGTACGAAGGCTTCTTAACATCACGTGTTTTTTTTATATCCCGGTGATCAGAGTACATGTCTTGTTTGGACAGTGCATTCGTCATAAGGGGCAGGCTATCGCCACTTTTATACGTATGCACTGCCACAGGAATAAATAATGTGATGGATGACACATCATCCATGAGATAGTAGATCGTCTTAAATATTTTCTATTGGGGGATTTAGGACCACTTTGTTGCTGTATTTTTTTTCAAGGTTTAATAATTTGCTGTTTGGATTTTCTATTGCCATGTTTTTTTACGAAATTCGAGTTTGTACATAATTTTCTTTACCTAGGCACGTCGTCATGACGATATAAATGAATAAGTATCATTACAGAACGTAACTACCTAATTGCAAATAAATAGTTTATCTGTGACGTAGATCGGTCATGCGCAAGGGCCGTGCATGCCATGCCACTAGGCGTGGAGTGAAATGACAAAGACATAGCAAACATATTTATTGATATGTCAATTTCGAATTTAGAATGCATATTTAGCTTAGAATAGCTCTCTCCGATTTTCCACCATTGGTAGCGTATAAGAAGACTGAGGTATATTTTGATGAACATAGTCTTATTTCAGAAGGCATGCTATATTATCTTTTTCACTATTATTACTAACGTCGGAAAAGGGTTTTTAGAACTCAATTCTGGCTATACATTATTAGTATTTAAAGATATGAGTATGTTACTTTAGTGTTAATAGTTACTTTAACGACGAAAACTTTTTGCAAAAGCAAAAAATGATATGTAGTATTCTTGACTTTGCAGATTTGAATAAATGTTTTAGTCTTACCTTCTTACTTTGATGTTTACGTCTCTCAATAAATTTGATAATATTTTCTCTTGAATTAATATCGATTTTATGCATTCCTGGCAAGCCTCTTGAGTTTTTTTATAAACATATATTGTCTTCACTATACTGCGATATATTTCAAGCATAATATTAGTGGCAGTTCCTTACATGATTTCCTTCATAGCCAGATTCCTCTATATAGATAGCTTCATAGTTTGTCTTTAAATGTTGTCTCTATGTACCCGAATACCCTTGGTCACCCCTTACGTACACCCACGGGAAAAAATGGGGTAATGCTATTCTAAGCCAACACTACACAGCTATACTATTTAGATATATACAATTGACAAAAGCTACGAATGTATTTTATTTATTTAGTTATCAACTGCAGAATTTTACCAGTGGGTGATCGTAAGAGACGACTAAGGGTATAGGGGCTTTTTAAGTGATTTTTGGGCGATGTGGTTGGAGACCCGTCACCAAAAACATTTTTTATTATCATCTTTTCCCCAATCAACTTCAAAAAGTGGCTGAGGAATTATTCATTCTAAAGCTCTGGCTACCCCGTTAAGGGATTTATAGCCGTGAGTATATGTATTTGTGGATCAACAACAGGACTGGATCGTTTTTAGCGTTCCGAACCAAAAAGGTAATCTTAAAACTGACAATTCAATGTGTTTCTATCCGTCTGTCCCTAGATTCAATATGGATAGCTGAAATTTTCATAAATGATGAAGTTCTGTTGACACTGCTTAGAACTTATTTATTTGTAATATTGATATAGAAGAGGCTTCCAAACAGCACGATGTTTTTCCAGGATTTTGAAAGTGGCGATCGATAGTTTCTGTCTACCCTAATGGGAACTAATGGCGTGAGTATATGTTATGTTATTTTTATGAAATCCCAGTGCATAGGGAGCTAATTCGGTATGCAAAGTTTTTTTTTGGTATCTATTAAATATTTTTATTCGATAGTAAACACGAAAATAAAAGACTAACTTGAATATTTTTCATTTAAAATGAGTAATTGTAAAGTAATGATTTTTTAAAGATTGTTCAACTTTTGTACTAAATGACGTCATCAATTGAAAATATCACGTAGCGACATGCAAATGAAGCGAAATGTTTTATAAAAATGTTGCTGATTGGAAAACATATCACGAATTTGTGATGTCAAATAAAATAATTACGATATTTTACTAAACAAACCTATGATTTTCGATATTTTATTAATAAATTGCAAAACCGTATGTCTTTGAAACAACATTGAAGGTCAAACACTGTTATAGTTTTTTGATAAAATATCAGTCATCTTAGGTTCAATTGATATAATTTCAAGAAAATATTGTTTATAACCATAATATTTCGAAATGGTTTTGTAATCAGCATCACTTTAGTAAAACTTTGCATACCGAATTTAAGCCCCACGCTATCCCAAGGTAGGGTAGTGATGAGGTTGTCAGGAGATAGTTCTGCTAGTATCCGTGCCTGAGGATTTAACTTAATCTCCGATACTCTTATTCAATACAAATACTCATATACTCAAACATACATATACTCAACATAAGACAAATTTTATTGGTTGTGGTTAGTAATAGGTAAGGTAAGGTAAGGTAGTAATAGGTTGCTGTGTAACTACCCCATTTCTTCCGGTGGGTGTACGTAAGAGGCGACTAACGGTATTGGGGCTCTTTAAGGGATTTTTGGGCGATGCGATTGGAGACCCATCACCACAACCTTTATTTTACCATCTTTTCCCCACGCAACTTCCAAAAGTGGCTGAGGAATTTTTAATTCCTTAGCTCTGGCTACCCCTTCTAGGGATTTATAGCCGTGAGTATATGTATGTATGTAATAGGTAGTAGTAGTTAGTAAACTTTGTCATATTTATTCTAAATATTATTTTTGCCGTGTAGTTCTGGCTTAGAATGTCACTTCCCCTTTTTTACCCACGTGTGTTCTTCCAAATGTGGCTAAAGAGTTTCTAGCTCTGCAGCTCTGGCTACCTCTTTTTGGGTTTATGTATATTATGAGTGAGTATATGTATTATTTTGCCTAGAAGATATAAAAAATATTTGTTCCAAGTTCATATATTAAAATGTTGATCAACGTTAAAACTTTAAGAGTTTTCAGAATCCAAGTACCTAGCAAGTAAAACGTCAATGTCACTTGGGTTTAGTGTTATTGGATAATGAGAATGAGAAACCCGCTTGAGCAAAAAAAATTAGTAATGTATGTCAAGACTTTCAAGTAAACAAAACAGTTTTATTAAAAGATTGATATCAATGTTAACAGGAAAATGTTTCCGCAAATACGTCAACAAAATAATGACAAAAAAAAAACAATTGTCAAGCCCACATGATGATGTATTTCAATTTCAGTTCAATAGCAATGTAATGTCAGCTTAGAATAGCACCTACCCTATTTCTTCCCGTATGTATTCAACAAGGTTTCTAATAAATAAAGGTATATAAACAAAAAAGCTTTGTACGTTATTGTGCCGTGCCGTGCCGGCTTAGTATGTTTTCTACCCTACCTCTTCTACCCCTTTCTACCCACGGGTGTAGTAAGATGCGACTTAGGGGCTTAAGGCTTTTTAAGTGGTTTTTGGGCGATGCGGTTGGAAATCCGTAATCTGGAAAGAAGATACATCTATCCGTGAGGTAGAAATAAAGTATCGTTGGTGATCCAACGATACTTTATATTTCTACCATCTTCTCCCCTTTTAACTTCCAAATGTGGCTGAGGAGTTTCGAGCCCTGAGGCTCTGGCTACCCATTTTCAGGATTTATGGCCGTGATTATATGTAATAATATATATGTATGTACGTAATTGTAGTCGTAGCATTAAGCTGCCGCATTTTTTAATGTCATCTCCAACAACCTTTAGCTTCAGAATCTTATTGAAAAGTTTGATTTTCGGCTTGTCGTTCAGTGAAATAAAAAATATAGCTTTTTAAATGTGGCTCTAAGTATAGGGGTCCTTAAAAGTAACAATAAATTTACTCGACTCTTTTTAATTATGAGAATAGTAAGTTTGAAACTGAAAGATGGAATTTCTCTTGCTTTTCCTATGCTTTCTACTAAAAACCATCACAAGTATACTTGACCATTTTATATCATATCAACATAAAATACTTACACATACATACATATACTCACGGCTATAAATCCCTTGAAGGGGTAGCCAGAGCTAGGGAATTAGAAATTCCCCAGCCACTTTTGGAAGTTGCGTGGGGAAAAGATGGTGAAATAAAGGTTGTTGATGTTGGGTCTCCAACCGCATCGCCCAAAAATCCCTTAAAAGCCCCAATACCGTTAGTCACCTCTTACGTACACCCACCGGAAGAAATGGGGTAGTGCTATTCTAAGCCGACACTACACAGCATACATATACTCACGGCTACAAATCTCTAGAAGGGATAGACAGATGTTAAGAATATGAAAATTTTCAGCCATTTATGGGAGTCGGGTGGGGAAGAGATGGTAAAATAAAAGTTGTTGGTAATGGTTTCCCAATCGCATCGCCTAACAATCGCTTAAAAAGCCCCTCTATCCTTAGTCGCCTCTTACGAGCACGAACTGGTTGAAATAGGGTAGTGCTATTTCAAGCCGACACTACATTGACAACATATTATTATATCAACGAAATATAATTTTGATCCACTTTAAAATTATTAAAAAGTGAATTTAGCAATGTCTATATTATTAACTTCCATGTATGGTAGTAAGAATTTCACGATATCAAATGTTTAGGGTTAGCGACATTGTATTGGTGATGTTTAGATAGGGTCTATTTGATAAGGATGTGTTATCAGTAGAGAAAGATAGAGAGGCTTGCTCAGTGCGTGGACAGTTGGTGTGAGCGGCAGTGCGGGGTCGCTGGCGGCGGCCGAGCGGAGTGGTCGCGGTGAAGGTGTGTCTCGTGATGTAACCGTGAAGTGGATCAAGGTTCTCGTGGAAAATAACGAAACGACCGGCTTCATTGTATAAAATCATCAATTTATTGCATTCGCGTTTTTAACGAACATAACGCAAAACATAACAGTACTTTACAATAATTACAATAACATAACTCTTATGAACTATATGACTTAAGTAGCAACGATTGACAGTCTTTGAAACGAGTCGAAACTTTGAGATCGGAGTTAGAGCGCGGGCGCGGCCTAGTGCACCATGGGGACCGGCAGCGCGAGCGGCGTGGCCGGCGGCGACGGCAGCAGGCGCAACGCGGGCGGCGCGCGCTCCTTGGCGTGGCGCTTCTCGTGCTTGGCGAGGTGGTCGGAGCGCATGAACCGGCGCGCGCACACACGGCAGCCGAACTTCTTCTCGCCCGTGTGCGTGCGCTTGTGGCGGGACA